>WOVY01009271.1:752500-1175000 GCA_013436015.1 Rhipicephalus annulatus
CCTGTGTTCAAATCTGGCAACAAAGCTGATGTTTGTAGTGGTCACTGTACATTTCTAACTAGCGTGCCATGTATACTGCTCGAACATGTCATGGCATCTAACATCGCTGAGCACCCTGAAGCTAACATTTTTTTTTATCGGAACCAACATGGGTTCGTAAAACGTTTTGATGTGACACCCAACTAATGAAATTCACATATATTTTATTCACTTTATTCACCTAATTTCTCAACTATCGTATCTAAACGAAGACTCCTCCACTTTATTTTGGATCAGTACCTCTCTTTCATTCCGTAAGTAGTATATCATTGCTATCTCCTTCTCTTATGCTCTAACAGATGTAACCTCGGGTGTCCCCCAGGGTACTGAGATGTGTTACAATCGCAACTACCTCTGTGAGAGACTCAAATGACTCCTAATCCATGCCATCTACGTTAAGACATATGCGAGCACATACCGAAGGACTGAAGACGTACTTTCCTCCAGCTCTGCTAACGTAAAATGTACCGCTGTGTCCAACAGTGGCGGAGCCGGGGTGGGGTGGGGGTTCCCACTATTCCACACTCCGTAATTTTTCAATTTCGCTGGCGTATTACATGGTGTTTCAAGAGAAGAGTGAAATAGTGTTTAAAAAGTCAGCAAAAGACGCTATTTACTCGCTGTTATGGCAGTTGATTTTTCTACAGCGGCAGGGATCCTATTAGTCTTGAATACATAGTTAAGAACAGTAATTAGGAGGGTTAGGTTAATTAACTTTTTATTTATAGGAGTAGAGCCATTAGGTGAAATAAAAGAATTGAAGTGTTTCATGCGAAGAACCGATTGTCGCTTTCAGGTTTTGGAAAAGTAGCCTCTAGTAATGAGTGTGAAATGAAATTCTCCCCAATTAAGGGCCAAAACCGAAACCAAAACACGAATGAGTGAAACTGAAATGAGAGAGCATTGTTACATAAACCATCAACCGACTTTGTTGTGTGAGTGTGTTAGCTGCACTCGCAGTTACAGCACGCATGACGCGCATACGTTAATGAATGGGGGGAAACTGCACCCAAGTAACCACTGTTTAGAACAGTCACGTCAATGTAGTCGTTTGCTTGTTGCGCTCATCGGTTTGTTGGTTGCGGCTTCACCGCAGAATTTAGCAATTCATTATTTTATGGATATTACTAGGGGCCCCTTCTCCAAAATCCTAAAGTGGCAATGAGTTCTTCGTATCAATGACTCCCATTCGGTGATTTGACTTGACTGCCTACCTCCACTGATTCAAAATTGAATTAACTTAGGTTTCTTAATTACTGTTTCAAGTGCTGTCTTCAACCCTTCTAAGATGTCTGCTACTACAGTAAAAGCGACTGTGAAGACAGCAAGGAAATAGCGTCTTTTGTCGATTTTTGAACAATATTGGACACATTCCTTGAAACACCCTGCATACACGCACACATACAGACGCACGCACAAACATACAAGAAGTATGGTTGAACCGCCTGCCCCACCCCCACAAGAAATTTGTGGCTACGCCTATGTTGTTCACCAGTACAACTTTTGCATCCAAATATCCCTCTTGCCATTTTCCTGCTCCGAGATGCCCTCTCAGCTTTTTGAGCAACGCCGACGATAATTCATATGCTTCTCACTGCTAGACCAAAAGATAGATAATTGTTGTCATCGATCACAAGCTAAGCAGGGACTTCACCATCGCGATCTGCAACAGCTAGCAATGTTGCCTCTTATTTCACACCAGACACTACGTCATTCTACCACACGGCGCAATAGGTGAGCCACGCAGTGACCGAAGGACGCATAGTTTCAGCTGACGTCGTCAAGCATTCATAGAGACATTCACGCTCTTTCATCGGACCACCAGAAGTTACATTCATGAAACGAATGATACAACAGAGATATCTCACCAAACATCCGGTAATATCATTACAATGTACGTCGCTACCGCTTACTAAGACAGGGGCCGTGTGGCTTATATGCCCAAAACACTGCTACGCTGACTAAGACTACACTCTTTCTTTTGTTCTATCAATAAGGACTGAAGGCCTCCAGCACGTTATGCGCAATACCTTATTTCCACGCTTATGCATGTGAGTGAGTGGATGGCAGTTTCCGAAGCTGCTTAGCGTTGAAAAGTCGCCGGAGAGTCCGATCTCACGCCACTGCCGATGCGCAGCGTAAAATGCACTATCGAGATGTATTGAAATATTTTAGCGTCGTAACAACGTGACTGAGTTATATGGCTCTGGACTGGCGCTGGTTGTCGAGCCACATGAGCTTTCTTCTAATGTAGTAATCAACAATGTCGAGACATGAGATTGCGCATACAGAACTACTAGAGCCTTACTACTGTGGCCTGTGCCATGGTGTTCTGCCCGTAATTCTGTAGGATGTCTAATTCGGAAGAGAAAAGAACCACTGCTTGCTGAAGTAGAGAACGCTGCTCACGTAAAAAAAGACGATTCGGCAACATAAGTTTGCGATGGTTCTGTCATTGCTGGTCAGTCTTTAATAGTATAGTGTGTATTAGAAGCGCTTAATTATATTAAAAATAGCTTTCTTCATGCTTTTCGTGAATTCTTAAAAATTATTCAGTTAACTGCTGATGCAGCAGTTCACTAAATATTCACCTGGTTCCCCTTTCTGTATTGTTTAAATAATAGGTAGCGTAATAAGAAATAATAAAACAATGGAAGCTTACTTGCTCCATTTTCAGAAACGAAACAGGCACTGCAGCAATGATTCTGGTTGTAACGCTTTAGCGAAAAAACAAGCGACTGATCCTTCAGCAATCACGCATAAGTGTTAGTAGTTGCTAGAGTATAACATACCAGAACTAAGATATGTTAATGAGGCGCGCCGCAGAGGAAGACTGGACTGGAAAAACTATAGCCTACAGGCTGCAGCACGCGCTTAGTGCGTCGCGGGCGTCTCTCATTCTATGTTGCGGCTGAGGGGAGTGCCTGAAATTTCGACCATCTGGGATTATTTTCACGTAATTATACACCTACATACAAGCATCTATATCTAAGTGCTCCAGGATCCTCTACTATCTCGAAATGCTAAAGCCGTGGTCAAAATCAAACCACTGTTCTATGAAATGGCTGCCGGGCACCATGACCACGGACAGAAACTCTGTAAAAACAAAAAGAAAAAGTAGAAAAAGTTTACTTCGGATTAGAACCCCCGCCGCGTCAAACTGACTTGGCGCGAGCTACCAGCTCGGTCGCTCAACCAATTTGGCCATAACGTAGCCTGTCGTGTGGTGATGAGATTAGAGTTATCAGTGATACTATTTTTGCACTACGCGAGTCGACGCGAATCTAGTGTAAAAAAAAACTCTATTTTGAAACTTGTTTTGTGTCGCATAAACATGGTTGTGGGCTCAAATGAAAGGCTAGTCTTTTTACTACCTATATCTTTGAGAGATTTGAAAGTCTTTATCTAGTTTTGTTAGACGGCCTTTGTTTGTCGCGAAAATCGAGTTGTGATTTCGGTTACTTTCATAGGGTTCTATTGTGTAAACTTTAGTTTTGTCATGGGAACAAAATCAGAAGCCCCGATTTTAACGATGATGCATTTATTAGGTGAAGTACAGCTACTAGAACTTGTCCCTTTGAGAAATTTTGGAATTTTCACCTCTGTGATATTTATTCGTCGAAAAAACGACCCTGTCTTATTGAAAACGTGAGAACTTCCTGCTGTGGGTGCTAAGAGAGCTTATCAACGAGTGTACTTTAAAGCTAGACATGGTGTGCTATGGGTTCCTTGTTATTTTTAAATTACATCAATGACCTGTCATCCAATATCTCCTCTAAGACGATTGCATCATTTATCGCAAAAATATTTATTCGTCAGATGACCTCGCTCTTCAGGAAGACCTACATCTTATAACTAGTTGGCGCTCACACTGCCAAATGACGTCTAGTACTGATAAGTACAAGCTAATGACCTTCACCGGCGGTTTCATTACACTCTTGATAACTATCATGTGAGATGCACATCATCGTAAAATGACCATGGCGTGCATCTTTCACCCTCACTCTCATGGCTTACATTTATTGACAAAAATTTATCGCAGGCATCCCACATTCTTGGCTACTTCAACCGTAACCTTCACGGTGCTCTAACATCAACCAAACCACTTGCATAAATAACCTTTGTTGATCCTCAACTTTAATTCGCCTCATCAGTTTGGTCACCTGATAAGGCCTATCTCATGAATGGCCTTAAACGTGTGCGAAACTATACCACGCTTTTCGTTGCTAAATATAACAGCCTAAACTCCAATATCACTCACATCAAATTACGCTACGCTTCAAAAGCTATTGGGGTAAAGCTACGCGGGAAGAGGACGCAAGAGAGGGCTCAGCTCGGCGTTATCAAATTTTCGTTTGAAAACATACACACAAAAAAGCTACAGAGGGAACTGCAATGTAAAGCATTGTTTCGAAATAATATAAATGCGTGCTACCGAAAGATGACCCGGTGAATATGCGGCGAAGAACATATACATCCCGTCAAAATTCACATTTTTTTTTCCTAACGGTTTTCCGGCAACATTGCTTTTCCACCAGTCTCCTCTTCTACCAGACTCATTCCTTTCCAGAATGGCTGAAAAGGCAAGCTATCGTTATCACTGCAAACGAGAATCACTCACTTTTCCGAGTACAGCGGCTACTAGTCCTACGGCCTCTTTTGGGAACTCACCATTGTCAGCAAGTGCCACTCCCCCCCTCCCCCCCAGTTTTTCTCCTCTAATTTATTTAATGCTCTCTTGGTTTTTTTCGTCGCTCTCTTTTCTTTACTCTTGTCAAAGGAAGCGCGCGTAAGTCTTTTCGGAGAACTCAAGGCTTCCGCACGCCACCTGGGTATACTCTGCTTCAAATATGCATGAACCTTGATACCGTCGTGTATTTTACTATGGCCTCTGGCTCATATTTCTATTTGTAGTTTCACGTTGAGGAAGAACGAAAGAAAAAAAAAGGAAAGGAAGGAAGTAGCAAAGAATGAAAATTGAAAGAAAAAGAGAGAGAAGAAATAACTTGCCTGGTACTGAAAGAAAAAAAAGTATTAGAAACGAAAATCGACACAAGCTGTATACGTTAGGAAGAGAAAACGGAGGGAAAAGACAGAGCACCATTTGGTGCTGGCTTCGGCGGAAGATAGAAACAAAACGCACAACAGCGGAGAGCAATAACAATTTGCACAAATCGCACCCAAGCCTTTGTTGCGCGAACTGAGCCCGACGATGGCGTTTGTGTGCTATTGAGCCAATTGTCGCTACCACGACGTAAACGCGTATGGAAGCCACCTGCGAGAATCCCAAACCCATTGTTTCACTCTCGTTGAGTTTTAGCACTTAATGTGCACCTCTAGTGTTTCTGGAATAATCGAGAAGCAGTTTCACTTGAGAAAATTTTACACAGATATTCATATCAGTGACAAAAAGAATATACACTCAAGATTCAACACGTCAATTCTCTTCATACAAAGCAGATTGCGTTGAGCCTACCTTCACATGTCCCGGAGTTATTCGAATTGTTACCAGGCGAAGCAAACTGTTTGTTTGAGGGCATCAAATATTGTAACGCAATAGTTCATATAAGCTCTAGCCTTATGGCTAGTACTGGTTAAATAAACTTGCCCATGAGAGAAATAAATGAAAGATGGTAGGAGGGCTTGTGGCTGAAAATAGGGAAGCATGGACAAAAATAGTCAAGTAGTCCGAAAAGCAAGATTACTTAACCTATACAAAGCTAAGGCTTTATATGTTATACGTATATGTGAAAAAAAAAACAAAAAAACATGGTTCAGGTAGACAAGCGTAAGGCAGAAGTGGGCTTCCCGGCTCACCGGTCATCGCCTAATTACAAACGATCCATACATCCATCCAGGTAGGCCGTTTCGTTTGACACCCAAGTGAATATTTCACAAAAATAAAAAAATGATAATTCAGCTATACTATTAGTGTATGCCGGAGGCCGCCTTTCGTGTTCTACATTACTATTGCAAGAAATTACTGCTGAAAAGCACGAGATAGGATGACATCTGGAGTAAATTGTTGAAAAACCACTCATACTTATGTGTTTTTGTGTTGTGAGTGTCAGATTGTTTTTTTTTCTTTTTGCATACTAGCTGTGATAAAAAAAACTCCGCTTGTTGTAAATTTGTCTCCAACGGCTGGACCAAATATATGTGCGGTGGTTGTCATACAATCGATGATAGACCGATAGATAGATAGATAGATAGATAGATAGATAGATAGATAGATAGATAGATAGATAGATAGATAGATAGATAGATAGATAGATAGATAGATAGATGCGAACCTAAATTTGCGACCAATCGGATGAGGTCGTTGTGACAGCAGCTTTAATTGTCACTTTTAATTAGAACAAGTGTGCGGTGTTGTGTTCGAAATAAATGCAAAATTAACATTTTAGATGTGTAGAGCCACAAAATTAAAAATAGAAGACCAGTTTTAGGTCACCGCATAATATTATACGTGTTGTGGGAAGTTAAGTACGTTAATTAAGGCTATTGAAATAGAAATGACATGCCCAATAAAAAGTCAAGTTCCTGTATTGTGTAGGCATAGCACGATGCTAGGTATGTTAGTTTAAGTGTTACTTTGACTAAGTGATATATCCGCTAAACGATGAGGTGCCTGAACTTCACTCCATACATAGAAATAATACTTAGGCAGTGATAAAAGCGACATCTACGCTCGAGCTAGTATTTCATTAGACAACAGCAGAAAATTATGAAATGAAAAACGGAGCACAATGCAAACAGAGACAGTGATGCTGAAGACCGTTGTGTTAGCAAAATCACAAAAATGTTTAATGTCCTTTCTACTAACTTGAAAAAAATGTCGAAAGCAGTACTGCGTCTCAAGCATAGAAAAATAAAGAAAAAGTGTAGGATCAATGCTTTAGAATTTCAGAATGTGAGAATGACGAAATAGTAAGGAGCATTTTGCTTAAGGCGCCAATGTTAAGGCACGTAGAAAGGGCAACGGAAGAAAAAAAAAGAGCTAAAATTTAGGTTAGTGCCGTTCGCTTAGAGGAAATGTGTGCAGATGTTCTTGTTGGCTTTTGAGTGATTTCTTACATCGCTTTCTTGGACTTGGAAATTTATTTTCTACAAACAAAGTAAAAACAGCTGTCGATTGTAACTCTTTTTCTCGAATGCTGGCACAAATGGTTGCACGACTTTTTTTTGTGGTGTTGCATTCGATACGCATATGTTTAACAAAAGCATTTTACGAAATCACAGCAATGCAGGCTGATATGTGTCGAAAGACGATGTTTTACTAGAACAATCTAGAAAATGCTTACATTCCAGGCTTGCAGAAGTGCAATAACATACTTTTGCTTGGTGGCTTATGGGCATTTTCCTTATTTGCAGCTATGCGGTGGCGACGCTGGTTGGCTAGCGAAAAATCTCACAGAAACTCCTTTTGTCATCCCTTGATGTCTTCACCAGCGGGTAAGCATTATATATATATATATATATATATTTAGTAAACTCACCTGGTGTCATCTTGCTGGTGCTCAAATGAACACGCTTAAATGCTGCCGAGCTCTGCGTACCGCCAGCGATAAAAAGTGTGTATGAGCAGCTCACTGTTAGTTTTCTAAGTAATGTGCACCATATAACCAAGTCGTTAAGCACCGTACGCTGCGTATTCAGGGATCGCAAGTTCGATTCTTGGTGACGAAACGTTTTTTTATAGTTTTATAGTTTTTTTATTATCAGTTCTTGTACATTTTATCACCATATCCATGACGGAAAGAGGTCAGCGAGGTTTAGGTGGACATCAGCGTAAAAAATTATTACTAAATTAGTGTCTCAGACAAATTAATGGTATAAAATATTGTAAGAGGAACCAGTCTGTGCTGTATGTTGCCGAATCGTGTACAACTTGTTCATCCTTTTCACCGTTCGGATACTCCAAGACATCAACTATTTGGCTCATGTGACTATTGGCCAGCTTTCTAGTTATTTGCTTTGTAAAAAAACATTTCATCCTGATTTCGAATCCCAGACCTGGATAAATTTCTTGTGCCCTAGGAAGCTTTTCATTACGATAGCACTTATAAGGACAGCCCTGCCGTGGTGGTCTAGTGGCTAAGGTACTGGGTGGCTGACCCGCAGGTCGCGGGATCGAATCCAGGATGCAGCGGCTGCAATTTCAATGGAGGCGAAAATAATGAAGGCCCATGTGCTTCGATTGGTGTGTAAGTTAAAAAACCTCAGGTGGTAGAAATTTTCGCAGTCCTCCACTATGGCGCCTTTCATAATCTTATGGTGGTTTTGTGACGTTAAGCCTCACATATCAATCAATCGCATATATGGAGAGTCTCGGCTGGTTTTTTGCCAGGACCACCACCATTGATCACTCTATATGTATATGTATCTATATAAGCGAAAAAGCAAGAAATAAATAATACAGAAAAATACTCCGGCGTGCGGAATCGAACGTTAGACCGCTGAATTGTGAGCACGAGGCATCAGCCATGAAGGAGCACCTGTTTCAGCATTTAAATAGCAAGCTATTTATATTCACCACTTTGCGCTTGCTACGGACATCTCGGGGGAACTGTCGTGGTTTCAGCATTACCAGCGAGATGGCGCAATGAGCGCGTGGCGCCTGATCGTCACGACGCGGTGGCGTGCGCTCTTATCTCCCGCGCGTAATTTGCCCCGCGGAGAGGGGACGCTCACGCTTGCGCTCGTTTATATCGCGGTGGCGACAATCGTACGCCTTGGGTTTTCACTGTAACGATACCGTGGTAGTTACCAGGCGCACGAAAGTCACTGCACTCATTGCATAATTTCCATTTGTGAAAAGAGTACGCTTTTCAGACACAGCGAAGTAACAACTGAGAGAATTTTTCGTGCCCATCTGTACCTGTGACTACGTTTGGTGCAACATTTGTGCTTGAGAAACGCGGGGCACGTTTTGATTTGCTTGCCACTCTTCGTGTGGTTTTCCATTTTGTTGATATTGCGTTCACTGCTTCGCCTTTGCGGCAAAGCTGTGACTTTTTTTTCCTTTTGAAAAATTTATACACATTTTCTTGTGCGATTGCGCTACAAGTGTGTGAATGCCGAATTGCAACTTACTTAAAAATCGTGTTTGAAATAACTCGATGGTAATATCTGGCACACAACCCTCACTTTGTCAAGATGTTTTGCTGTTACAGAAGCTAAACACACAATGGCTTGGCAGTCCACAGAATCTTTGTCGTGAAAAATATTACTGAACGGGACCTTATAAACATTCAGTCCGCCATATTGCAGAATATATAAGGTATTCCTGGAAAGGCTTGATATTTGAGCTAGAAAATAACCACTACCTCAGGGCTAGGAAGTTTGGGTATGAACTATGACTTTTGATATTGAACATGGACGGTCGTAGCACATTTGTATGTTCTGATTTATTTGAGCAACGCACCACGGCATTTTATGTAAGGAGTTTTCATGACGCTTTTCTGTATTGATCCCTTAGCGTAGCTTATAAATTACTGAAATTAAAGCCATGTCTCACACCCTTTTAATTATGCACTCTTTATGTCAGTGCATTTTTTGTCTCATTTTCACTTCTTATATCATGTCAATGCAGGGTAGCAAATCAAAAGCTTTTGTTCCAGGGAAAGTGTCTGCATTTTACTGATATATATCTTCCTCATGAAACTTAGCCAAAGAAGTGATCGAGTTTGTTTCGCCACATAAAGGCTTTATAGGCAGTGGTGCACTCTTTACACGCAAATTGGTGCATAGCTGAGGAGCAAAGCGGAGCTCATTTACGCACGTTTGAATGAGTCGATTTGTCGTTAAACATGCAACGTCATTGTCGGTATCATAATCGGCACCGGCGGCGTCATCGGTGCACGAAAAGTTCTAATGGTTGCAAAGAAATAAATGATCACGGTGAACAACGTGACCTCTAAAGTAGTGGTATTCATGGTAGTTGTTGGGTAGGGCTGTTGATAACCTTCATGATGGTGATAATGATGATAAAATTGTTACACCGTACGGCTTTCATTTTATGTTTGTCTTAGGCGAATGCGCGAAGAACTTTCAGTTTTATGGGAGAGCTTCTACGTGATCAGGTTTCACTATTACCGGCAAAGAGTAACTTTGCAGTTCAAGCAAATCTTTAGAGGGCAACTCATAGGCACCCGTTCTTGCATTGAGCGCGTCACCATTGGCGTTGTTACCGATGACGTAACCGACAAAGCCAACGGGGACAAAACAGAGCGAACGTTAAGTCTCTAAATATCTAAGCTCACCTTCTTCCTTGTCAGGTACGCTTTTCCCTTGGTAGCGGTCACGGAGAAAATAATTATATTCTTCCTCCGTCGTAACGCTTCATGCGCATGCAGGGCTCGAACGTACACTGCTGCAGGCTTCGTTTGTCGCAATGAAGCTGTACTCACTTCCCTCGGTTCACGACGGCTTCAACGCACAGAGTGGTGTGAGTAACACTTGAATGCTGGTAGCTTCTGTGGCAACATGTAACAACGGTTCAAGTGCTGCAACTGCGCGTAGCCAATACTGCAAACGCTTTTGGCATTGCATAAACACGAATCTGCACTCAGAATTCGCAAGAGCGAATTTTATTTTTAAAGCTAAGTTTGATTGTTCCCTTTATGTAGCATATGGTTAGGGCGTGCAAAATATGGCTAAAGCTGCCATGCTTTAACTGAACTCGGATACACAAACAAGCGTAAGTACAAACTTATGTACGTCGATGCTTGAGCATCCGTGGTCACTGAACATTTTCAATGATAGCTGAAAATGTTCAGTTACCAGTGAACACGTGAATTGTGAGCGATGCTATATCTAACTTTCCCGATAACCACATTTACTCTTCCTTGTAGTACTTTCACAGCTACTACAAAATAACTAATGTTATTTTTTCTGTTTTTTATATGTGAGGTAGTCAACAACCTAAAACCAAAACATTGCGTTAAAAAAGAAATAGAGGTATTTGATGGTTCTTTCCTACTCTAGATCTCCTTTGCCGTTCAAGAGCCAGGCTTTCGGGTGATCCTACACAATCACTGCCGCCGGTGTTCTCGCTGTTAGAGGAGCAAGGAGTTCAATTAATCCCCACACCCCCCTAGGTAGTGACTGATTATGGCCATATATAAGATCCCTTTGAAATTTAGCTTTACGCAAGAGAGCTCCAGCAGACCGACCATCCGCCTTCTTATCAGAATCCAGCACACATTCACTTTCTCTACGTCTGCCACTTTAATTCTTCTTTTCTTTTTTCTCATCAGCTTTATTTTCATCCGCCCCGGGCTAAATCAACGAGCTCGGAGACGAGCATTGAGCCCTCCTTTGGAATTATTCATTGCTCATTTTCACTTCGCGCTGTTTTATTATACTCATACGCTCAGATTATTTTATGGAGTACACGCTATTACGGCCGCGAGCCAGAACGATCGATGAGATTTAAATATTAAACAAGAAGGTGTTCGATATAGGATGAAGACATGGAGGGAATATGTACGAATTTGAAGTGAATAGCGGGACACAAAATAGGCCACGTGAATTGAAAATAAGTTTAGAACGATGGCATTTGTGAAACACGCGGCGAAAACTAAAAGTGTGCCAGAAGATGAAAAATAAAGAAATGAAAATAAACGACGAAGAGATACGAGAGAGATGTACGCTATGACGTTTCGAAATAAAAATATCAAGGAAAGAATGCAAAGATGAGTTAGAGAAAGGAAGCGAAGCTGAAAGTTGGAAAACAGGACAAAAAAAGCAATAAACGTTAGATGGTGGTGTTTTCCCAAAACTGAGCGATCGAGGACGATGAAAGCTCAGAAGAATACGGTTAATAACGTGAAGACCAGGGTCACACGCTGATGCTTCTTTTGTTTCTCTGTTTCTTGTTAAGTGCATAACCCCCCCCCCCCCCTTTTTTTTTGCGCTTGCCTAGTCTCTTGGGAATCTACCACTGCACTATTGCTTTGACCTCCGATGCGGAAAGAATGACCAAAATAGGCCTTGCACAATCAATCTTCTCCGAGGCAGATCGGTCCCTTGTGGTGGTCAATTACGGCGTCGTGATTACGGCAGATCAAAAAAAAAAATAACCCTAGTGACATTTCACTGTTACCTCGAGACTTTGCGACTGGTACGTGAAAAGGGCGGTATGTAAAGGCCATTTATTTGTCTCGCCAGCTTTAATCGTGAGGAGTAGACGAAAACCAAGTACACAAAAGAATGCCATGAGAGAGAGGTGGGGCAGACGAGATCACTATTTTTATTGTATATAAGATGTTATTTACAATAAGATGTTTTTAATGTAATGTTGTTGACAAATAGCTGAACCAAGCTGTTGAAAGCAATGGCGCGCATGCTTCGCGATATATTTAGCACAAAAGCGTTCTGTTCAGACGTAGTTCGTAAAGTGCGTGAAAACCTCTCGAGAAAAAAAATAAATATGCGCCTTTGTGCAGCTCAATGGTTACAAAAGGAGGCGAATGAAAATATTAGGTTTTACTTTATCTCACATTTAAGCGTCTTTGACGTTCGTGATTATTTAGAGGCTTCAGCATAACTCGGAAGCACCAATATCAGACATTTATTTGCCAGCGCTCTCTATGCCAGTCCTCTCTGCATCACCAATGGAAATGGGGCAATCGCTCGAACGCGGGACATAGTGAAAATCTAACACAAAAGCTGAAATTTTCATTTGGCACCCCACAGTTGCAGCTCACGACTTCTGCTGGAATAGCTACCCTAAACAAGCGCTCACAGTCAATCGCTGCGATTAACGGCTTCCGACCTGTGAGCTCTGTACATTGTAGTATAGTTTTTGAATGAGATACAGTATAAAGACAGAAGCTGACTAAGCGTTTTTGTTGTGAAAGCGCTTGTGAATCTCAGGTAAACATCAGACTTCTTTGTGTCACTCCTAAGGATTTGGGGACACGTATACCTAGCGCGAACTCTCGGCAGCCGCAAGTACGCACAGCTGGAACTGAATGGGAAAGAACAGATACGTATCAGCTCTGTCAAAACGCAAAATACTTAATGAAAATGACTCCCGAGTATAGACAGCACAGACTCACTGGAAAAGTTTAGCAATGTTTGCAGTATTGTAAGACAAATATCACCTAATCACTGTCTAATAGAAACCCATGAAGCCGCATTCCAAATCTATAACCTTTCTGAGAAACTGCTGGATGGTAGTGTGATAGTGGAATGTTGACAGAATGTTGCAGTGCGCCTCTGCTGTATATAACCAAAAGTTGTTTTAAGTAACTATGTTTTTTTTGTAAAATGTGACTTTCAAGTTTACTTCCCATTCAGTTATGGCCGGGCACTGTTGCCATCGGCGGTAGGTGGCACTTTCCGCTCATGTCCCGTAATACGTGTCATGCAAGCAGCCATGGGTCAAAGAAACATGCCTGTTCGATCAGTCTGCCAACTGATAAATTTTTGGCATCTACGAAGTGTTCACTCATAGTTAATGGAGCACCAATGCGTCGTCGGTTAGCAGTTACTGTAGAGCGCATTTCCATAGGACATTTGAATATAAAAACGACCTCGTCGTCAACGCTATTGTAACAAAGCTTTCGCAGTGAGGCCGACCTTTATAAAAGTTTCCACAAGCACGTCGATTCACCTCGATGGGTGCTTTATGAATGCCTGTCACGCTTCTACCATCAATCACCCACCCTTATAAAAGCGACCTTTCATGTTGTCCCCGCTAGAGCATGCCCGTTCGTAGTTGTTGTGAGCGTGTGTTTTCCTTCATTACCACTCATTATGTTTCTTTTGTATGTCGAGAGGGCCCAGTGTTATGTCTGCATGCCTTCACTCTCAACTGGTGCGTGACGATCGATCTGTTTAGTACCTTCGAACGCCAAATGGCGCTCACAAACGACATGTTCGCGTGTGAGGGCGTTCTTTGTCAGGATGAACGCAAAACCCTTCACCAGTGGCTTCATGTAATAGATTCGGATATCCGAGTGGTCAGTGTGACTGGCTTCTTTCTTAACCTTAACAAGTTTCTTCTGAACCTGATATATATACCCCAATGCCCCACCGTCGTGGTCTCGTAGCTAAGTTACTCGGCTGCTGACCCGCAGGTCGTGAGATCGAATCCCAGCTGCGGCAGCTGCAATTTCAATGGAGGCGAAAGGGCTGAGGCCCGTGTGCTCAGATTTGGGTGCACGTTAAAGAACCCCAGGTTGTCGAAATTTTTGGCGCCCTCCACTATTGCGTCTCATAGTCATATGGTGGTTTTGGGACGTTAAACCCTACATATCAATCATATAACCCAATCGATGAAGACGAAAACTGGTCGTGTTCACATGCGCTATAGTGTACGTGAACACGACCAGCTCTACAACACTACTTTCTAGGCTGAACCCTACTGGTTTCACCTGAACCTGATATAGCCCAATTAATGAAGGTGAAAACTGGTCATGTTCACGTGAGCTATAGAATACAGGAACACGACCAGCTCTCTACCGCTACATTGTCTAGACCACTATACTTTGTCTTCTATGCCAACTTCGTCTCGCCCGCTATAGTGAGCCAGACAGAGTAGTAGTCTATACACAGTCTTGTAAAGTGACCTCTATATCGGTACGTGGGCCACACGTTGCTAATATTTGTGTATATATAAGGTCAAGTTGAGCTACGTGCTTGTAAAATCAACTGTTCTACGTCAAGCTGGTGAAAATGAAGCCTTTGCATTAACATGACTTCAACTTAGAGTAATATTGTTGGTAAGTTTCATTAATTTGTGCCCCAGGGATTGCTTTCGCCACGTGATGAAATGGAGTTTGAGGATGAGAAGGTTGTCTTGTAATGAGAACACTGTAATGGAGAGGACGAAAGTATAGATGCACACATAACCATTTCTTAGAGAACAGGATGCGGAGACAACTTCAGCTTCACTTCTGAAATACAATCTCTTGCTTGTTATCGCCAAAAAAGTAAAGTTTGCTTGGTCATCACATGCAATTATTACTGTGAGTTTACTAATAAGCTTATCTCCGAAATAAAGACTCGTCACTGCATTGACGTAGACGTTAGCATGTCTTTCGCATTACGCTAAGCAAATGACTACTGGGCGTCTTAGTTATTGCGTGAAGCAAGACGATTTTACTACAGTACTCACGATCTGAAACGAAACAATTCAGGGCTAAGCATTGCACTGACTTTCTTCTCTATCGTATTTAGCTCGTGTCACAGTGGCGCAGTTTTCACCTTAGTGCTTACATCCGAGCCAACATTACCTTTTCCGTAACGAGACTCGTGGCAACGTGACGTCGTTATCTCTATTAACTGCGCATACAAATTGCTCGTAATACCGAAACTTGTGCTGTAGCATTCCAATCCGTGATCCCCATACCTTTTGACTATCTTTCTTTTTTGTTGCACCAAAGCCTACACGGTAAAATGTTACACCTGTCCGTATCTAACCTGTCACTCGGAACACGTAGCAGCCGCGGCCGCCGACCAGGACTATGTTACGCTCCGTTTACGCAGCTCGCATTCCCGATCAACAATTAGCCTAATGAAAGGAGGCCTCCACGTTCTAGCCTCTGTGATTGCGTAGTGCACAGCCCGACATCTGCCCTCTGCCGTTCTTGTTGTGTGCAGCGCACGTGTCAATGGCTGCCTATAACCCGTTGAGAGATTCCCCCATTCTCACCTAACAGGTTGACTACTGTCAAGGTCAACCTAATTGGAACTATCTTTGGCCACTTCATAAGCAGGGTGCTTGCAGTGCACAGAATGATGTGACCTGCAAATGAAAGCTTCGTACAACAGGCTTTCATGACCGTGTCAATTGCACGTTATTAAGCGAGTGGGAGACAAGTGCACACCTAATATCAATTCCGTAGCAGCATAATGAATAAGCAACACCCCGAAAAAGAAAGTATAATACGCAGAAAGCTCGGTAGACATACGTCGAAAAGTCATGTTCCACAAAAGCTTGGGTTTTTGCGTAGAAAATGATGTGGTAATTGCATCAGCGTGCTTTTCCTCTCTGATATTAAACCACCGTTGAAGTGGTGTGCACTAAATGTATTCACTTCAAGTTTTATTTAACACCGTACCTGAAGCAAAGCAACACTGCTTTTCGAAAAGTTAACACAGACACGTACAAGAAAAGCTGGCACTCTACCCACTCTCATCATTGTGTTAAAGTAATCACAGCTTAATAACATATAGTTTACTTGTGCCCCAATTTGTCTCAGCCGAGAAAAGTAAACTGTACCTCGGCTGAAGCTTTGAATGAGCAAATAGCTTCATTTTCACTGTACGCCTTGTTTTTATGGACATGAAACTGAAAACAATTCCTCATGTCAAAACGTTTACTCTGATAACATTCTCTGAAAAACAATTTTGATCTCTTAAAACATACATTTTTCTCTGAGCTTCCACCACATCTGAATTTCTTTGAACGTAAGCGTCCTCTACACACCTGATTTGTCAGCAAAGTCGACTTATCAGTCTCGCGTGCTTTCTCAACACTGTTTTTTTTTCAGGTACACTGTATATCACTTAATGAATATATATTAAAGGTGAGCTCCAGTTGTAAAACGGAGTTTCACGTCCATTAAAGAACATCGAGATTAAGAACATTATCACAAAGACGTGGCTGCTGCAGGCAATCCATAAAAAGCGCGAGCCTTACCAATAAATAATAACGCAGTGTGCCACATGAGTGATATCTGTCCTTTATGTAAGTGCTGAATCGTTATACCTGAACTATTTCATTATTGTTGTGTCTTTTCTTTGTTGTATTGGCAAGCTTCTTAAGCCGTTGCATAGTTTCTCTGCACCCGCTATCAAATGCGTATTTCATTCACTATCATTGAGATTGTGACAAAAAAAACGACACAGTGAATGTTTCTCTATAACACGGAAGTATACAAAGGTGAATATATATGTATGTTGAGAGAGAGAGAGTAACACAAAGGGGAAAACATATATGGTGGTGAAGTGGACGAAAGCGCAAAACGAGTTTAAAGCTTTCGGCAACAGCAACAACATAATAAATATTTTTCGTCATTTCGGTCGGTGAGCAGACTTCATATACGCGTTAGACTCCGTTTGAAAAATAACCTAAGCCTTTACTGTGCGGTCGCTGTTGCACCAAGGGTCTTGTATTTATTTCTCTCTATTTCCCTCTCCTATATATATATATATATATATATATATGAGACAGAGAGAGAAGAGAGAGAAAGAAAGAGAGAGAGGGAGAGAAGAGAGAGAAAGAAAGAGAGAGAGACAAAGAAAGCCCGGAATAAGCAGGAAGGTGGAACACTCATGCCGCAGTGAAAAAAAGAAGTGAGAACCTCTTCAGGGCTGAGAACTGTGGTTTCCTTGCGGGACCTGTTTAAAGGCAATTAGCGAGACTCATTAAGCTGCCTGCCCCGCCTTTTCAAGAGCGGTAACGAGCAATCACGGGTCCTTCTCACAAGATCGATCAAGCGCGCTGCTCAGGGCCGATGCTCATTATCGTGACACAGCTATCAAGCGGTGGAATAGGAATTAGTGACGAATCTAGGCTTTGTGCCTGAAATTAGTTGGTTGCCGGTTCATTTGTCTGGTGTAACCTGTCCCGAGGAACTCCCCATTATTGCTTGAAGGAAATTCAGACGAGCGTGTCCTCTTGGCGTGTGTTACAAGCATTTTTGAAGGAATCTTACTTTTGGAGTATTCAGTCAAGGCTAAAAGCCTGCTGTATTAGTTGCGGAAAGCGCTAGCCAGCAAATGCAACGGAATTTAACGTTACGTTTGCAGAAACACTGTTTGACATAAACTTCAGTTGCCATCGCCTTCAATGCAGCACAAGCGTGTTTCAAACGCATGCACTGTCTTGAGGCTGTAGCGACTCAAGTTCAAGTCTACGACTGTTTCTGTATACAGGTGTAAGTCTACCAATGAACTTACTACAAAGCTTACTTGAGGTAACACCTGAGCTGGCATCTATGGAGGCCCAAAAACAGGTGGCTGAGCCTGATTTGAATTGCCGGTTTCTTCATATATTAGCACACTACATCTTCCTAGCTTTACATGGCTTTGACAATATCCCAAATTTGAAAAAAAAAACTGCGTTTTAGAAAAAACGATACATTGCAGTGATTTTACGATGTAGCTTCTCCATCGCCACTGCAGATATTTTAAGGTCATCTGAATACGCCGTGTAAAGAGCATCAACATATTATAACAACTTATTGTAGTTTTATTAAAAACGAAGAAACTGTACATGAAAACACATGAGTTGACGTTTAATGTACATGGCCAAAAATAGTACTATCATCTACGCTTTACAAAGTCCTAAACAATTCTAATAAGACAGGTCCGAGAAACGCACTTCTCGAACATGAACGCTGAATATTCAATACCATTATTGCTTATTTTATTATCTATAGAGAATCAGCTTTCCTGTCACACTCTATTGAGTGGTATTCCAAAAGCCCACCAAGGGCCGAACGAGATAGGCATCAACTGATTCTAGTGCACCATTGATCGCGTGTATGAATTGCGCGCGCCTTTAAGTTTGCGTGACTGGACATGAACGCTCTGTAATTGTGGCACAAAATTTTGCATAATATATGTAAGCGTTGATGCCGAGAAGACACTTTATATCACGCACGTAATTATGTGCATAATGTTATGTATTCGCCATGCTTAGCTCTATTACAAGGACGCATTGTCGATTGTTGATAAGCACCTGAAATTTTAAAAACCGGCCTTAATTGTAGGGAGATGTAATCATGTACATAATCTCGAAAAGGCTGGCTAATGCCGTTCATTGGTTTCATAAATAGCATAGCTTCTAAGCTCTTCTAAGAATGGAAGCGTACAGCAGTCCAGAAAAATTTCACAATGTTTTCCGCAGCTGACGGTGTGTTTTTCGGTAGATAGGGCTGAAAACTACTTCAATATTGTCATTGTGATAATGTTGATGCGGTGATGCATCGTCGTTCACTTACATGCGTCATGCAGGTAAGATTAGGAGTAATCTAATATAACCAACAAGCAATCTGCTCACTATTTCTGTAACCTGTGGTCGCCCTGATACTTCTGGCAATATAGATAAGACGCGCATGATTTTCCGTGTTTAAGAGGAACGCTGAGTTGCCGCTACGTAAATTCTCACTCTCACGACACTGTATTATGCAATAAAAGAGATCCCCATTTTTTTTCTCAGTGAAATTATGACAAGGCAGCGTTATGAAGCTGACGAGGGCATCACCGATATTTACACCTAAAAGAGTCTGAATTGGTTTGTGAAAGGGCCAAAGCCATAAGGATGCCAACTGGGTAGAAGATATAGAGAAAAATAGACAAGGAGACAAAGGCAAGCAAAACCAGGGAGGTTAAGCAGACGCCCCACCGGTTTGCTATTCTGCGGGGGAGGAAGAGGGATAAAAGGAGTGATAACAGAGACAGACCCAGATAGAGAGATGGACATAATACCATGGTGTACACCGTGTACAGAACAAAGGTGGTAATGTGAAACAACAACAGGGTGTTTGATCAACACCCCCACCAAATAGTACCGCGTATAGCATTGATTATTTTTACCCATAAAGAATGGAGTCATAAGGGTGCATAAGCTTAATACCATCTCTGTCAGTAATGTCGAATCAAACTGCAAAAAATGAAGAAACCTGTATTAGACGAACAGGAAAACTTTGCCGTGGACGTTCGTTGTAAATGGCGAAAAATATTATTACCATATATGTTCGTGTCGGTACGCTGGACGCTAACAATAAGATGAATAAATAAAGAGACCTCTAAAGCATGAACATTTATTAATAAATACAATTACCCCTTATTCGTTTGTGTTCAATTAAATTTTGTTACTTTTGTAGTCCGTCGGGTGACATCACGACTCCCCAACCAAGCACCCAATCAGCTAGGCATCAGCTGACTCCACTGCACAATCGATTGCATGCATGAATGGTGTGTGCCTGTTGACTTCCGTGGCTTGGAATGAGTGCTCCCTAATTTTTTGGTTGGGAGCTTCACTTAGTACATGTAATCATAGATCCCGTAAAGCGACCTTATGTACCGCGCGCTTACAATGTGTATCGTGTTAAGTATTCACTTTGCCTATAGGTGTGTTAAAATACATCACATTTTCGATTCTTGGTGTGCGCTAGAGTTCTACAGCTACCTGAAATGCAGTGTGAGTTAAGTATACTCAAACTCTCGACAATTGGACACAATGCTGTGTCCTTTACGTTTTTCGTCCTGCTGTCGGTGGTAGCTGTATCGATTGCCACAATGATCGCGGCAATCCTCACGAAAGGTGCCCTTTGATTATGTAAACTACATGACACCTGGCTAGGTGCCTTTAACCATGCTATTCCGAGTACAGATGCGTAAGGTAGTTTGGCGGAAAATAGGGGACCTCTAAGCTTCACTTTTAAGAGTTGAACGCAATAGCGATATGCTCTTCTTAGTGCATACCTAAACCACCTAGTGCGTACTTTTTTTTGTATAACAATACTCGAGCATTTTGAATTGTCTATTACTACAATGTAATCGATAAAGTTCAAAGTGGTTTGTGTCATTGAAACGTTGGAATATGGCTCTATTCTGTGTAATGGTTAACATGCTGATCACTGGCAACCATTTGCGTGAATCTTTTCGATGTTACTATGTACCCACTACGTGGTCTTAAGAGAATACTTGCGGTAACGTAAAGTGCCCTTTGTATTGGGCGGCCGGCTTTAAGTAACGAAGTCATCACAAAAATCCCATGTTCTGATGCCCGACCACTTGTACAACACAATATCACTGTGTGCACCACGCAATATTACCACACAATACTATGTGTTGTATTGTAAAGCCCATATAAATAATGTCACGTGTTTAAAGCTTGTAAGTTATTTTTACTGCATTTCTAAGCAGATGAAGTTATTTTCACTGTGTTTCAAAACAGAGCTGTAGCTGCGAGGTAGAACATCTGCTTGCCATGTAGATGGCTTGGGTTGGATCAGAACTCAGACCTGGAATTTTTTTGTTCATTTAGTTTGCATCTTTATTGCTGTTGTCGTCACATACAACATGATGTTTTCTCGCTCACAACCGACTAACCTGACGCCAACATGGACGACGATGTCGGAATTATTGCGAAACGAGATCATTAACGCTATCTCATAATTGCACGATGAATGCACCCGCTGGCAGTGTATACCTGCACCGAATAATTATGGTAGGTACTAATGTGCGCTCACTGATTTAACATCAGCAAAACATTTGTGTTGTATTGAAAGGATAAACATTGGAAGCTTCCCATACTCCCTACGTCCGCTGGGACAATGCAGGCAACAGATGATGCATGCTTTATTTTGGTTTGTTTACGAGAGACGCTGAACGTTGCTGCGACAACATTTTTCCTTGCTAATGACAGATGCGTGCACTAATACATACCCACCGAAAAAAAATAGAGGAGACGTTCACTAGAAAAAATTCAAGCCTTATCTTTTATGATGCAACTAGGACCAATCAGCGCTATGAAGCTGGTAACTACACATGGGGTATTTTCACTTAAAATGATGTTATTCGACTTGCCGAAAATAATGCGCCATGAGAATGTAAACTGGTCAAAAGAGACACTTTGCTGCACACCGTAGAACAAGAGTGGTAAAGTAAAGGCACTGCACGGTGCTCCCACCGTGCAGTGCCTTCCCACTGAAATAACACACTCACGTTAAATTGAAACGTTAACTTTCTTAGTTTACTAACCCAGGAGGGAGCTACAAGGGTACATATGTTCAACACCACTTTTATGAAGAATGTTGAACCAAACTACAGCACTAGAACAGTTCACAATGGACGAATAAGACCAAAGGCTGTATTGGTCACAGTTGTGCAAGCTCATCCAGAATGTTTTTTCGATATTCAGTTATCTGAGTTGTACGCTAGGAAAACTTTAGAGAACATGGTGCATCTACGAAGTATTTCTGCCACACAACTCTATACTCATCAGGCTTGCTCGCATTTTTTTTCTTGACAACCCCGTTGCTGCCACTTTCTATAAAGAATGCATGTCGCGCACTCAGAAAGCGCACCTCTTTTTTTGCCGCAAATAGCCGGGACCGTGCTCATAAATCACGCAAAGAAAATATGCGAAGTAGTTGACAACTGCTGTTGTATTGAAATAATACTGCCCCGATACACAATATAATTGCCCCATATACGAATATGGTAGTGTTTTACAATACCTAAGCACAATTATCCTTCTTTCACGGCGCCTAAGTTACGCGTACTTTCAGCTGAGAAAGAACGCAGGGTAGTAGGCAAAACATTTTCTTTCAAAATTTCCTACAGTGCTTGTCTCATTAAAAAAACTTTAGTTAGCTGAGTGTCGCGCGCTGTGTTTCGTGTCCTATGTATGTTCTGCATTTTTCCGCTTGGCATGTCCCCGTCATCCTTCTTTACGCTTTTTAAAAATAGCATGCTGGGCATGCCACCGGAAGAACCTCTCCTGCAGTGCTCGTTAAATAATCTTCCCTATCTTGCTCTCCTTTTCTGTCTTTTCCCCTTTCTCTGAACGAAGCTATGCTGTAATCTTGCATATTACGAGTCACAGGCGACGGAGGAAAGTGCCAGCTTGCATAGGAACTTTCTTTGCACAGAACATTATTCATGATAACAATATAACACTCGTTTAGTATGAATTCCTCGTGTGCGTTTCTCGCACTGTAGTGCCAAATTTATTGATCAGCGAATCTGATCCTATGAAAATTTTCATTAGGATTCAAAAGAAAGCGCTGCACGTAAATGAGATAAAAAAAGTTGCCTGATTTGTTACGCTCAAAGCATCCGAAAATAATTTAAAGAAGATGCAGGTTTCTTTTACCCTTCATTTTTGAGCGTTGATCCAAATTTGACTTAGAGACCCTTGCCGACCTGGCTATGGCATACGCATATCATCGCATGAATATTCACGAAGTACGCTCTGTACTGCACAAATGTTAACAGATGGATGAACCGAGGTCCTTGTTAAACTTTGTGTTCTCAAATGAAGCGTTGCTGCGTTGAAAATAAATAACAGGGCATGCGCAGTAATACCGCGTTTCGTCCTCGCCAACACTCGCGACGGTATGTAAGCCATCGAATGAAAGAAAATCCATATTTAATGAGACTAATTGCTGCCGTACAACATTGATCACGCTAAAATTAAGCATCTGCATAATCTTTCAACCTTAACGTGTATCTATTCCTTTCATTTCTTCCTATGCGCTTCGTGCAACGCTCCATTCACGTCATCACCGAAATCAGCTGCCCGTGAACGCTGGATCATACAGAAAAGCGCTGAGTCGACCAAATACATTAACCAAGTTGAGTCTAGGTGGAGTAAAAATAATTAGCGTAGCCCGCAGTAAATCGCTCAAGCATGAGTCGTATGGAAGAGCTGGTGAGCTGGTCCTGGCTTGGCTAGGCTTTTAACAATCTCACCTATTTTCTTTCGCACCTTTTACAGTGATGCCGACTTTGTTTATGTCTTTATATGTCTTGATTTATTTCTTTTGATTTCTATTTGTTTCTCTTCTTTTCTTACTCTTGATATCTTTCTTTCTCGAAGTCTCCATTCTCTCTATACTCCTTTCTTCCTCTTCTTTTCTCTCTCTCCCTCCCTCGCTAACTATGTATTTTTTCTCTCATCACTCACGTTTTTTTCTTTCTTCATTTCTTTTTTTCTTTTTCTTTCTTTCGCGTCGCTCTTTATCTTTCTTTTTTTTGCTATGCTTCACTCCCTCTCTTCCTCTGTTTAAGTCCTCGTAAATACAGCGCACGTTATGAAACACCAGACCGTAAATGTCTTTCGAAGCTCTATATCACGGCGTCTCTCCTGATCTTTTCGTGGTTCCCAAGATGTTATATTCTGTTTAAAGCTGCTTTATCTACTATATTACGCTACTCAAAGCAATGATATGCTCTGCTATTGTGTGTGGATAGCTGAGTAGTTATGACGCACTTCTTCAGATTGTTGGTATATGCATTTGAATCTCGTTTCGCCCAGAAAAAACGTTGTCAACATTTTTTTCTTCTCTCCTTTCTCTGTCTTTTTTTCTCTATGTGTGCTTGTTTTTCCGCCTCTCTGAGTTTTGGCATCCCACGCGGGAGAAATAGGCGCACGTGTTCTTGGAGTGAAGCACAACAGGAAGATGTGGACGAAGATGAAGTAAAGATTAACTGACACTACGTCGCTTCATATTGATAATTCTCTATTTACGACAGACAAAAAACCTCGAGCATAAACCAACTGTTCTGTGAAAGGATTGACTGATATGTGGGGTTGAACGTCCCAAAACCACCATATGATTATGAGAGACGCCGTAGTGGAGGGCTTCGGAAATTTCGACCACCTGGGGTGTAACGTGCACCCAAATCTGAGCACACGGGCCTACAACTTTTCCGCCTTCATCATGTTCTGTAAAAGGAAACAATGGACAAAATAGTCATACAGATTTTTGACAGCAGGATACGTATACAATAATAAATAAATTAATTGATTATTAGACATATACAAGCACTGCTCCAGCTGATAACTTATACTCAATTCACTATTTTTTATGGCCCTTACAATAAATCTACTAGGAAAACGTTTGAATAATTTTTATTACACTCTTTATGAAAAGATATCATTATTCCTTCTTTTGACTGAAACAGTAAGAGTGAATATATATAATTGAATTGTACGTGAAGAAAGACTGAATTTTTCGCCGGCGTACTTGCAACATCAAGATTGCTGGATGCGTCAGCAGCACAACCTTCAAAAAAGCTTTTCTATTTTTTAGGCAAAAACTGTTTTTCAAAGCTATCTTTAACAGTTATTTGAAAGAAATCATTCGCTTGCTTTTTGTTCGAGCAATTCAAACAGGCTCAAAAATAGAGGTGGCTTCGCACTACTTGCTATAAACCTTTCTTACAAAAATATATTTAGGCAGTCTATAGACTGTTTAAACACGTTTGTAGATAATCTGTCTGAATCTCTTTTTCTATGGCTGAAAAAAAGCCTTTTTTGTTTCGTCACTACTTTCTCCTTCTTTTCTCTTTTCTTTAATTCTTTCACTCTATGGTTTTTCTGTAATTTCTCTCTTTTTTATAATTTGTAAGCTTCTTCATATTTATTTACGGCTTTATTTATCTCTCCGTATATTTCTTCCTTGCTTCCTCTTTTTCAGTTTTAATACGTGATTTTTGCTTGCAGTAAGCCCAGCGAGGGCGATAGCATGCAATCACAGCCCCCGACAGTCCAGGCCACAAAAGTACTTTGCACTTGAAAAGCAAACAGCCATCAGTGAGAAGTCTTCATTTTACAGAAAATGACGCAGCATGACTACTATCTCATTTCATCATTCAGTTGTGTGAAGCACTTCATTGAACTAATTCGTACAATAAGAATACCCTGATGCAACTACATTGACGACTCACGAGTTACCAGAGCTTACAACGTACTTTCCCCTTGATAAAAAGGTAACAAGCTTGGCGCGTAAAAGAGAGTTCTAAAAACAGCAATTCGCGTAGCGGGAATAACATCCAAGAAATAGAGAAATGGATGATGTGATAAAATTTCCCAAGGAAAATAAATCCCATGAACGAAAAATGACAGAAGAAGGAGGCACCTAGAAACCAGAAGATAAACTATGCTACTATTTCATAGATGTCTGAATCATTCTAGGGCACTCTGACGCCCGCACATTCAAGACAAAACTGACGTCTAAAAAATCCCAATGCACTCTATCAAATGGATATGCCTAACATCGTGACGGAATATAAGCTTAGGACAAGAAGGCGCATCTTTTCGCGGGTCAAAAGAACACAAACACGCTGAACAAAGCTTTTTCTATCTTTGTCTCAGTGAATCCAATCGTTTTTTTTTTCGAGGAACTCGTATTTGCATCAGCGAATGCAGCATCTGATATGCATTGCTTTGCCATCATACTCTGTTATTGTTTTATGTCTGTTCCTGTATATAAAGTCTGAAACCTCTAGCACCACGGGAGTTTCTCGCTTGAGTGCTCCAACAGATTCGCCCCGCCAGCCATCAGCAACAATGCGATGTTCTTAGCTTGTGTCGCCCTTACGGTTGTACGTTATTTACATGAGTAACGACGCCGGATGATAAAAAGGGCTGTCAGTAACCTTGAAATAATGCAGCTGCGGAGATGTAAACAAAAAGAACAGTTTTTGTCATTAGTTGGAAAATCAAAGCCCAAACTTTTTCTTTCTTAGTGGTAGATGTTCTTAAGACTTAGCCTTGTCTTTCATTATGGTCATGGTATGAAACAATTGCTTTGTTGAAAGATTAAAAAAAATTGGTCTTACAATAGACTTCAACGCAGACATAGGCGAAATATAAGATAAAGATATATAAGATATAAGATATAAGAAATATAAGATAAGAAAATATAGATATAAGACATAGGCGATATAAGAGATAAGATCTCTGTTGCCGGCGAAAATAACCAATTGAGAACAGTATTAAGGCGTTGATCTTTAACAAATAGTGTTTTAGGCTTCTCAATGAAACCTGTAACACAAAGGCACACGTCGGGCACTATATGTTCGAACACGTCACCCGTAATAAAATACGAAAAAATGACAGGCAGAGAAATTGGGAGTTTGCGATGGGAAAATTCGTGAGCCTTGCGGAAAATAAGTTCAGTTGCCGAAACATCAGCTTGACGCAACCCCCGTTTGCGGATTTTTTTCCCATTATTTAATGGTATCTTGCCACCGG
The DNA here is from genome assembly GCA_013436015.1 of Rhipicephalus annulatus. Taxonomy (NCBI): domain Eukaryota; kingdom Metazoa; phylum Arthropoda; class Arachnida; order Ixodida; family Ixodidae; genus Rhipicephalus; species Rhipicephalus annulatus. The sequence continues at coordinate 779,277 of WOVY01009271.1, forward strand.
TAAGATGGTGGGTTGAAAGACTCTTGTTTGCATCGACGCAACTTATGGCTCTCTTTTAATAGAGTGCCTATAGTGCTCCAATGCGATCACTGTTTACTCTAAACATTCACTTTCGACGTATATCCTCCACTCTAGAAATTTCGCAAATGCTCTTTCAATTGTCTAAATCCACTGCAAGGCGAAATGAACTGAAATTTCTAATACACTTACGGCATTGAATTTACATTATGTACGGTTACTAACCGATATGATACCCAGAACTTCGCCCACTCGTAATGATTTAATTTGCCTGGATGCATGGAACATTTTCTTTTATTGCCTCTTTGTATTCACTAACACAAATACATATTAGCACGTCAAACGGGTGGCGTCATCTCTTTTTAAGAAATGTAAATCAACATAGCAAGATTACACGCAATGTATTCCATTTGAGAACAATAAAAATGCCATATGTGCCCAGAACCCCCCCTCCCCTTCCGTTCCCCTCCAAAAATCGCAGAATTTCTTACGCTATCGCGTAAGACGAGTAGACAGGAAAAGCCATCACTTTCGTTTTCTTCGTAGCCAATGTGTAGACCACGCCTGCCTCTCGCCTTCCTAAAGCTTTCAACAACTAACGTGTCTTTGCACTGCTTCTGTGCTCGGCCCACCAAGCGACTATACCATGCCATGACGACGCCATCTGACGCCACATCTGCGTAATGATGACGTCCTAAGCTTTGCAAACGTGTGACATCGTGATAGAATTACATGGTTACATTTTCAGGTGATGATGCTTTCTTTGCGACACTTGGGTTGAGACAAGAGAGAGACATTGATAAAATGAAAACGCTCGGAGCTTTACCTGACAAAAATGACCGGTTGACTACTCTGTGTAGGACCTGGGAAATAGGGGTGCTAGTTAAGTATACTACCACTGACCCATGCCAGTGCTTGGAACTCGTTTCTAAACCGGCTTTACGTGGCTTGATGTTAAGAAAGGAATCGCGTTAAGGTGAGTAATATAGCGTTTTAGAACATCAAAGGAACAACCAGGCGTGACACAATGCAAATTGCGTAAGGAGTGGGTCATCCTATGCGCCAACCAATTAAAAAACTTGTTCTTGATCTCCTAATAAATGTGGCTTATACCCACTTAAGGCACAATTCTTCATCTTCGTCACCCACCAAAGGAAAAAAAATGCACGAAATTTCTATCAAGTGTGTAGCGGATACCACGCCTTTGCGAAGAATGACAAAGGATAGCATAGTGAATGCTGTATTATATACTACACAAAAATTGTGACTATTTAGGGCGTTGTGGGTACCTAGCAAGTGTGGTTGTAGTAGTTACCCAAAAAGTGTTTAGAAAAGGCTCTGAAAGGCCGCTTGCCCCGCCACGGTGGTCTAGTGGCTAAGGTACTCGGCTGCTAACCCGCAGGTCGCGGGTTCGGGTCGCGGTTACGGCGGCTGCATTTCCGATGGAGGCGGAAATGTTGTAGGCCCGTGTGCTCAGATTTGTGTGCACGTTAAGGAACCCCAGGTGGTCGAAATTTCTGGAGCCCTCCACTATGGCGTCTCTCATAATCATATGGTGGTTTTGGGACGTTAAACCTCACATATCAATCAATCAATCAATCAACCACCTCGTGGCCTAGTCACAACCAAGCGCAGCGGCATATCACAACGGTGCCTTCCCGATATTCACACAGACCACGATGTACCGGTCGCATCGTTTCTCTTCTCGGATGTCATTTCTTCTTTCGTTACGTCCACTATCACGTATTGTGGTCTTTCTTACTCTCCTTTTGCCACCTCCTTCCGACACCTCATTCCCTATTCCACGCCACCTATACGATATAGGCATGACAATCCATCACATCGGGCGAGGCGTGCATGCAAAGCGAGAAGTTCGAGTGACATTGGGAACGCACGTCAATATTGGCGTGCGAACCGTACGACGCATGATGAGGATATCCGCTCGGAGGCAGTGACTGTATGTGGCGATGAGAAGGACACCACCCGTAGACAGCGAAGCCTAACCGACTGACATCAGCCGCTCATTCGAAGGCAGCCGTGCCTGTTGTCGCCTGTCGCGGTGCGCTTGCTTTTCTCCGCACTGAATTCCTGTCATCTTTGCTGCAGTCGTCGACTGTCGCGGCGTGCCTGACATCCGGACCAGATGCATGCAAGACTCAATCTCTAACTGTAAAAGCCGGGAAAGACAAAAAAAAAACCCGGTGTACGCTTCTTGTTGCGCTTTCTCTCTTTCCGAAACACTGGCCTCGTGTCAGCCGCAGACGTCCGACGTCGTGGTAGTCAGCTGTCTCCGGCAACGCCTCGGCTTATCGGCAACAAAGAGGTGTGGGCACGCCAGCGGTATACGTCTTGTATTTTTATGACGACACTTCTCGGGGGAAACAGAAGTCATTCTAGAAACTCAGAAAAAACGACACCACAGCCGCGAGTGTACGTAATCACCCATTGCGGCTGTACTCTGTGTGATAGAAAAGAGAAACGTATACGTTTAATGCATGATATTGTAAATTTTGTTCACGTGATTGTACTGTGCTCACTGAGTTTGAACGCGTGATGCTATCCCACACCAAATGGGACAAAGTTTAGAAGGGCGTAGGCGATTGTCTACGTTCCTGCCAGAATAATGCGTTCCAGTTTTTGTTCTTCGGGGAAGAAGCCCATAGTTTGTTAAAGGAGCGCGCGAAAGTTTGAATTGTTTAAATATAACTGGTGTTCTTTGATCAATCCAACCTGAAGGAATTTGAAACGTGATTCTGTTCAGTTGTTCAACTCTGTGTTCTCGTGACACGGAGGCAGACTAGCATGACTCGTTTTTGAAACAAGGCAATGAAGCGACGTCTAGATAGCACCGCCACAACCTGTAGCAAACGCTTTGCCACAAATGCAAGAGTAGCGACACTTGCTTAAGCAATCCCAGCGCAGAAAATCTCTCGCGTAGCATGTCAGCGATTTCGGAAGTGATGTTGCAGCTAAGCGTACAAACGAATCTAGTGTTTGTCAAACCACGTAAGAGGCCTCTGCATTCTCTGACCAATGCTTGCTTTGTTTTCTACAATATTTATCGATTGTTGGAATGCATAATTTATGAGTACACTCTCTAGCGAGTGCCAGGGAGTGAATACGATGAGAAAACAGTAAATACACTGTTTCTTACGTCAACACGTACGCCTTAATCATTTACGATATTTTTCAATTATTTCTGATTTTTATTGCGATTTTGCGCACTGAATGCGAAAAAAAAGAGTATACTGAACGCTAAACCGAACCGTGCAATTAACGCATTATTCACATTTCGTCTGCCTTTTTTGCTCATTTTTTGAGCGATTGAATTGCTATGCGGAGGGACATCAGCCACACCGAAGCCTCGCACAAGCAATTATAAATCTCGGCCGCAGATTGATTTCGCAATTACCGAGATCAGTTCCTTCCGGAGGGATTGAGCTCGAAAGAAAGAACAAGAACAAAAACCGCCTGGTTTTGAGAGTCAGCAAGCCAAAACAAAAAATAAAAAACTAAGGATGGAACTAGGAAAAGTAAAATAATAGCGTATCAGAAAGGGGGAAACTTGCTCGAGAATGCCGCTGGCACGGAGGGCAAAGCGAAGTGGTTATGCACCTTTTACTTTGATGTCTAGGAACAAAGTAAAAAACAGCCTTTTTTTTTTCAAGCGCGAGAGATGGCGAGGAAGTTTGAATGGAGACTTAGAAAACAGAAATGTGTTATTGAGGGAGACGGCATGAAAAGAAAGGAGGACTTGCTAAAAGCACGTCATGGCTGCAATAAATCTAGCAACGAGGGAGGAACATGCGTGTCTAAAGGCTCTTAAAAGTGGACCATTCAAACGGGAAAGTACGTCTTAAGGTGGGTGACACAGATGAGTATGCTTCATTCTATGTTTTCCGCATGTTGGTTTCCTTACACGGGATTGTTGCTACGAAGAGTGCACCTGCAGGCACCATGAGTGTTCAACTTCGTAAACCAGTAGTTGAGAACGTTAAACAAGTTCCGTTAAAACTCGTTGTTTGATAGAATTGAATAATGTCAAAGTGATACGTGGTTGGGATAATAAATAAGGTAATATATTTTTTTACAGTCTACGTTTATGACACTTCAAGGTGAGGCTGGCAAGTGAGGACAACGGACGAAGAAAAAGCACAGTACAAAATGCTTTGGACTTTTCCCTTTTATTGAACGCGTGTAGTTCTCTACGGTGGTAACGTAGTTGCGGTAGTCGACTGCTGACGTGAAAGTCGTGGCTTTAATCTTGACTTTGGCGGTAAAATTAGAGGGGGGCGAAAGGTGAGAGCCCGGCATTACGTGCGGTACCAGCGCACATTAGGAGAAAATGCTTGGTCTTATTTCACGCAGCCCTACATGGTGGCGCGCCTTGTAATAGAATCGTCTTTTTGGTATGTGAAATCAATATTCAATTTTTATTTGCTATATAAGAGAATCACAACAAAATCAAGCCTAAATATATCAAAAATGAGGAACCCCAAAGTACATTACGTCAACATTCCGCAACATGTGAACCCGAGTAAGCGATGATGTATGCCGATGATCATGGGCCACAGGAGTGGTATCGTTAGCGAAACGGCTATTGACAAAAAAGTCACCATATGCATATCCGAGGCATCTTCGCCTACACGTTCTTCCTCGCTGTCACCGTCCCATCCAAACACCATCGTAAAGCCTTAACCGGTTCGGGTTTCGCTCAGGTGCTTCGCCAGTCACACTCGGCGCACCGCTCACCGACAATTACGCCATGGCGACTCGCCTGAAGCAGATACAAAGTGCCAGCTCCGGGTAGCGCAGCGGCCACGGCTTATACGATAAACAGAGACCAGTGTCCCCAAAAAGTGCTTATATTTGTTTTTTTTTCAATGGGACGGCAGCGACGCGCTGAGCGTATAACCGCTCTCTCCTCGCACACGTTCCACGCAGACGTTCATTAAAATCGTGAGACTGCGGCCGCGCGTTCTCGACGGTATCGGTCTGTTAGGAAACCTGACAGTACGTCCCGAGCGAGACGCTCATCTAATGAGTGTATTTTCGGCGCCCTAAATGAACCTGACGGGTGAACGTCGAGTGGAGGCCCGGTGGAGCTTGCACCGTGTGGAATGAGCTCCAGTGTGAGAAGAAAACAAAAAAAAGAACGAGGCTCAAACTACACACTTGGAAAAGCCTTCGTGCCTTCTTCGAAAAGGGTCACGTCCGCTTAGTGCTCATTCTCGCAAGTGCCTGAACCATTAAACAATAGATTTCATATGCCTCGCTTGCTTTTTCTATTATAACCTATGGCTACAGTTTTGTCAAACCACTTTATGCTTTTGGCGCCCCGTAGAGTTCATTAAAATATGTCAATTTCTTCAAGAAAAATTATATAGGGGCGTACATATGCAGCTAAAGCACGAAAGTACACATACATTATCTGTTCTATTGTGTTCCAAATTTCCACCTTAACAGGTTGAAGTTTATTTTACCTTGGCCGTTATATTTTTCTACTTTCTGTAGCCCTAAATGGCTGTTGGAACGAAGAGTGCGCTAATAAAGAAAAAATAAAACAAATTGAGAAATATAGCGAGGCCATGACACCTTGTTAGCAAACAAATTTTCAGACGCTCTTGCTTTTATTACTAACAAATTACGGAATAGCACATCACTAGACACATCCTCCCGGCCACGCCACCATCACAGGTGCTTTAGTGCTATTTCCTCTGAGGAAGATTTCCAAAAAAAAAAAAAAAAACTTCCTTATTTTGCTAAAGCTGCTACTTGCTTTATAAATTTTACATTATTTAAACGTCAAAATAGTATGCCAGAGCCGGTCATTCAAGGTCTATTTGTTGTTCTATATAAGTAGCGTGATTGTACGATTGCACCTGTTAAGGTGCAATTGTACAATCCCACTACCTATACAAACATTTCGAGATAACTCTGTCTTGTGGAGAAGGGGCTGAATTGGTCTCGGAATGTGGGGCTCTCCCCAAACCTGGCTTCAGCCATTTCACCCCCCTAAATCACACTGATTTGCAACCTAAAACGCATCCTGAACCAAAAGATGAGCTTGTGTAATGAGTACTACTACAACAATCTGTCACGAGAAACATTGCATTTAAACGCTATTTGGAATTGGTTAGACCATCCTACAGCGCAACATGTTTTGCTGAACTACCTTGATTTGTGTGGCAGATAACTAGAGATTTTGCATTTGAGGCGTCATTCTAATGTTATAGCGTAGGCCATAATGGGAGCTAGAGAAGTGCTGGTTTTCGGTTTGTCTAGCTTCTCTTTTTTAGACTTGAAGTTTCTCATTTGAAACCTGCGCAATCAACCATTACAAACACTGTAACGAACGGTTTCGGGTGAACAATGTTTGTTAAAAACTTCTAGAACACTCACCGCAAGTAGAGATGGACAGATTGCGCCACCTTCCCACGTAATCATGGATGAGGCCATGAAGACACTGCAAGAGACGTCACAGAAAAAGTGGTTATATAAGAAACAAGCACTTTGTCGCAAAGTAGAGGGAACATTAAAAAAAGGGCAATTCATTGCACGTGATTCCTCAGGGTGTCAACAGTGCTAGAGTTTGAACACTACAAGATTCTACAAGCAAGGCGAAATAAAGACGGCAAAACAAATTGTACTAGACCAAACAGCACACTTTACTGTGCATTATGCCCTCGAAGGTAAGTTTTTAGATCATCAGGAAAGAAATCTTTGAGTCAACCAAGATATAATCTTTTTGTCGAAACAGCGCCACTTGAATGTATCATAACTATTTAGCTCATAACGAAAACATGTTTTTCTACATATAGATCTAGTTGACGAAGGCATTAAAATCAAAAGAGATACAGTTTTGGAGGGAATAAACTCAAGCGCGCAACCTGATGAGGAAGGTAGGCACACTGGAGCGAATTTGCAAGACTTTACCGAGGTCCACACTGCGTTCCATAATTATGTAACTTGTGGTCACATGACTTGTAAGAGCAACCATTCAGAAAATCAGTGCGCAATTATTATATGAAGACAATGCGAAAAGCATTATGGCAAAGGGAGGATATGAGAATTCTTTCAGTTACTACAGGCACATTCTACAGTGAACATATCTTCACGAGACAAGCAACCAACTTTTTTAAGATAAAGATTGACAGAAAATACTACGTTCCGGAGTGCTAGCTACGCACAACAAAACTTCGTGTTGCAGACACCGAAGTCATTGTGTTTCCCAATCAACACTTGCTTTCCCCCATGCTGTATTTATACGCTACGTCTGGGTAATACATAGATGAAATATGTGGCACCTATTCAGGTCTTTCGTTACCGCGCGAAGATGGTTGTTTTTCATTTGTCTCGAGAAGATCAATTTTGCCAATTTGAACAGTACTCCAGCACGCTTTGAAGCAACCAAGCTTTGCACAATAAAATGTTCTTTCTAAAAATTGTCTTTGTAAAGCAAACAAAGATAAATTATAAACATGTAGGAAGTGTTAAATTTGTCGTCGCCAGCTTGTCGTCGCCAGCAATAAAAAAAACACTTTGTATGCAAAAATATTCAAAAGAAAGAAATTTCAGATTGTACATCTTGTAAATAAATGACCTAGGAACAGTATCAAAAATAATGAATGTTGCACGAAAAATTTTCTCGTCACATAGACAAAAATCAGCACCAATTTCTGCTTCGTTGCTCGTGCCATGCGGTGAAGCATAGCGTGGCTTTTGGTGAGACGCAAGTGTATTCGCACACTTTTTTCTGTAAATATTTGTCTTGCGTTAAGAGCTTCCAGGTGTCCCACTATAGATGGATAGCCGAAATGTGAATAACCCCTCTATAAATGAGATCTCCAATCAACTACGGTATTTCGCCTAAAGTCACCTCTTCCCATAGGCCACCTCACGTTTTATATGTTGTCGTTTCAATATATGCATCTAGGCTTATTTCTTTGCATTTTTGCGCATATTGTACGCAGTTCTAAAACGTTTCACACTACTCCGTAGTAAGGGCTAATATATGCTCCAGGGGCCTCCTTATCATTAGGAGAAGCTCTGTAGTCAGCGCCAGCGCACTGCGTCCCAGCGAAGTGTGGAGCACGCACGTAACCAGACTGCTTACAAGACTGTGCACAAAGGTCAGAAGCTATAAGCGCTTGCGGCGGAGGAAACAACTTGAGGATGTAAACAAACAAACCCCATGAACGACTGCGGATGTCTCAGGCTGACGCAAAACATCGTCGCCATAAAACTTGAAGGTGAGGTGCTGTCATCCTCGAACTCTAGGCTCGTCCTCAATTCAGGTGGGGTTGCAAGACATTTTTGAGCAGCGCATGTGTTTTGCATAACTGGTACGCACTCATGTGCGCGTGACGACAACGTCACAGGACCACCTATTGGCACTAGATGTAACCCTGTGTGTCTGATATACCAATGCAAGCAAAATCAAAGCTGACGAAAACTGTCAGAGAAGACCACCTCCACACTTTAAACACGCGTTGAACCTTTGTAATTACTTTTTGTAGAACAAATTTTGCCTGACTCTTAGGAAAACCTTTTTATTGATTATGTGGCACACATTTCTGGCGATTATTAATGCTCAACATAGTCCATATGAGAAGCTGCAACTGTAATTCAATATATGGCTTGCAAATGTTATTTTCATTGCAGAACCTCGATGTTACTGTAGCCTAATAGAGACGCACACGCACTTCTGTGAGGTTCGCCAGGCCAGCGCACTTTTCCAACAATAAACGCCCATTGGTTCGCGCAATAGTCTGTCGAAAATTGCTACGTTGTCAAAGCGGGCAAGTTCAAATTAATTATGATAGGTTAGTGACTGGACGCACGACCATTTTAACCACCACATTTTGATGAACTAGAATTTACAGTCGCTCTTGACTAAGAGATCACACAGGCTTGTCTCCTGCGTAAAATTCTGTGCACGATACCGAGAGACTGAACACTTTGAGCGAAATAGGGCAAAAGTAAGGTAGCGGTTTAAAAACGTTTTATTATTAAATAAAACGAGGCACTTTTCAACAACTTCACGGCGAATTCAGAGTTCATGGTTGCTGGATGGTTTGTAAAATCCAGTACGACTACGTCGATCTAGACATGCATGGTTTGTCTTCTCCCAAGAAGTAATCTTACCGAAAACCAAAAATGTGCAGCAATGCACACTTTTAGCGTACCGTACACTAATCCCAAAGTCCCACTAACCACCACTCCGGAAGAAGAAATTGTACATTTATTCAAGTGCACAGGTAATTGCATGTTGAGAAAATACTTTATTGTTAGCATGGCAGCTGGGGAAAAAGTATGGGCAGTGCTGCTAACTATAAAGCGTAAAATGTAAGACACTGATACACTCCGGCGCGCTTCGAAATGCAAGTGTCACTATTTGATACCTGAGCTAACTTTTCATTTCTTCCCAACATTATCGCATAGATGCTTCGAAATAAAAGAGTATGAAAATGCTTTACAAAACTCTGTTGCGCAGTTTCAATGATGAGATGCAGGAGTGCCGCATTCGTTCTCTTCACGTTTCGCAAGGTCTTTCTATTTACTGAAACCAACATCGAATACGTTGTCGACGAAGTATGACAGCCAGATCACCAGCAATACTCAGGCCCAAACCATTTCGCTCATGGTTGAAAAATAGCTCTTTAGAGCCTTATCATGAAACGCGGTGCGCAGTGCAAGGTATAGTGAAAGGCAAGATTTAAATTGTGCTCTTACATCAGCTTTCATTCCCATCTTGCGGTTGTCTACATAAAAAAAAGTAAACGTGAACTTCCACTACCACTATCGAGGTTCACTGAACGCACAAACTGAGCGCCATAATCTTCAACATACCGTCGATTTTCTTGAGCGTTTGTTTTGTCTCGTGCAAGAAGCGTGTACATTCTATACACGATGTATCCATACGTTCAGGAAAAAGCTTATTCACTTTTTGTCTCATCTCTGGAAGAATCAATCAGTCTTTCTTTTTGTGTTCATTGTATATTCCCTGCCTTCCTTGATGATTTCGCCCCTGTGTCTTCAAAAAGAAATAAAAAAAGTAAAAATCAGGCAACACTTTTCAGCCTTCGTATTTAAAGAAACAAATACAATAAATAAATAGGTCGACGTTAGAGCGATACTTTTACCTTAAAAAAAGTCTTGATGAAAGCTTTCCTGCTCGCCATTACCTGTCCATTCATCTCACAGAGAGTGTTACTTTTTTATTTTTCATAACCTTAGAATGTGCGTTACGCAACCATCGAATCTGAGCATCGGCGCTGAACGAGTAGGCTTAAATAGCTTTATAATAATAGTAGTAAACTACCTCACAAATACTCTTACAGATGCACCCAAGTCAACTCAAATGCGACACCTAATTTCTTTTCTTCTTCGTCACTGTATCGATCACCCCCTCCCCTCCTTTTTCCCATCCCTGCAGAAGTTTCCTGCAGCTTGCATGGCCTCCGTGATTGGTGCTCTCTTGTGCTGCTCATGACGTCATGTGATGACATCATCACCGATTATTGTGGCACTATACCTCATTGGTCACCTCTACTAGCCCTAACATTATGCCCGGAATAGCGCATTTGAAAGCAGCCACCAGCAACAATACCATAAGCTTTCTTCTTTTTTAAGGCGAAGCATTTTTAAGCGGACTTCGACGAGTTTGATCTCGTATCTATCTATCTATCTATCTATCTATCTATCTATCTATCTATCTATCTATCTATCTATCTATCTATCTATCTATCTATCTATCTATCTATCTATCTATCCACTTACGTCTGGTTGCCCCCATGATCACCCGCTTCACTTGGAGTGAACCAAAATTAGTATGGGAGGGTGAGATGGCTTGACGAAATTGACGTGCTAATCAAGACATGAATAATATGACGATTCCGTCGCTTACGTCGTCAAACACTTTCCACCAAACCCATGGTGCATACCCATGGGCGGGTATGTGCCACAGGTGATTGGCAGTTATCCCAGGAACAGCGAGAAGACACATGCGAATTTTTAACGCGTGAACGTTAAGAAAAAGCTGACATTGGCAGTGTTGACCCAAGGAATGCAAAGTATCTGTCAGGCTCCCAGCAGGAAATGAACCCCAGCATTCTGCTTGGTAATCTACCATTCTACCACAGAGTGTCACCAGGTCTCGGATATACTTTTGAAATAGACCCAAGTGTTCTTGAAACGTCAAATGTGGTTCTGGTGCTGGCTATCAAAATTTATAAGCTATACATATGTATATATTTCTATGATACAATCTTCACGTCGGGTTAGCTTCAATTTTCGGTGCGATTCGCTGAAGGCGATCTATGAAGCAGTGTCCACGGCTACTTTCCTCGCGAGCAACAGGACTTCATATCAGCTTATCGCTTCTGCAGTTGCTCCTGTTCCTGCTGGCATCGTCGTGCAGTAAGTGTAAACCACTGGTGCTATAAACATCTGAAACTGTTCAGCGTATGTTTGTGCGCGCAACATTGCGTCATTTCATAACCTGTCACTCGATAAAAAAAAATCAACACGGTCACCTTTTCTCCACATGCTTCGCATAATATCGATTCCCAAGGTACTTTGAATCGGCCGAATTTTTTTTTCTTTTAAGCTAACAACCTTCAATAATAAGTGCCTCCACTTTATCTGTACATGTAACATGTGGCTTTCCTTACTGTGACGCAACATAAACACGCGCATTTCGCTTCGGTCTTTATAGACCGTTAAATTAAGTGACCGAAAAGCTTTTCTGGGTACAACGCTTGCTGCTACTATCGTATAGTCTTGAAAGCACGGATCCGTGGGGAGTTGATCCACACTACCAAGATCAGACAATCCAGGCAGTATTCACACGCAAAAATTGTACCACACACTCCATGGACGACCGTTCAGCTGTATACGAATGCTCGCGCTAGGCAACAACCTCTAAGATAACGTATGATCACCCGATTTAAAATACCTTAATCATTAAAAGCCTCTGACATTTATAGAGAAGTACGAAATGTGGCCGGCTATCAGGCGCCTGCGTTTATAATTACAGCCATGACTACCAACTTAGATCATTTTCTAGCGTACAGTACTGGTACATAAACTGAAAAAGTTCACTGCATTTTGCACAAGAGTGCATCTGACAACATCGAAAAATTTTATTCTCGTGAAATGTTGTTAGCGCGCTTCACCAACGCTGGTTCTCCATGCGATACGTAAGTACAGCAAGGTCGGCACGCAGCATCATTTTCGCACAATAAATCAATTAACCATTTCGTTTATCTTTTTATGTTGCTGTCCGCAATGAAGTTCTCGCGAGGCTAAAATATTCAGACAAACTTAAGTGATAATCACAACGTACGCGAAATTTCCAGGCGGTGCTTACGTAGTTACCATATGGTTAACCGGTACAGCTAAGAGTAAGAGAGATAGAGAAAAAAAAAAGGAAGGCCGGGAGGTTAACCAGATATTGGCATCTGGTTTGCTACCCAGAACTGTGGGTGGAGAAACAGGGGCAAGAAAGAGAGGGTAGATATAGAGAGAGAAAAAAACACACTTGCACTCATGATAAAACGAAAACACACACAGGAAGGGCGTTCTGGCAACTACCGTTCAGAAAGGCAGGTCGATCGCAAAAAGTGCAGTAGCTCTTCCGGGGCCTTCTTCTGTGAAGTTGCATCTTGTAGATATTGTAGAATTCTTTCCTCCGACAGAGGTTGATTATCTGATTGATTGATTGATTGATTAATCTATATGTGGGGTTTAACGTCCCAAAACCACCCTATGATTATAAGAGACGCCGTAGTGGAGGGCCTCGAAAATTTCGACCACCAAGGGTTGTTCAACGTGCACCCAAATCTGAGTACACGGGCCTACAACATTTCCGTCTCCATCGGAAATGCAGCCGCCGCAGCCGAGGTTGATTATCTAATTTGCTGAGTTCCTTGCGCAGGCATAGTCATTGTCTACTATACTCTAGGCAGTCATAAGGAATATGTTGAGTGGTTTCTTCTTTGCCAAAGTGGCCACAGGCTGTGATGTCGGCCATCTCAATGCGGAAATTGTAGGCGTTGGTAAACGCAACGCCCAACCGCAGCCTACATGCAATTGTCTGGTCTGCTCAGCAAAGCCTCGACGGGACTTGTAGACTTAACATAGGGTCAAGCGAGTGAAGTCGGGCATGCTTGAAGTGCGGCTGATTCCATTGGGATGGGGTTTGCTGGCGAGCAAGCCAGCAGAGCTTTCGTGCAGCATCTGTCCTAGAAAGTGGTAGTAGCATTTCACGATCTTCTGCGTGCGCTGAGCGGGCAGCTTGATCGGCCCGTTCATTGCTGATTATTCCGCAGTGACTGGGTAACCACTGGAATGTAATTTGGTGCCCCTTCTCAGTCAGGTGGTGTATAACCTCTGCTATCTCTAGTTCTAGCTGCTCGTGTGGTCCACGGCGTAAGGCTGAGAGCGGAGACTGCAGCGCCGCTTTCGAGTCGCCGAAAATAGTCCACTTGCGTGTAGGTTGATCAACTACTAATTTCAACGCAGCACGAAGTGCTGCCGCTTCTGCTGCCGTTGATGTTGTTGCGTGAGATGTCTTGAATTTAATTGTCGTGGCCAACCTTGGTATCACTACTGCTACGGTTGAGCTGTTCGGCTGAACCGATCCATCAGTATATATATATATATATATATATATATATATATATATATATATATATATATAATCTTGATATTTTCCATACAAAAGAAGTAGTCTGAGCTGCTTATGAGCCGATGACAACAAAGTGGATTTTTACTGCGCGCCAGGTATGGTAATAATAATAATTGGTTGAGCGAGGCACCATGGCGGAGTCACAGGTCTAGCAGCAGGAGAGAACGAAGTTGGGATCGACTCGCCAAGTGCGGTCACTGTTTTGCAGTAAGATGTGCGTGGTCGGTCTACTGGTAGAGAGGCTAGATGATGTCGAGGAGTTCGATTAAGGTGTCGTATATGTGGCCTGAGCACTTCAACATTAATGTGGGTCTTGATGAGGTGGTTCCTTGTGATGGCGGTAGTTGCCGCTGTTGATGCACTTTGAGGCAAGCCTATACAAATCCGAAGTGCTTGAGCCAGGACACTTAGAAACATTCGTATACTTGTTTTACTTGCGTTGGTTAACGCTTGTAGGCTATACCGAAAGAAGCCAAGGAAAAGAACCCTGTATAGTTGCAACAAAGTGGCTGTGGACATTCCCCAGTTTTTTCCAGCGAAGAACTTGAACAAATGGCAGATGCCTGTCAGTTGCCTTTTCATGTATGATACATGTGGGCTCCATGAGAGGTCTCTGTTAATTATAACACCCAGGAACTTGTACGATTGGAGGTAAAGTATCATTTCGCTGTTTATTAGAACGCTGTAATTCTGCATTGGTTTGCGCGTAAATGCCACAAGTGCACATTTCTCAGAGGAAATTTCCACACCTCGTTTATGGAGGTAAATAGCAGCTTGAGTGGCAGCTCTCTGCATTCGCTCTCGCAGCTGTAGATGTGTTACTGCAGACGTCCAAACGTATATGTCGTCCGCGTACATTGAAAATCTGACAGTACTTGGCTAAAACACTCTATTTACCATACCAACTTGTCTTCACCTAGTACGCGCATGCAACACTACCAATTATCGTCCTTGTTTTTTTATTTTCTTGTTATCTAATGTTTTTTCGGGACTTTAATCACTCTAGCTGAGGAACCTACCTGTTCACATAAAATGGCGTGTTCACATACTTTAGAAGTGGTGAAGCGTGCCGCATCGAGATAAATACAGTACTACTCCTGCCTCAAACGTTGTGTTGAGGTTTCGCAACATCACTAACACAAAAAGTCGTTCAAAAGAACGACGACCGCACACTGGCCTGGATATCTCCTCTTCTGCCCAGCCTCACGTTCCCGTTGATGGATGAAGCCGCTGAAATGGGTGGTGCACGTTTTTTTTCTCTCCAAAACACGGGTTCCTTTCGCCGACAGCCAGTTTTTGCAGCATTCTCTGAATAACGGTGTGCGTGCCCACTGTTTCTCTGTGCTTTACTTCTTTCTCAGAGCTCGTACGAGTGCGTCTAGTTGTGTTTGGACGAGGGAAGAGAAGAGGGGGGAGGGTGCAGACTGTGTGACGTAGTACATAAAACAGACGGGCTTCTAACCTGGAACATACTCTATAATGCGACCTTCACGATACTGCCTGCACGCGCAGAAAAGTCGAAGAAAAACAGTGCGTTTTTTTCTTTTACTTTCGCTTCTTCAACTACCCTTCTTTAGTGTTTATCCTCTACTGAAGGGGACGGGGGGGGGGAGTGAAACAAGACCCTGTTGTGGGGACCTGAAAGCGAGGCAAATGTTGGGTAGTGTGCGTGACAATGGTGACGGATGGATATTGCAGTGCATTCGTTTTGTTTTTATTGTTTTGCGAATATCCAGGTGTATTTTTTTTTCTCGCTGGTCAAATACTAACAAACAGTGAACAGCCAGAGATTGAAAGCGGAAGAAATGAAAAGAGAAGATGGCGCAAGCTAAACGGAAAAATGGAAAAACATGGCTTGCGAGAAAGCGGGCGAAACAAATGGCGCACCCCGCTCCCATAGAGTTTGTTTTGCCCGGTCATCTTTACTTCTTTTCTTTTTTGCAGAGTATAGTTTGGCCAGCTTCAGCAGTGACCAACGGCACATGGCGGCGACCGCGCAATATATGTATGCGTTTATATGGCATACGGATCTGCCGTGGCTCACAGTCGTTCTCCAGAAGCTCCTGTTTTGTTTTTTTTTCCTCTATCCCTTTCGACTCTGCCAGTATACTTCGCACCATTTGTCACGGCCGCATATATAGTTGATTGTGAGCGTGACACTCGCACTGAAGTTGTGTTATAAAGTTCCGAGGCGTTTGTGTGTGTGTGTGTGTGTGTGTGTGTGTGTGTGTGTGTGTGTGTGTGTGTGTGTGTGTGTGTGTGTGTTTCGACCAATGTCAACGCACGTGGCACACACAGCGATCGTAACTATGACGCAATGTGTGGCGGACACCGGCTTTTGGTTTTAAAACGTAATATTTATTTAGTTTTTTAGAATTGCCTTGGGAATATCACATTACGTGATATGATAACTCGCACGCGTTATAAAGAGCCACGTATCTCCTTTCTCATATCATCCCGCTACTTTGAAAACTGGATAGGTTTTGCCAAGTCTGCACAGATATTAGCTGATGGCGAAAAGGGGTGTGCACGTGAGAACGCACAAGGTAGTGATCTCTATTATGAAAACGCCAACACCCAGCAATTGAATTAACAAAAATTTAGGTTTGGAAGTAGTCTTAGCTAGTGACTGCTAGCCTTCGCTAATAGAAAGTTGGCTGAGGCCTCAAGGTATGCCTGAGGGTGCGTAGGGAGAGGTGCGGTAATCTAATTGTAAAGCTTGTTTCTCTGTATGGTTACGCCTCTCGAGTCGTGCGGCAAGTTTTTCCTCCATCTCCCAAGCCCGCTGACCTCTCTTGAATTTGTTCTGACGACAAAGCCTGGCTTCTTTTAAACAATCTAAATTACTTTCTATATCTGCCAACGCATCCCACGGAGCCAACCCTTCTACATGTACGATGCAACGCTGGCTCCTTCTCTGTTTATAGAACGCGGTTTCACCGGCTCCTCTTCTGTTATGCATCGCGGTTTCACCGGCGCCTCCTTTGACATCATGTCAGATGGCACGGTGCGCAGCGCTGCTAGATGCGGCGGTTGCAAGGCAACGGTTCAGCTTGTGGTGTGGCCACACTTCACAGCAGAACGGTGAGAAAATGGTGACTGTAGGTTTTGCGACAATATTCACAGGCTTCGACACGGAATCGCCCAAAATGATGCGAAGGCTAAAATTACCTCGGGTGGCAATTTCCTGACCACTACTATATTTATATTAATAATAATGACCATCATTTAGGAAGCTGGAGAAGTCATGTCAGAGGAAGCGCACTAGCTGTAGGGGTAAGATTGAAAGGTTGGGCGAGTAGAAATCAACCAACACGTGAAAAACCAGCATACATGCAACCAATATGTTCTAGGTGCCGATGATGATCATAACTGATTAGAGCGCGAAGCTTTGTAAAAGCTTAGAACAAAAAATGACGTGGTTTGAATGTATTCATGCTCAGAACTATGCAGAGCTAAAAAAAAATGACGAAGGACACAAGAAGTGCACAAAACACGCGCTGACCCCAGAATTTTTTTTAATCATAAATACACAAAAAAATAAACGAGAGACGTCATCACATCACGTTGAATATGCTTCAAATGAAAATAACTTTTCCTGCTCTAGACCATTAGTTAAACATGCGCACAGCGAGTTCCATGCCGAATTCTCTGACGCAATGAAAAAATGTTCGTAATAAATGCGAAGCATTTCTTTCCCCACTACAGCACTTTCATCTATCTATCTATCTATCTATCTATCTATCTATCTATCTATCTATCTATCTATCTATCTATCTATCTATCTATCTATCTATCTATCAGTTTACGTGCGGGTGCTCCCGTGATCACCCGCGTAACTTGGCGTAAAGAAAATTAGTATGGGATGGTAAGATGGCTTTACGAATATGACGCGCCAGTGAATACATGAATAACGTTACAATCCCGTCGCGTACGTCGTCAAACACTTTCCGCCAAACAGTCGCACATACTCGCGGGCGGGTAAGTGCCACGGGTGTTTCGCTCTTATTGCATACACGGAAACAAAATGACACAGAGAAAAGGGGGAGAGAGCAAGCTGGCAACTGCCACCTGAAGGGGCACAACGCCTGCTCACTCTTTTGGGAGGAAGAAACAGAGGAAACGAATATAAGAGGGGAGAAACAAGAAAAAAAATAGGAAGTAAAAAAATGACGAAGACTTAGACAAGTAGAGTAAAAAATTAAGAAAAATCTCACTATAAAAAAGTGGCCTGGTCCGCAGAGGTTGCTTGTGTCAATCGCCGCCAAAGAAACAACAGATTGTATATACAATGAGGGACTCGAAGCATTTCGTGGGGTCGTGATTTCTGTACACTGGTAAAATCCTGACGCCATCACCATGCATCGGGAATTGCTGTGAACGCCTACGAAACCCGGAAGTCCAAGCTCATCATTTCTTAAATTGGCTTTTTGGAGAGCTACAATATCCGGTGGATTCTTCATTGCAAGGAGCATAAGAATGAGGTCAGCATGGCACGGTTGTAGAGACCTGAAGTTCTATTGCAAGGCACGTGTGGACGGGGCTTGTAACGGGTGTTGATGTTGCTTTCAGTGAGTACTGTCACGAAATGGAACAAGAGCCTCCAAAAGTTGTTGTGCGGCTAACGCTGCTGGCGTTTGACGACCAGCTACGATGAATCTGATGACGTTAACAAGCATCTTAAGCATGGTGAGAAGTTCGGCATCATCGTTAAATGGAGCCATTTCTGGCGCCTTGTTTACAGTATTTTCTACTGCAGACATGGCCATGGCGGAGGCTGGTTCTGACACTTTATGAGGCGTGACCTATGCGGAGGTTGTGTTCGACGGCTTTGATGGAAGCGCCGGCCACGATGTTGTCGAAATGCTGCAATCGCGCTTCCCTCCGCGCTTCAATTCACTCTGACTGTACTATTCTTCGGACGGGGAGGTGCATGCTGAGTTGTGCCATTTCCAGCTACTTGATGCGTTCTATGGCAAGGCATCTTTTCTCCCTATGCCATCGTTTAAGCTTTTTCTTTCAGAACCTATAATTTTTTTGTTTAGCTTGGGACACTCTTTGTTCGTAGCCTAGTGTTCGCCATTACAGTTAGGGCAGAGAGATGTTGCACTTTCACAAAATTTTACGTTGTGATTCGCGCCACCTTTAGCACAGACCAATACACTTGTGCAGAAACCCAGTACAAGTGGAAGCTTGAGACATTTGCGGCATTGTAGAGGTTTTGGGATGAAAGGTCCGACCAGGTACCCCACAAGTTCTGCCTTTATGTAACTAGGTAGCTTTTCGCACCCGAAAAGAATCTTCACACACTTTGAAGAGCCAAACCTTTGAGCGTCGTAGACACAACAGATGAGAAGATGGTGCAAATCGTGCTAGGTCTATCTCAGCCATGCAACGCCAAGCAACGCTTTTGTTCCACATGGTGCTAATATGACAGCTGGTGTTATAGCGGATGTAGACCTAGATTTTTCAGACGGCGTTTCGAAAAGTATGATCATTTGCACACCACGGTTAGCCCAAGAACGACGAAAACAGACATGGGTAACATAAACGCGTTTGCATTAAGAAGCCGAGATTGGCTGCGTTGACCCGAGATATGTAAAATAAATGTCAGGCTCCCAGCAGGAATCGAACCCATTATTCTGCTTGGTAATAAAGTATTCTACCACAGAGCGACACCATGCCTCGCATTTACTTTTCAAACATACACCAGTGTTCGTGAAACAACAAATGTGGTTGCAGTGCTGGCTATTAGGTTTTATAAGCATTACACATGTACTCATATGATACAATGGTAACGTCGGGTTAACTTGAATTTTATGTGCCATTCACTGAAGTCGATTCATGTAGCAGTGTCCACGGCTACCACACTAACGTGCATCAGCACTTTGTATCAGCCTATCACTTCTGGTGTTGCTAATAGTTTCTGTCAGCATCGTTGTGCAATAAGAGCAAACAAGTTACTGTATGAACATCTGCAATTGTTTAACATATGTCTTTGCGCGCAACATTTGTATTCATATCTAGCTTCATCTCCTAGCGTGTCGCTCAATAAAAAAATTCAACACGGTCACCCACCCTCCGCATGCTTCGCATAAACGCGAACTTTGGCATACGATTGCTTAATACAGCATTCGCTTTTCTAGCGTAATGAGTTGTGTGCTTTTGTTCACACGGGCGCACATTCCGGACTGACTCTTTGGGGAGGAAACAACGGTTTACACTCCACAGCCCTTGGCAACAATTTTGAAGCGATTTAAAAACTTGTGTGCATAGTAAATACAGTGGTTATTTTTTTGTTTTCCGCTGCTTTCAGTTGGTGCTGTCTTTTGCAGCTGTGATTTTTGGACTATAAATTTTTCGCATGCTATAGCAAATGTTCAAATCCTATTCTTGGCGTGGAAACTATGGAGGATATCGTGTACGCATGTTCTTTTTAGTCTGTACGATGACTGCAGGAGAGTGTGGGTTCTTGTTTTATAGGCTCAGGATGGGTACACAAAAAAATGAAGCGACACACACTACACGAACCAATGGTACCATGTGGGAAAAAAACAGCTTGCCCGATAAAATATCGACGATTCCCACATAAGGAGAAAGAACGAAATACGCGTTAACCAGTCATTGATGAAGCTTTGGAATCATCATCATCATCTTCATCATCATCATCATCATCATCATAAACTTCATCATTACCATCGGCCTGGCAACGACCACTGCAGGACAAAGACATCTCCCGTGTTCCGCCAGTTAACTCGGTTCTGTGCTTGCTGCTGCCACTTTATAGCCGCAAACTTCCCACTTTAACCTACCCACCTAACTTTTGATGTACGTAGCGATGCACTTGAAGTTGTAAAAGAGGACGTCGACGTAGAGCAGTTAGTAACCGCGGATCCGAAGCACGAGATCAAACTAACTAGACGAATAAGAATGGAAAGGAGCGCAATCAGCAAGCACTCTGAAATCATGACTGGTATATTGCCACTATACCTCAAGAGGAATGGATATAACAGCTGCACCTTACCGCTACTTACCTATGGAGCAAAAACCTCGAGGATTACAAAGAGGATTCAACTTATGTTGAGGATGACGCGCCGAGCAATCGAAAGGAAAATGATAGGGGTAGTCTTAAGAGTCAAGAAAAAAGCAGAGTGGGTCAAGAAACAAAGTGGTGTTAAGGATATCATAGTTCAAATAAAGAAGAAGAAGTGAACGTGGGCCGGGTATAGGTAGTACGTGGGCAGGACAACTGCTGGTCATGAAGTGACAAGATTCCAAGAGAAGGCAACCGAGTGAAGGAGAGACAGAAAGCTTTGGAATGAGGAATGTCAAATGTGAATATTTGGTCAGCAGGTGAGGTAATCTGACACACAAACAAAAAACTTGTGTTCATGTTTAGATAAGAAACAAGAACAAGAAAAGTTTTTTTTTTCGTTTGGAGCCCATGTCACGTGACATGGTGCATTTTCTGTTTAGTTTTCTGTTGTATTTCTGAATACAAATCAGTTGGCAGTTAGGGCTTGTCATGTGCACTTCTTCCCTCCTTTGTCCTTTGTGTGATCGCTGTACAGCCCTAAGCCCTGTAATGAGTTCACAGCATTCATCAACCTACTCGCTGTGCAACTCACACCCTGCGGCATCATGTGGGATTCCATGCTTCCGCCGCAGCAGCATCAGCTCCGTTAACGTGACGTGACACCGGACATCGCGACAATATAGGGTCTTTTTTCCTCAGAGACTTTTCACACGCGTGGCTTCGTGGTGGAATATTTGACTGGCCCCCATACTACCTCGATGCGAAGTCAGTTCGAACCCTTATTTTGTTTCTCTGATTTCTATTGCAGTCACGTGAGTTTTGATGCACACCTCATTTTTTTAGGGCAAGCATCTTTTGAGGCACTCAAGGCTTTCGCCTTAATATGCACAGATTTGACAATAGCTGAAGGCTCGTGGAATAAACAACTGGTGAGTAACTTTTTTTTTAGAGTGGAACGTTTTAAGGAGCCAGACAGACGTATGCCCTCATGGGCTCTAGTATGCTATATACATTATGCCGTCGTCGTCACACGGCATAACGCTCCATGTGTAATGCTCTCAGCGCACGTTCCACACCAGGAGGAAGTCTGACCCCCCAACAGGGAACTTTTTTTAATAAATGAATATAAAGAGAAGTTGGTGCCAATGCGTGGTGCCGGCTACTCATCTTCTCTTGCATAAAAATTCACACCACATTTTTGATGAAAAACACAAGGCTATACTTATATACACAGCACAACACTTACGCAACCAGTCCACGTTTTTAAATACTGAAATGTGTCCACACCACACAGAAACGTGTGCGCACCACATAGAAATGTGTCCATGCCACATACAGTTTGTGAAAACACAACTATTCATGTCAATTTACGTGTCTACACAAAACATAAAAGTTCTCTAGAATGGCATAGTTATGATGTCTCTTCAGTATTGAACTGTTTTTACAAATGTTTTCACAAAGATATTGTACTGAAATGTAAAAATATGGTTATGAAACTTCTAACGCAGCAAACGACGCAAATACAAAGCAAAAAGAAATGAAGAAATAAAAATGAATAGAAACAAAAACTGAAAAGTAAAAAAAAGAAAGAAAATAAGGAGGAAATAAAAAGCAACCTGGAGAGAAACAAAGTAGGCTGCCCAGCTCCGCAATTTTCTTCGGCTTGACTCCCTTACTTAGAAGCTGCTTTACCTGATCTTTCCTTTGTGAATGCGAGCACAGAGCTTTATCATTCTCCCACAGAGAACGAGAGGTGCCTTGGATACCACATCACTGTTCTTTTTGTGGTAGTTACCAAGACAGAAACCCTTATGAATGCGTTTTTATTCTTTTTATTCAGTTTTTATAGGTAGGGTATACGTAACGGCAGCATTGTCGTTCACGTTCAGCACACGGTGTTTGCTGAATTGCTCCACTGCTTTACACTTACAGAGGTCGAAAATTGACGACGTCTTGACTTTCTTAGTAACCGCCTGTTTGCGCTCGATATCTCTTTTTTTGTGCCAGTTAGTACGGACAGAAGAACTTTTCTGTACCTCAACAGGGACCCAAGGGAGATAAAGAGAAATATCCAGATGTTCATTAACACATCTTCTTGCTGGCCACCTAAAATTAGGACCCGTGTATCGTGAATCGCAAGAATAACAAATTGTGGGCAAAACCGATGTGCCCTAATTCAGCTTTGATATTGTATTATCAATGATAATACAGGTCTCATATTGGTATTTCGATGTTCCAGGGTTTCTATTTCTTCTTATTTTCTCGTTTAATACTGCCAAGCGGACACTTTCCGTCAAAGTACAAGAAAATTGAACGCATTTTTTCGCATCGCATTTTCGCTCCGTTCCAATCATGAGCTTATTCCTGTGCAATTTGTGACATTAGTGTCATATATACTGCCTCTACATAAAAAAATCTGTCTAATGTTAATCATCAAAACATCAGAGCCTGAGTCAGTAAAAACATGTTACACTAGAGTATTACTCATAAGAGAAGCTTTCAGCTATAGACTTGTTGCTGGATATTCTATTATCCAAATTTGCTGACCAATGGCAAAGAGTGCATACAATTGTTAGTGTCGCCAGGGTTTTTTGTCAAAGATAGAAAGGTGTCACAACTTGGAATCCACGCGCACCGAAGATTGGTCGAGTCTGAACGAAGGGAAGCTTCGCTAGTGAAGCATAAATGAATATTAAGCCATTACGCGTTCCTGACAACGGCTTGTCGATTGCTCCCAGCTTTACAGGGCTCAAAAGAAAAGTAAACATTTCTCCCAATCTAAGGTCAGGTGCGCTCTACAGTCATTATTATTTACCTTTACACCTCCCTATCGCAACATTACCATCAAATATATCTGCTATTCAAACATTGAGAAGGCTTGACTGAATGTATGCGAATATTCATACACCAGGTTTAAAAAAAGTGCAAGAACACGGTACACAAAAGCAGCATAGGTACACGAGGATGAACTTTGGACTCGCAATACACCTTTCTTCACCTCGTCTCACGCATATGTAGACGTACGTGGTTACACACAAAAAAGCGAAAAGAACACGTATGACGCTTGCCTATATATGTGTGTAGACTTTACATTTTGTGTGACCATGGGTTTGTACATATGCCTGAGTCGACGTGAACGAAGATATGCTGCAAATCTGGCACCTGTGCTCATGTACCGATGCTTGTTTTGTGTATCGTGTTCTTGCGCCGTTTAATATTATGAACCCACACCAGTTTGCCCAACTATAACTGCTACTCAACGTGACTTATAACTCAACGTCACTTATAACTCAACCCGATTTTCTGCTTTCCTAATGCGTTTTGCGTCTTTAGTTGGTTTGCGAAAAAAAGTCTATATTCAAAAATGGGTTTTGTATGTATCCTACACACTTCCGCCATTTTTATGCTGTCACAATGCACGTAGAGCTCACAGGAACTTAAGCAAAACCTAAGGTAAAGACGTGGTTGGCTCGCGAATACAGCCGTGAAGGCATGAGGCAGTCGTTTCGGTAGAGTAAAAAATAAAGACACACTCATAAAAAAGTACACGCAGACAGGACGGGTGCTGGCGTCTTGTCTACACCGACATTTCAGATGTGATCTTGCAAAACTGGTATGTTACAGCATGGTTGCATGGCGAACACAAGCGACAGACCCTAACATGAAAATCATGACATGCTTGTCATGTAACAGCATGACTACATCCCACGCTCCTGATGCGCTCGCGACCGCTCCGCTAGCGTCACATATACCAAATTTCGTATTATGGTACGTGAATGGTTCACGAAGGTATGTGACTGGTGCAAACATCATAACCATGACATCCGTGTCCTGTAACAACTTAACTACATGCCACGCTCATGATGTGCTGGCGCTTGTTTCGCTATATTCACTTATACCAAACTTTGTATTACGGGACGTTAATGAATGACGAAGTCATGATACTGGTGCGAACATGATAAACATGGGATGCGCGTAAGGTAACAACATGACTACATGCTACGCTCATGATGTGCTCGCGGCCGTTTCGGTAGCTTCACATGTACCAAACTCGGTATTATGCAACACGTACGGACACCACATGTTAATGACACATCCAAACATGATAACTACGGAATGCGTGTCATGTCACAAAATGACTGCATGCCACACTCATGGTGCGCTCGCGGACGTTTCAGTAGCTTCACATATGCCAAATTGCTATTACGTGACGTCAACGGATGACGAAGGTATGCCACTGGGGCGAGCATGATAATCATAAGATGCGTGTCATGTGAGAACACGTCTACATGCCAAAGTCAAGGCGCCACTATATTTCGACGTGACGCGGTGGGCGTGCTCGCCGGCGTTCGTTTCATCACGTCACGCCGGTGTTGCCACGCCAGGTGCCAGTACTGCTATACATACATACTCGCAGGCGCGCGCCGCGCTGCGTTGCTTTCACATATGCGCGTTACAGCGCGTGCAGCGTCTCTCCATCACGAAAAGAGGGACACGCAGTGTTGTCTGGGTAACGCATCGGTGCGAAAAGCAGCATGTCCAATTTCGCGCCGGTTGCCGTTGAGCAGCGCAGAAGGATGCTGGTCGCGCCGGTCACGCCCGGCGTCAGACTATGGAATGCTCGCGTTTTGCTAATGTAGCGTCGCTGTGCCCAGCGTGCGCGCACGTCAACGCTGCATAAGAGTATATTGGGCCCTTCATATAGTGCTCAAGGCCGTTCTGCTGGCTCAACATATAACAAATTTCGTGTTACGTGATGTCAATGAATGACAAAATATACGACTGGTGCAAACATGGTAATCCTGACAAGCGTGTCATGTAAGAACATGACAACATACCACACTCATAGCGGGCTCACTCCACATATACTAAACTTGGTCACACGTGACGTGAATAGAGGACGCAGGTAAACGGCACATCCAAACATAGTAATCATCACACGGAAGTCATGTACGGTATCATTTGTCTCCAACACGTAACGTTGCGCTGATTTTAAAGTGAAATATGAATATTTCTCATTCGTGCTTCGCATAACATAGATTACGACTGTGCGTGAGATCTGCTTATTATTGCGGCAACCGTTCGTACCTCGTAGTGGTAGTAGTAGTGTATAACTAGTCTTAGGTTTTGACCTCCAATGTGGTGCCGGTGGGAGATTTCTTCTGTACGTTGTCGAACAATAAAAAATTCGCAGCGTGCGTGTTAACTAAAAGCCGAATTCTCCTCTCTCTCATTCCCCCTTAGCAGCCATTGTCATGTACATTGAGCACTATCTGACAAGAAAGGGTTGCTACGCTATACTCGCTGGGTGTAACCTACTTAGTTTTAGAAAGGTGTAGCGAGCGTTGAGCTGCAGTGTCATGAATACAACGAACTTGTATATACCATAACCTCGAGGTGGTTACAGGTGGGAAGTAAACCCGAAGCGGAAGCCGTAAGAAAGTGTGCATGTGCCACCTCCCGTTTAGTCCTTGAAATGTCCGCTGGATGGCGGTGCTTTTATATGGAGAATATATGATGAAAAGATGCGAGATGGTGGTACGTGGAGTGTTGAATAGATGGACGAACGGACACACAGACAGATGCATGGATGGGCGCATGAACGGACGAAGGGGCGGATGCATGGACGAACGCAGGGACGGACGCACGAACTCACGCACGCATGGACGGGCGGGTGGACGCATGGATGGTCACACAGAAGGACGCATGGACGGACGGAAGCAAGAGCGAATTGACGGACGAATGCTTCACCCCACACTCCATCATTCACTCCGTGGATATGCTGCCATTTTTATTTATTTTGTTTTTATGGGTGAAGCTTATTACAGTGTAGGTATGTCTCCTGTAGTTGTTTGTCGTAGCCAGTTATAGTGCATATGAAGTTGTCATAATGAAGAGAGAACGGAAGTGACATCTACCTATCATTTACGAATAAAGTCTAAATTATATATATATATATATATATATATATATATATATATATATATATATATCTATATATATATATATATATATATATATATATATATATATATATATATATATATATATATATATATATATATATGTTCACACAAGACGAGAGGTGAATCAGGGGCTAAAAGAAAGACCGAAGGAGAGACACAAAGAGAAATTATTTAAAATTAGTCGGTTTGAGGGGGTGGAGAGGAGTAACTAATGGGTAAAAAAAGGTATAACCGTGAATTACAACTTACGCACCGGTTCGCCTAACACACGCTCGGATATTTTTCACCGCACAAGTCTAGGTCCGTACAAGTCTTATTGAGGAACCAAGCGAATGTGACAAAACAGAATGAAAGAAGTTGCAGCATCAACAGTATCATGCAAGAGTGACCACCACCGCCACCAACCAAAGGGGTCATCGTGCGACAAGGGTTGTGAGAAGGGCTTGTGCCGGCATGAAACCATTTAGCGACGGAGTTCGCGGTGGCGCGAGAGTAAGCCAACTCGCGCGAATGGTCCTTTAATTATATTCCACTGCAGCCCCGATTTTTCTGGTCCGGCGAAGCTGTCTGCAATTTGTGATTGTGCGGGTGTGTGTGGCATCACAGAAACCAGCGTGCAGAGAGCCAATGCACCCCCACTGTTGGTGCGTGTTGTGTGTGCGTGTGTGTGCATTTGTGCATATGGTATATATATATATATATATATATATATATATATATATATATATATATATATATAAATATATATATATATATATATATATATATATATATATATACTTCGCAGAAAGTTTGTTCATGGCGTTGACGTCACTGGTTGGGAGCTGAAAACCTGCGAAGTTCGCGAAAAAAACTTGAACACACACACACACACTCATTATATATATATATATATATATATATATATCAGACAGAGACACACCAATACATCGCGGTGGTCTACTTATACGCTTGACAAATTAAACTACCGACATACTAAATAGAGGGATGTTGTATACTTTATGCCAGCCAGATGGTCGTGCTCAAAGCCATTACGATGTCAACACAATAGTTAGCAAACTAGACTGGGTCGAGGTAATCTAATTTGTCCCTCAGTCTGCAGAGCAAACAGTAGCCTACACATCGGCCTGCTACAAGGACTCAGATAGAGGCTCTCAGGTGGAGCAACGACAAAAAAGTGAATGTCTTCAAATTAGTAGTTACTTCGTAGGCACGATAGTAGGCGGTAGCGGAAAGAGTAAATAAGCTTTCTGAACAAGTATTACTAGGGCTAGTCTACTTTCTAACAAAAATAATGGAAGAATGAACGTCTCCGTGCTCTACCGGATGGCGCTGGTGAGCGCCATCTTTGTAGGCTATTGCTGAAAAAAAAAACATAGATGAAATTGCTGTACCAAAAAATTTTCAAAAAAAAAACACATGCACTAAAAACTGCTGGAAGTAATCTTGGAACTCAAAAAGGCGAAGAACGCGATTGCGGCTTTGTTGGCCTAGATTCTTCTTGTTTGCGCTACAGCTTTCGAGCAGTTGATCTATAATGGGGAACGGGTGTTTGCACTGGCGGCTGACGCTGGTTGCTCAACGTGCAAGCCATTATGAAAGCGCAGAAACCAGAAAAAGAAAGAAATCGTGAGACAGGCCAGCCGGAGAGCACGGATTATCAGATTCACCATAATGGAGCTTCAGAAATATGAGATATTGACCAAACAAGTCACATTTAGGTTTTGATTTCCCAAGGGAAGCAGGAAAAACAAAAATTTTAGTTTTCATATAATCCGTTGTAGATCTAGGGTGCTTTTCAAAAAAAAAAACTGTGCCACATATAGCGTTAAAATGGGTGGTGATAATTGAATTGCATGCCGTATCCATATAGCTTGGAAGGTACATATAGAAGACGAACTATTGAGAAAAGTAAGCTAAGCGTATGATGACCATAAAAAAATTCATTTAATAAATGGAACTCTGATGTTGCAGTTAGCTGCCGCGATATAATTATTTGAAAGAACATGAGAATATAATTGCACCGGTGCAGCCATCCTACGTAACCCTTAACTTGGGTATTAGCTTAATATTGAGTTGATTGATCTGTTGATAGCGCACATAAACTGTTCACTTCCCTTTCACGTAACATGCTCACTGCATTCCGCTTATTGTTCAAAACATCAGTAGAAGCGTGCTGGTTCTCTTTTATTTGTTTCTGTCGCACACTTTCAGCACTATGTGATCAATAGATAGACATAAGATACGAGCCAAAGCTCATGAGCTGCTCATCAAGTCTGAGGCCCTAAGGACGGCTTAATGTTCTCCCATAGTAGAGTACATAGTACTCTAAATTGTTGACCACTTCTAAACAGACTGCACAATAAACTCAGTTGGAAGTTAGCGCTCGTCTTCTTCGTGTTCACTTTTCGTCGTTCCAAGCTCGCGCTATAACAATCGTCATTAGCAGAAGAGTTTGGACAAACATGTTTTTTTTTCATGTCTGTATACGCAGTCAGAAGAAAACGCCCTTGCGGCAACTGCATTCATATTTGAGCATATTCATGTTGAAGGGGAACTTTATTTATTGATTTAGCCTAATGTCGGATCGTTATCAAGACTGCTTTTAAAACATACGACTGTAGTTTTTTTTTTCATGCAACCACGTTTTGAAGAACGATCGACGGTCGTTTTAAACAGAAGGTCTCATGCACATTGATGAAAGAGGAATGTCGAGTCGTTTCAGCAGTCCTTCCTTTCGTTTTTTTTTTCCTTCCTTCCTTTCTTCCCCTCTTTGTTTCTTTCTTTCATTTTTTTCTTTCTTTCTTTCTTTCTTCCTACTTTACTTCCTTCCTTCCCCAATATGGAAAACGTACAGCACGTACATCTTCTTTACCTCCTTGTAAACAAATTGTGTTTTCTTTCTCATTTAATTCTCGCTAGGTGCCTCAGATCGTCTTGTTTGTTAGTTTCTGCTTCTTTTCGTATATTCTTCAACTTTGCGTTCCCTCTTTCGCTATCTTTTGTCTTTGTAACTTCTCTCTTCTATTAACTCTTACTCCCCCTACCCTCTTCCCCAGCACAGGGTAGCCAGCCGGTCTGAGAACTTCCTAACCTTCCTGTCCTTCTACGTGTTCATTTGTTCTTCCTCCGTTGTTATTTTGTAATCTTCGAATTAAATATTAGTTATAAGATATTTTTTACAGGCCATTGTTACATTTAGCAACATACAACAGTACATTCAGGTGTTATCTCGCCACCAGTCCTTTCATTTATTCCATTCAGAGTTATTTCACTGTCTACGTGCACACTATATTTACCATAACAGTAAAAACACACACAAAAATTAGAGCTCTCTCAGACACTCTGCATATTGGAATTCTCGCACTTTAGCTAACACGGCCGGATGAATTATGAAACTCGTCGATCACAAAGTCACACCGTTCTAATGCGAAAATAAATTTGGAAGTATAAAGGAACGGAAACGACGCCTAAAATATATCCAGAAGGTAGTGACGTGCTTACGCTTTCCTTCACGAGATACATGCATCATTTATGCATTGCATGAGACCCCCTCTCTGTTGTTCTTCTTTCGAAAATTTTCTATTATGCCGGTATTCGTGGTGTAGCGGGAAATGTGCTTGAGGATCTCGATGTATGGATTGGAAGAGCGGAGTCAAAACCCCTCCATAAAGGTTGAATGTAAACACGTGCTTCTTGCAGAGGTGAATCTCCACAGCACCAGCACTTCCTTTTCAGCGGACTTTGGAGGATCAGTGGCTTAACGCTGGAAACCTTGAGTCCTAGGTTAAAATTGCTTCTTAAGGCTGGCTGGACAGCCACGAGGGTATCTTGTGTATCGATGAACGAAGAAAGAACTAGAAAGAAACACCGGAAAAAAATTCCGCCATATCCACGAAGTGAATGATGATGAGTGGGCGAAGCTCTGGAGGTAAACCTGGTAAACCATGAATCCTCTGTACATTTTGCCCACTCGATTTTATTACATCGCTCCCCCTAGCGTACGTCGCCGCACTAAATCGAACGATTGCCTTCAACCAATGACACGTGCCATATGTGACATCATTCCTATTTTATAAGATCTCGCGTCTTTCATCAACTACAAGTACCGCTTTCTAGTTTATAACATCTTGCATCTTTTCATCATCAGCTACAAGTACCACCATCTAGTAAACACTACAAGAACTAAACGAGAGGTGGCTACATGGATGGATGGATGCTATGAGCGTCCCATTTATAACGGGGTGGTGACAAGTATGCCACCAGGCTCGACAAAAAAAACCTTTTTTTTCTTTTTTGATGTTGGCCTAATGCCTCTACTTCGATAAATTCTATCGTAATGGAAAAAAAGGTAAATTTTCAGCTTAAGTTCTCTGCCATTTACGGCACACTGTCCATATTTTATTTTTCCAATATTTATTTTTGTCCTTTCTCTCTAATGTTCTGCCACCAATACTCTAACCGTCTCTTACTTATTTCAATCGCGGGTGTGTTCAGCTTTCCATTGTTGTCCCTAAAACCCAAGGCTTCCTGTAGGCTCGTGCCCAAACGTACCCCTGGGTGGATATCTCCACATTCAATCAGAACATGCTCCGCCGTTTCCTTATCTTTCCCGCAGCATGTGCATTGTTCTTCTTCTTTACTGAATCTTGCTTTATAACTACGCGTTCTAAGGCAACCCGATCTCGCTTCAAACAGTAAAGCGCTTCCCCTTGAATTATCGTAAAATACCTCCCTCCTTATTTCATTTTTGCCCTTTCGGTAGTTACTCAAAGCCGGTTTTTTCTCCATAGCTGCCATCCAGTAAATCCTCTCCGCCTCCCTGACTTTTCCCTTAACGCTCTTTGTTGACATATGGCTTACAATACCAGCCGTATATTTACTAGTGAGTCTTCTAGTTCTTTTTCTCCACTGTGTGTCCACGCTCTTCCTATACAAATAACGGAACACCTTCTCTGCCCATCTACTCTCCTTCATATTTCTTAGCCTTTCTTCGAACCTTATTTTGCTCTGCGCTTCCCTCGCCTCAAAACCTGCCCACCCCATATCGCCCTTTACAGCCTCGTTTGTCGTCTTCCCGTGAGCACCCAACGCGAGGCGTCCCACAGTCCTTTGATTTACATCCATTCCCGATTGCACCTCTGCCCTCATGCACACCACTGAGTTCCCAAAAGTAAGCCCTGGAACCATTACACCCTTCCACAGAACTCGAAGCACCTCATACCTATTGTATCCCCACAACGCTCTGTGCTTCATTATTGCCGCATTCCTTTCCTTTTGCTGCCGAGGCTTTTTCCTGTACCTCCATGTATCTATCACTCTCATTTACCCATACTCCAAGGTACTTGTATTCGCTTACCCTCGGTATTTCTTGGCCTTGTATGGACACCGTCTGATCACAGGGATCATTGAATACCATCAATCCACACTTCGTTACACTGAATCCTAGTCCAAGAGCTTCACCTTCCCTTCCGCATATATTCGCCAGTTGCTGTATATCATCTCGACTGTCCGCAAATAAGACGATATCATCCGCATAAAATAAACCTGGAAGCTTCTGCTCAATCATCATGCCGCCCTGTTTGTGTGACAGATTAAAACCAATGTTGCTACCTTCTAGCGCTTTTTCCATACTCACCATGTACAGCATGAATAACAGCGGGGACAAAGGACATCCCTGTCTCAGACCCTTGCTAACCTCAACGTTCTCTTTGCTACGCATTCCTTCCCACTCTATGCAAACTGTATTTTCTCGTTATATCTCCCTCAAAAGCTGTATACAGTCGTCGCCCATGCCCATTCCTTTCAATATATCCCACAAAATTTCCTGATTAACGTTGTCGTATGCCCCAGTGATGTCTAGAAAAGCCACGTACAAGGGCCTATTCTCTATTTTAGATATTTCTATACACTGAGTGAGAACAAACAGGTTATCGTCTAACCGCCTGTCGTCTCGAAATCCGTTCTGAAGTTCTCCCAAAATATCGTTATGTTCGGCCCATGTTTCTATTTTCATTTTTACTGCTTGCATCGCCAACCTGTATAGTACCGATGTAATGGTTAGTGGTCTATACGAGCGAATCTTGTCCTTTTCTCCCTTGCCTTTATAGATTAAGTTCATTCTACTTTGTCGCCAACTGTCCGGTATTTGTCCGTCCTTTAAGCTTTTTTCTACTGCTTTTAACAATGCTTCTTTAGTGTTATGTCCTAGTTCGTTAATGAGGCTAACGGGAATCCCATCTAAACCCGCGGCAGTGCGCTTTGGAATTTTTCCTTCGGCCTTTTTCCAGTTGAAATTATCAAGTACTAGCTCTTCCTCTGTTGCTTTCTCCGCCACACTTTTACTCACCGGGGAGATCCCTTGGACGCTCTTTTGAAACGAATCGGCTGTTACCTTTTGGATGTAACCTAGCGCTTCGTACCCTTCCAATTGATTCCCTCCTTCATCTAGAATATGTTGTTGCGTTGTGACAGACTTCCTACCTAGCGCCTTTATGTGGCTCCAAAAAAACCTAGGCGCGGCCTCCTTTTTTTCGTGTATCTCTGTCATCCAGCGTTCACTTTCACCTTTAATTTTTGCCTCTACCAATTTCTGTACAAGGGATTTTTTCTCTAAATATATTTCCCATATTTTTTTTACTTCGTCCTGCGGCCGCTTCTCCTTTTTTGCCTTTCTATGCTCCCGTGATGCTTCGCGTCGCTTCTCGATCGCCTCCCGGATTTCCTTGTTCCACCAACTTTTTGGCTTCCTTTTTCCTTTCCAGCAAACAGTTTTCTTCTCTTTCCCTATCTCCTTCGTCATTAGATGTAACAGCTCACTATACTCCCAGTCCTTGCCTGGTATTTCGCCTACTTCCTCCTCGACTCTTGCGGCTATATTTATTATTTGTTTGTCATTTAAATACGAGCTGCCAGACTTTGATTCCATGCTCATATTTTCAGTTTCGTATCCCATTTGTAATGTTATTCGTTTATGATCACTACCCAAGCTGTTAATGCCTTCCTCGTCTATCCTCATTTCTGTCAGTTTGTGGTAAATTCCTTCAGTCATGAGACAATAATCAATACTTGATTGCCTGTTTCCGACTTCCCATGTGATCTGGCCGTCACATTTAGGCCCCGTGTTAACTATCTCCAGACTATGTTGCTCGCAAAGATCTAGTAATAACTTCCCATTGGTGTCTGAATATCCGTCAAGGTCATGTATGTGGGCATTCATGTCCCCTAGAAGGATGATTTCGGCCCCATTACCAAATTCCTTAATATCCGCACTCATGCAATCCACTATCTCCTGATTCTTTTCTCTGCAGTTATTCCCCGTCCACAAGTAGGCTACCCCTAGCCACGTTTCCTTTCCACCTACTGTGCCCAGAACCCAGAGGTGCTCTGAACACGTCTGTTTCACTCTAACCCATTTGGCTCCGCGATGAATTAGCATTCCTACACCCCCACCTTTCCTTTCCGATATGGTCCTGTTACACCCTTCCCAAACATAATTTTCAATATGTGGTGGCTCTTCCAAGTCTCTAAGGTGTGTTTCTGTAACCGCATACACGCCTATCTGTTCTTTGTTTAACTGCTCCTCAATCTCTAACCATTTTGCCTTCTTTCTGCCACCCTGCATGTTTATGTAACTAATTGCAACACGCGCCTTTTTCCTTTTTCTTTTACCTTTTTTCTGGTTTTTCGCAATTCTACCTGTCAAAGCGTCCTCCTGGTTGTTTTCTCTGTTACGAGCTACCCCGGACTCCGAAGGGCCCGTGAGCCCCCCAAAAAAGCTACTGCGCGTCCTGCCAGTCGCCAGCCCACCTCGTGTCCAAGCCTCTTATCGAAATGAATCTTGTCTCTTTGGAATCCACCCCACCTGTGCACTTCCCTGTTTAAATCCACTACTCGAAACCCTTCTCTCGACTAATTCGCCATATCTCTTTGTTTGCGTCGACAACCGCTCTTTGCAGGTTGACGTTGCGTACTGGTACTTCCGGTACTGTGCATACTACAATTTGCACCTGGGGGGACACGGCGCGCATGTCATCCACCCCTTTCGCCAAGGTCGTCGCTAGTCCTGACGATTCTTTTTTCAGGACGTCATTTAGCCCTCCCGCAATTACAACGAGGTTACGATTGTTAGCTTTAGCTGCGAGTTGTTCACCCGCTTGACTCATTACTGTCCCCAGCGTTTGTCCTGGGAACGTCCCTATCGCAACTCTCTTGTCGCCTTTCACCCTTTCTTTGATTGCCGCTGCGCATCGGACTAAATTTGAGTCACCGGCGATGATGACCTGTTCAGACATTCCTTCTGAAACCTGCACCTGGCTGCTGACTAGGTGACTAGCGTGAGTCACGGCTGCTGGTTTGCTCCCTCCCTCCCTCAAAACTACTTCCCGGTAGCTGGGCCCTGTGGCCAATGTATCTGCCTTTGTCATGCCTGTTTCCTTCATCTCTCCCGCACGGGGGGTCGTCGCCATAATGCTTCCGCCGTCACCTGCGTCTTCGTTCCCTTTCACGACCTTCGATAGGCCCTTCTCGGCTGACCGGAGCCTTTCTTCCATGGCTGACGTTTTCTCTCGCTCCTTCGCCAATGCATTCTCCAGCTCTGCGATTTTCTCCATGAGCCCACTCTGGACCGCCATCATATTTTTCATTTTCTCCTCGAACTCGCACTGTCTACACTTGGCGTCATCTTCTGCTTTCTCCTCCGCACTAACTTCCACCTTCCAACCTACCCCGCACTCTGAACACTTTACGGTCTTTTTGACCATGGCTAGCTCAGTTTACCGATGCCCACGTGTTAGAAAACTGTACTAAAATACACTGGTCTAAGCCAAAAAGAACCACAATAATAAATAAATACGCTACACTTCACAGCACCTGCGCATGCACGTGGTCGGTCTACGCGCAGACCTCAGCCACGTGGTGGCTGGAGAAAAAAAAGACACAGTACACAATACTAAAAAAAAACGTACACCGTAATAGACCTAATCAAGCTTTACGCTAGCGCCTTACGTTCTCATAACGCTACAGACAGAGGCAAGCTGGAAACATGCAAAAACACTTATCTGTAGCTGTCATTCCGGAGCTCTCCAAAAACACGTCCGACCTCTACCACACTCTCCGAACATACAGGAGACGGTACCGCCATCTAGTGAACACTGCAAGAACTAAACTAGAGGTGGCTAGATACAGGGGACGGTACCGCCATCTAGTGAACACTGCAAGAACTAAACTAGAGGTGGCTACATACAGGCTACAGGGGACGCACAGCCCACGCCGTAAGGAGCTTCGCCCCTAAAATCGAAAAGCTAAGGTAATGTAAGCAAAAGTAGGAGTCAGACAGCGTGGTATCACCTTTATTGCTGCTATGACGGGCAAGTGGATTTTGCAGCGCGGATCAGAGTTTTTCAATGCACAGTCAAGCTTTTACTCGGAATGCCACCATGGTGGAAGCCCAGGACTTCTGTAACGTCAGAAAAAAAACGTGACACATGCACAAGGTTTTTTTATTGTGAGGACGGCCCCATAATTATTACTCAGGTAATACTAATAAGCTACGAAATAAAAAGCATCTGCTGGCCCCAGGAAATGCTGCCAGGGCTCTTTAATATATATATATATATATATATATATATATATATATATATATATATATATATATATATATATATCCGGAAATCTCGACCACCTGGGGTTCTTTAACGTGCACCCAAATCTGAGCACACGAGTCTACAACATTTCCGCCTCCACCGGAAATGCAGCCGCCGCATCCGGGATTTGATCATATATATATATATATATATATATATATATTGACACGTCTACATGTGGACGAAAACGATGATGGGAGATTTAGTGGACACGAGGCAGTTGGCCTATAGCTCACTCGAGACCGAAGAAGACGATCTTGTGGCTCAGCTGTTGCGAACACGCTGCCTTCGTTGTCTCAAGTTGCACCTGTCTTTTGTTCACACGTTGTGCCGCGACAATATATATATATATATATATATATATATATATATATATATATGTATATATATATATATATATATATGTGTGTGTGTGTGTGTTTGTATGTGTGTGTGTGTGTGTGTGTGTGTTTACGTGTGTACTTGTGTACGTGTGTGTGAGGGAAAGTAGTGTATACTTAAGGGCTCGTTTTTTCGTGTTTTGACACGGTATTAATGAGATCTAACAGACAATAACGCCAAGGAAAGTATAAGAAAAGTTGTTAGACCAAATTGTAATGTTATTGTGAAGAAAGAAAAGTCGGTACAAGATAACTTGCCTTCGGCAGGAACAAAGCCTGCGACCTTCGAATAGCACGTTCGATGCTCTAGCACTGAGTTACCACGGCGGCTATCGCCCCAGTCATTTTATTGACTATCTATGTCAATTTAAACGTGGGAGTGCAAGTCAGCGCCACGAGTAGCCATGATGGCCAGTGTGGCACACTCTTTATGAGCCTGTTTGGTGTCACGTAACACGTGAACTTATTACTAACGGGCAGCTGACCAATAGTTCCTCGTATACAACCTAAAGACGCCAAGTCTGCCAGTACAAGACAATCGTTAATGAACAAGGGAATTAGGTGTTTACGTAAGGGCTCGTTTTTTTGTGTTTTGACACAATATTAGTGAGATCTAACAGGCAATAAAGTCAAGGAAAGTACAGGGGAAGTTATTAGACCAAATCGCAGTGTTATTGTAAAGAAAGAAAAGTGGGTGTTTGGTGTACTAGGATAACATTATCGTTATTCGAAGGTCGCAGGTTTGGTTCCCACCCACGGCAAGTTACCTTTTCACCCACTTTTCTTTGGAAGCTTCGGAACCGCTTTTGAAGCTTACGAACTTTTCGGAAGCTTTGTAATATCAATTGGTTAGGCTTGTGTGGTCTGAGCTCCGGTGAAAGAAATACATTAACGAACTACCTTTATGATAGCTCTAGCAACCACATGTCAGAAAATTGTCTACAAATCGGCAATTTCTTCAGTAATGACCGGTTAGTTAAGCAGCACGATACTGATATACGAATGATAACACACGCGCAAGCAGACAGTCTTACCAGCGCGTGTTTATGAACGCACACATAAAGGTATATATGATCACCAGCCTGATAAAAGACCATATTAGGCAAGTCTACCGGTCTGTACCCTAGCATCTATAGGGTAAATATTTCATATTTTTGGAAAGACATTGGCACACCTGTTTTCAGCAAACCGATAAATTGAGTGAAGTGAGCTCAAAGGTCTATGCAAAGCCACGGCCCCATAGGCAACAAATAGCGAAATAACTGGCATTCGCAGAGAAGCGAGCAAGCTTGAAGAGTCGGAGGAGTGGCTAGTACAGAAGAACAGGTGGTATAAGGAAAAGTAGGCTCCACACTCTTGAAGAGTGCCGTTCGCAAGCTGAACTTTATGTCGCATCTTCATTAAATGTTCCGAAAAACTGCGTAAGGTCCTTCTTATATACTTGTCAGCCCTTTTTCTTGTGTCTGTCCTCAATGCAAATAAGCCTGACGGATGAGACTCCATTCCGCCCTGTGTTCATACATGAGTGCCTTGGTTAGTTCTTATTGTCGCAAAGGTTTCTTACACCAGCACAACCATGTTGTTCGATTCCTCCCCTTTTCACCCTTGAATTATTTTCCGCAGTCACTCAGAATAGCAAGAGTTCGCGAACACACTTTCTTCTTATGTCGGTGTGAATTTTAGTGCTGGATGCCTATCGCGTATTCCCACTAACATCTTGCCCAGTTACGGACTTCATAAATTATCCAATGCCAATGCCACGCCGCCAAAGCAGATGCCACTACATAGAGCGTGTTGTCAGGCAGACTACAATGTTATGAAGACGGACACAGTGTTCATATAAAATGAAGCAACGTTAGATTATCTTCTAACAAATTAGAGCGCTAGAGTTATAAATCATTTTGGACCATGTCCTTGCATGCTGCCTTATTTAGACGCCAACAAACTTTTCTGTTTTATCAATACTTTTACGAAAGGAAAATACACTAATCTGCATATTTTCTTTAATCGCAACGATGACGAAGTTTTCTAAAAAAGTTCGAATTTCGTGCCAAAAAAAGCAGCCCTCTGCAAAACATTGGGCAAGCCATTCTTTATTACTTCTGAAGCCACAGGTCGACACTTTCCAACACCAACTAGCCACTGACCAATATTCTTCGCCATGTGGCTTCCTCTAAAGATTCAGGTTCTTCGAACATACGGCAGAAGGTGGACGAAAATTACTCCTCCTCCCCCTCCTTTTATTTAAAAAAAATCTTGGCAAACGCTGAAGGGTGATATGAAAACTACCAGCTCAGAGTCTTCACACCACTATTGTTTAGCTGTCTCAATTCGTTTCTCTTGAATTTCGGTTCTATAATGTGACAAAATACTCAAAATCATTCCGAAATTACCAAGCTATCGTTATTTGTGAAATAAAAGCCTACATAAAAATTCACAAGTTGATGTATGTTTGTCATTTAGATACCTAACATCACTCTCCAAATGAACATATTGAATACATAGTTTCGTAAGAGCACTATAGCGGTTGTGAAGCTTACACTTGAGGCACATGTCTCTGATTAGCCAGGAATGCAGACATTGCATCATATTCCGAGGGACTGCTATAGCAATAAAGAATATTGAAATCCCACGTTCTGGTGCTATAAGCGAAGTACATTGAATTGTACTGAAAAAACTTGCTTGAGCTGTGCAGAAAGGAAATAATGTCGACGAATATGCATGCCGCGTCACGTCTGATAGGTATTTTCTCCATCGGCAGATTGACGAGCAATCTCAATTGATTGGCCAATGTTTGAGCTCTAAATGCTTTGAATGGCTGTGTTTCGAAATGCTGCCAGAGAAATACGGCCAAAAAAAAAAGAAAAAGTATTTAGAGAAACTGCAAGTTTCACTTATTCGCATCGATCGAATCTGAATAGAAGAAATGTGGCGGTGTGTCGAAAGCAATATTGTGAAATCTTTGGGAAAGATGCATAGAAAAATAAAAATGGGTGCTCACACGCAATAAAACCACGTCATTCACTCAGTATGAACTGGCATGCACACTTAAAGAGCGAACAATCATAAAAAAACGTGGTTACTTTTTTATCGCGAACAGGCGAGAGAAATTGGTGAAGTTAAATTCAGTTGGGTTCCATTAAAAAAAGTATACGAGAACGCGTTGATAAAACAGTTCTATAAAATTTTGGACGCTTCTAGCATAAATTTACTGTTCCCAACAATTCAATTTCATCGGCAAAACTTCGAAAGCGACAGTTTTCTTGTTCCAAAAAAGCAACAAAAAAAGCACCACGCCACTATTTTTCCAGTAGCTCTTGCTAAGCTAAAGTCTATATGGCTGAGGAATTCCTCGTACATAATATATAGCCTTTCCGCAAAAAGCATCACTGCACTGTGTGTTTGTACTGGCGTTGTGTATGTTAGGCTCGCTTGTCTCGCTTTGCCCGCATCCGCCTTG
The DNA here is from genome assembly GCA_013436015.1 of Rhipicephalus annulatus. NCBI lineage: Eukaryota > Metazoa > Arthropoda > Arachnida > Ixodida > Ixodidae > Rhipicephalus > Rhipicephalus annulatus. The sequence goes on from WOVY01009271.1 coordinate 819,474, forward strand.
CTTCCGGTTTGTGTTCCAGTTTTGTGCTTCCGGTCTGTACCTTTTCTTTATCTGATCAAGACTGAATTACAGCGCCCGAGGAAAAACGCTCTCAAGTGTTTTCGCTCTTCCGAGAGAAAAACAAATCGAAAGCGAATCAGGCTCTCACAATAAATATACAAAAACTAGCCTGCATAAGTGCGGCTTGCGTTGTTGGTTTGGTGAGAAGACAAACGCCTGTTTCTCTAGAGCGCCTAATGATCTTTCAGCATCTGCATGCGAGCTATAGGAAGCGAAATAGATAGTTAGAAAAGGACATACCACTAGGAATACACGTCCACAAACAGCCGTTTCTCTTATAGAAGGCTGAACGCCATTCGATATGTTCAGGCCACGCGCGTACACTTGTACTGCTTAAAAAGTGAATCGTTGATAGTCGATATCCAAAGCATGCACAATACGTATAAAACGGGCAAAAAAACGTAAAAATGTGTACACTTACATTCGCACAAACATACACACACACGCACGCACACACGTGTGGAGATGGGGCTCTGTTAATTTTAAAGTCACGCGTAAACACCACGGCTCACGTCAATAATATGTAATCTAACATAAACCTGAACCGCCTCTTACAATAAAAGAAACTTGCGCACGTGTACTTACAGCAAAGTGCATGAGGCAGTGGTATAGGTTTAGTCAAAATTGGTGCAGCGGAAAAGCTATATAGCTTCACCGGATTCTCTTTAGACAATGAAACAGCAAAAAGCACCCATCATAAGAGAAAAGAAAAACAGACAAAGGTAAATAAAACAGATACCCTTAAAAACTGTTCAGCTAAACTTAAATAATAACTGCAGTTTTGTCAGGACAAATAATCAAAAATATGATGAACGCGAAGCTTAACTCAATATTCGTAGATTCGTCAACTGTAAACTCCATTAACTAGTGACCAAGGCAGTGTGGTCACTTTTTTCCCCTTTCCTCACATCTTGTCTTTTCACACTTTTGCTATAATGAAACTTCCCCACCGCGAAAGCGATTGCTGAAGTCGCAAGTTTTGCACACGCAGCAGTTGATAAGTTGAGAACACCACATGACAGTGCCGCTGCTTTGGTTTTGTGAATACTGGACTATTGTTTTTCTGTTCACAGTAGCCAATCAGAAGCTCTGTAATTAATCAGACATTCACTTGCGTTCATCAGTATTCTTCTTCTTCTTTAGCGCGAGTTAAACTGGGTCTATCAAAAGAAAAGCGAGGAAATGGCCTTTACGCAGCTCAAAAACTGCCGACCGTCAGCTTGCAAGCGCAGTTATTAACCTTGAAGAAAAAAATTTAAAAAAGTACTGTAAGGTTCTTGAATGACGACGCCCTCAAGTTTACCTGCTGCCGAGTTCCAAAATCTAAGCTGTTCTTTTAATAGAACATAATGATGAAGAAAAAAATAAAGGTTACCCAACAACTTCATGGCAAAAAAAAAGTTGTTTTACGCCCACAGTGCAATCTGGCTCTTTTATTTGGGTACGGCCGAGGCTGGATATTAAGCCGTAATAATTCACCCGCTCAATAGTTGCTGATTTATGTGAGCATGGCAAGAGCAGAGAAAAAAAGCTCAGTTCTCAAAGTGTTCAATTGGAGAGAGTGCAAGGAGCCTGAATAAAAAATGTTCACATTTCGGTTGTGCATAAGCGAAACTAAGCATTGTAAGAATAAAAAAAAAGACATGTCTCGATAAGATAGCTTGGAACGAGAAATACTCATAGCGCAACATACGGTGTGGGTGAAGTTGTTTGTAATCGCCATTATTGCGAAGAAGGCATTCAAATATTTAATAAAACTCAGAAAGGATCACTGCATCACGCTTCAGCTCTAGCCCATGTAATCTAGTCTAAGGTTGCTGTGTAATAAACAATCGACAGTGTTTATACGCTACCGCAATACAAAAGTGGCCTTTGGCGTGGAGAGGTGCAAAATACTGCAAATATTGAAATATAAAGCTCTAGCGCTGTGGTTGCAACGAAGAATACCTGCACAAGAGTACCAAAACGAGAACTGCGTGTACGCGCGTATGAAAAACAATTTCTCAGAGATTGCAAATAATGGAGTCTCTTGCGTAGTTGGCCTCTATATTAAATACCAAGGGGAGTCCCTCTTCCCTTTTTTCTCCAACAGTGTTTCTCCAACATCGCATTGCCTCAATCCTTTATGGTTTTCAAAACGAAAATACTGAGAAAAGGCTCATTTCTTTTCTTTAAAATCGGATTACGGCGCGTTGCATCTCAAACATGTTCATACGGCTAGGGTGACAAGGATATGACATTGTCTGCTTATCGACCACCACAAAGACGTCGCACACAGACACAGACTCGAACAGGAGCTCCCCTTGTTGAATTCATGTTGTACCTTTTCCCTTACCGATGATTTAGACTTGAAAAGTGCGTCGGCAACGAACGAAACCCCCAACGAACTAATAGATGGATGGATGGTTGCGAAACTTTATGGCAAGCCCTAAGGTGTGCGACTTCGCATGCAGCGCGCCACTGTCGTTGTGGGACAGTCTGGCCAAGTCCGACTTCTGCATAGTGGTCTCTCTGAACAGAGTTTATTTTTTCATGACCGGTTTTATCTTGCAGCTTGTTGTACACAAAGCACATCGAATTTCCGTACTTACCAATAAACTGATGTTCGCACTAATATTAACAAATATTCACATAAAATCATCAAGCCCAATTGTATACAATGTACAAACTTCTGTTATATATACCAGGTTTTCACATTCCACAGTCCTGAATTGTACGCTCGACCCTCTTCAACGTCACTTTGGTTTCTATATTTCAATGCAACATCTGCGCTCTAAAATTATAAATAACATTCCACATGCCCCCTCCCAAAACAAAAAGCCATGAATGAAGCCATGCAAGATTTCACTTAAGGAACGACGAGCCTACTGTGGAAAAGCTGTAATAGTACTAAGTAAATGAAATATTATAACCATGAAATATTTACTCGGCTTTTCAGTGGTAATCACCCGAACTTTGGTTCTTGTCTGTTATAAAAAGCTCATTACTGCTTTGCTCCATGTAAACAGATATGGTGGGTGATAAGACACGCAAGGACAGCCGACCTAACCAATATCAATTCGTAGACAGCGGCTTGAGTGGATTATTCGTGCTTTTCACAGCAGTCTAGATGCTCTTTGTATAATTAAACGTCAGCGAAAAAGTGCAGGAAGTGAGAGAGATAAACTTCCAGCCGAAAGGCAGGTAGCATAACCCGAAATTAAGTACCCAGCACTTGAGAAGTGGCAGGGTGACATATATATATATATATATATATATATATATATATATATATAGAGAGAGAGAGAGAGAGAGAGAGAGAATAAGGTTCAGTGAAAGGCAGGGAGGCCACCCATAAAGGTAAACAAAAATTACGACATATTCCCAAAAGGAAAGCCCAATTGGATGCAAAGCAGCAGCGTTTTGCACTGAAGCGATCGGCGTTTTTCACTCGTGCTTTGTCGGTGTCGTTGGTTTACCGCTGCCGACGCTGGCGTTATGCTTCCCCGGCTCGCGCCTTGTCAATGTTGCAGGCGTGATGTCACCATTCGCGGACGCGATTGGCTCTGCTAACCCTCGCAACGCCAGCGACTGCCGGGTTTGGCCAGTCGCAGCGTCGGATTTTTCAGCGGGTGAAGGAGCTTCGCTTTCCAGGGTCCTTTCAATCGCGGATAAACAAGCCGAAAGAGTGTCCACTCGATGTGCGCTCAAACGTTGCTAGCGATGGAGAAGGTGAAGACGGAGACAGGCGACACGCGGTTAGCGCATGGTAAGCGAGGGAGAAAGTGACGTCACCATGACTGCGAGGGAAGGCGTGACCTATTTGGCACCGCTGCAACACCTGCAGCGAGGGGAGCGCGGTGCGGTGCGTTGGCATGGAGACACGGATAGACAGTGTTATACAGGCTTGACAAAAAGCTGCTGCGCATGTAATATAGAGAGAGTACGAAGATCGACAGACAGACAGACAGACAGACAGACAGACAGACAGACAGACAGACAGACAGACAGACAGACAGACAGATAGATAGATAGATAGATAGATAGATAGATAGATAGATAGATAGGGCTGAAAATTGAGATGCAACTTTGTTGTCGCTATTAGGAAGGCCACTTTGACTTGTGTAAGCTTGAATATTGAGCGAGTATATTGTGTTACTGACTTACGGCATGTACTATTCTATTCTTCTTCTTTTCCACTTTGATTCGACTGCATTTAATTATGCCCAGATAATACTGCAGTCTTCCCAGACATGCTCTGCATTAGGCTGAAATAACGGCAACTTGATAGTTCATCGACGAGCTGTTCTAGATCATGAGCTGTTCCAGAGCTTACGCCAGTCAACGGGTGTATGCTGCAAACAAATTCAACAAAAGCTGACACTCCACCTCATAAATGTTCGGGAAAACTAGCAACTTCTTATCGATTGAAAATAAAATAGTGATTGCCCCTAAGGCCAGCACATAATTATCCATGATGTGAAAACGAAATAAAGCAACAGGCAGCAGGTTAATCCAAGTAAGAATGCTGAAAATAGGCTGTCACTTTTTGTTGCAAGCAGAAAAAAGAACAACGCATAAGATTGTACAGCTCTTTATCGCGGGATGACGCTGTCTTTCCCCTCGCAACAGAAAAAAAGCGAGAAATAAATCATGCGTACAAAGCGGACACAAAACGAAAAACCTGATGGGATAAATTTTGATCGGAGAGAAAACTATGGGTAGCTCGACTGGCAGCTGCCAAAAAACTCATGAAAGAAAAAACCCAACAGTTATAGACCCTGAGACGTATAAATGGCAGAACGTATCTTCAGCAGCCCCGTAAACGTAGAGTTGGGCTGCAAGAGTGGCAATCGATCATTGAGGAGAAAGGGAAGCAAGCCATCTCTTTTTGTCCGCTGTTGACGTCAAGTCATTAAAGATTGTTGCTCCGCGGCATGAAAGCGTGAAACAAACATCGTTTTGAGCCCATTCGTGAATGAAATACAATCAAGAGAGCAGCACAAAGCCGGGCAACGTGCGCTGTATGTCCTGGTTGTTGATAGATGCGCGTCGTCTCTTCGTCTGATGAAGTGAACAGAACGATAAAAGGAAAACTTAAGTGCTTGTTTTTCTTTTGATCTTTTCTTTTGTGTAAACACAACCTTAATCAACGTCAATATTGAAGTCAAGGAAACAATGGGGGAGGTTGTTTGTAGTCGTTTAACATTGTTGTAACAAATTTGAAACTTAGAAATGTGAAGAGATGAAAAACGTAGAAAGCGCAAGTTATCGCGTGCAGGCATCGAACCCGCGACATTAGCATTGCGTGCCGGATTCTCTCCTTTCCTTGGTTTCGCTGTCTGTTTTCATAAATAGCCATCACAGGTACTCCCCAAATGGTCAAAATGGGAGAGAAAGAGACAGAAATGGGGATAATTTGAGTGCATTAACCGTAATTAAATTGCAATGGTGGTTAAGGGCTGTATGGGCATTCGCCTACATTGCAAGACGTATTGCTTTAGATCTCCATGCAGCGCAGCCAAGAACTCGGTGTGCTTACTGTCACGGGTAATTTGAAGAACCGCGGCCTGGCACTTGCTGTTGGGTATATTCCATTATCAAGAAGGCTGCCTCCCCTTTATTAAAGTGAAAGCGTGAAATTCCTCATCTCTTGTGAATTAGGCTGTCAACGTCAGCGCCATGCGGCTTCGCAGACGAATGACGAAAAAAATCATCCTCTCGTAGTAAAGGCATGACCACAGAGATGCCAAATTTAGTGACACCATTGTGAGGTCACCATACCTTTATGTGGTCACCATTATGAGATCACGTACCATCACCTGATGATGTCATCGGTGCATAACGTTGTCTCATTGAATAGGTGCAATCATCGAGTCAGCGGTGATTGCACCACTTCGCTGGCTGTACAAAACTACATCAGGCGCAGAAACCTTTCGAAGGTTAATGAGCAGGATCAACACATCGACTGAGAAAAAAAGGGATCGCTTTAACTTCCAGTAGTCTCAAGTGAGGGCAATATGAACCTTGAGAACATCTTCTTTTCCTCCCGTTTAATTCTTCACTCCAACGTTTTCTCCCCGAAACACGCTGCACCCTGTGCCCTCGTCTTCTGTGAAATTGACGTCTTCCCTCACCTAATTAGACCTAACCATCCCCATGTAAGAGGGTGCCCATCTTCACAAGTTCACTAGCAGCAATAAAAATTGGCCCCGTATCACCATGTTACACTGCAAATGTCGTCAAAAGATGATAGTCTTGCGTCTGAAGAGAGTTAACAAAACGTTGATTTGATGTTCTGGGCAAGAACATTGGTGACGAGTATTCTGGAGGTGCTGCATTAGGGTGCCTCAAGTGTGCAACAGAGGCTAAAGAGCGAATGAAGTCACGTCACGTGTAAGACATGAGCGCTATCTGGCACTTATCCTGATAAACGGAGCGCGCGGCATGCGCGCCTGTCTGATAAGGTGCAAAACGGAAGGTGACGGGTAGGTGCCACCCACTTGTCGTCTTAGCACACCGTCGGGAACACTTGCCTTTCCATGCAAGCGTTGCATGGTCAGCGCAGTGCTGTAAACGCTACGGCCCTTATAATTACTTATGTATGCCTTTTATATAAAAAGGACACATATAAGTGATATAATATTGCAATATATAATAAAATATAATTTAGATTACACCATGACAACACATGACGTGTTGTTATGGTGCCACAGATATGCGCAATTATTGCTTTTTAATAGACAATCGCACAAGTATGCACGCTGAACCTTGAGCAATAATGGTGAGCGCTGCGGATGGAATCCACCGTTTGGAGTATCGTTTGGTCACTTTGGTGTCGTTTAGAATACAGTTTTAAGGGCAGACAAACAGAAAATTTTACAGATAGGCAGGCCAAAACGTTTGCGTCGAAGATCATCAAGAAAGACTGCCGTCTTTAATAATGAAACAGACGTATCTATTTCCAAAAACCAGGATACAGAAGGCACGCCCCGGAGCGCTAATGAGGGCACAGTCGTCTTCTGCATTTGCCCTCTATCTAAACGCGACCACTTTGGTCAGGAGATCAACAAGGCAGCGCCATAGCGACTCAACTAAGGTGACCGCTTGCCCAGACCGAAAGGCTGGGTCCGCTAATGGTAGAGAAATTTATGTGTTTAATTCTTCGTTACTTGTTTTGTGATCGTTTTTATAACAATTTTATTTGATTACATTTATTAATACGGAGACAAAGTCATTTTATCTGCAATGCGGTCTGTATATGCGGCCAACGCTTGATTTCATAATCGTTCGTGGACCAGCGACGAATGCTGTCGAAACAAGGAAGCTTCGTTGCGATAAATGAATTACTCTCCCTTATCTAAGAAAAACTACAACACAAAAGACAGTTGGTAGCGACTGTGCAAGTATTATGCACGCACCTTTATACAGTACGTCTGTCTCCATTAAGCAGTCAGCGCTGAGCACAGGTGGTCCATCAATTTTGAACGAGGCAGCAATGTGTTTGCTTACGCCGTCAGATTAACGTGTGCCAACACGCAGAACGCATTGTGGGTACTTTATTCTGAGCAAATATTTGTTCGGTCCAACTCTTTTATTGTCTATTGTTTTGATCCTGCTCACCTTGTTCGGCACAGGTTTTTATTTCGGATTTTTTTTTTCGTACATACGAGCTATGCTACCAATGTTGCTAGTATCCTGTTTGAGGTGGCCCTTGCATCTTAGGATAAATATTTTTTATTATTCTTATTCATATTAGAAATATTTACAAAAATACTTAGAATGTTGTTAAAAATGATGGAAATTTAGAAGGGCCTTAATCGTTGACTTATGTCGCTTAACGTTTAATCAGTCGATAATGAAACTGTCGAATTCAACAGACCAGAGAAAGAGTTTGAATTGTTTCCACAGCCCCACCTTTACTGAACGTATGTCGTCGCGCCATCATCATAATCATAATCCGCAATATCACAATTGTCATCACTCTGTTTTCTCCAATTGCCTACATTTATTTTACGTAGAGACCAGCGTGAAAGCATCTCCTAATAAATATCTCACAGTGCTTCACTCAATAGAAATGAAACGTTTCATAAAGTATCGCTTGTACACAATACAATGATTTTTAAACATGTAGTTTAGTTTTTTTCTTCATCGAATTCTACGCACAATAACTCAAGCAGATATGAATACTGTGACTACTACGTTTGGCAAAACATAACAACACTACGTAATTACAATGTTTATTTACACATTTTCATTCGGTTATACTGCAGGAAGAAAAAAACATGGAAATACCTAATTGTGTTAATTCTTGCAAAATTATGTAGTAAGTCTACCATTTGGGCAGTGATGTGCTCTTCTTTTTAGGAGCAGCGAGAGTTATAGAGATGGGACTACGAATAAATTGTAGGTGTTCAGCGCCTGTGCAGTCTCTTCTTCAGTTTTTGTCTCTAGTTTTGCGCCGTTTTCAGATGCCAAGCAGTTTAAAGAACAATCCAAAAAATGGTGCATATTTTTCTGTTTTCTCTATTTACGGCACTTATTTTTTTGACGAAGGCCGCAGCAGAAACTGCGGGAAAGAAAATTTGTGACCTGATATTGGCAATAACTAGCCTCTTTCATACCCTGGAAGACTAGTATAGTACGAAGGAATGAAGTAATGAAAGAAAACCACATGCCATCACACCTAAACACTGCCGTTTTTAGTGAATCACGCGGAGATATATCACATTTTGCCCAGTTCCCTTCATTTGAGAACCGTTGGCACGGTGCAAACAGAAAGTTGAAGCGTGAGGCTCGCGTGCGTCAAACTTTTCCCATACGCGCTTGCGCGCCCATTGGTGCGCTAGTGGCCTTGAAAAATTCTGTAACATAGAAGTTGCGTTTGTGAAGGCCACTCCAAGCCATAGGCGGCATAGAAGAGTCTCCTCAGCTCGAAAATTCCTGAGGGAAGACGAAGTTGGAAATCGGGATCGAAGTTATGGAGGCGCGCGTATATGAATTCTGTCAAGTTTCACTGTACCAGTGTGAGATCACGCGCAAGCTGCGTCGGTCCTTGAGAACGAGATAGCTGTGTATTGAGTGCCGTCGTGTGAAGATCTAGTGGCCTCATCTGCGCAGTGATTGTCATATATACCGCAATGACCTGGTATTCACTAATATGCTATGCTGTGTTGTTTCTAGATTGCTTGGTGATGAAGAAGCCTTATTTAAGCTACTAACTGTTACTGACATGCTTTGGCCGCAAATAACACTCACACAAAGTAAAGAAACACTCAACGACAAGCACAAACAGCTTGTCGCTTGTGCTTGTCGGAGTGTTTCCTTACTTTGTGTGTGTGTTATTTGCGGCCAAAGCATGTCAGTAAGCAAGTACCAACTAGGCCAACAATTAGTAATGCTACTAACTGTTAATTAGGTCCATGGCAAAAAAGTGACGTGAGACATTGAAAAGCTGCCTTCAAGTCCGAGAAGATAGACCACGTTTCCGAAGGTTCTACAACTATAAACTCCAGAGCTGCACGTATGGCGGCGAGTGGAAGAGGAACTGTGACAGGTGGCCAATGAGGATCCGCGGAGCACCGTGACGTCACGTAAAACGTAGGCGATGTCCGTGCAAGTTTGGACGCACGTCTCCAGGCAGGGAAAACCTATGCATGACTCGCGCCACACACGCACAAAAAAAGGCCTAGCGGTGAAACAACGCTGGCCATGGCCCTGACTCTCGAGCCACACATGGCCAGCGCTCACGATAGCGCGGAAGCGAGGCGCCTAAAGGGAAGGCCGCGTTCAATTCTTACGCTTGCAGCGAAAAACGAACCTGAATATGTATAGGTAATCGTAACCCGGAACGACTTTTTTTGCTGCTCGTTGCTTGTTTTGAATAATCGTTTTAACACGAAAATGTTTTATGCCGGGGTCCATCAAAAGATCCGTGACGTATTTCCATCGCAGAAATGGCATCGAAAATGTACGCACGGTAAGAAGAGAAAAGAATGTTTAGTCTATAGGGTTCGAACTCATAATCTCTGGGTCTACGACAAACGATGCCGGGCATGCTATCCACTGCACCATGTCCACACTTTTTGTTCTTCATTGCAGCATGTACATTCAAACAACATCAAGCAACAGCCATGTCTACACACTCTATATGCATTAAAAATGCGCCCTGTGTATCTACAACTGTCCTCTCACTACGTTCTTTATAAAGTGCAGTACTTCATCATGAGTGTTATGATAACCATGGTACCCGCCATTCGGTCCTTCAGCGCGTCGTTTGTAAGTGTCCACCCTATTCAGCAAGTTCCAATAAAAAACTGCAATTTTGTCAACGCCTTAACACACCCCCCTGGTGGTGACATTAGTTTTACCCCGAGCGTCGGCTTCGCTCATGGTTATTTGTCCCTTCAAAACAGCTCTGCAACGCCCACTGGCTTCATCTGGCTCATGGTGTCAGACACAAACAATTTATGTGGCTTTAACTCCGTGTTCCCTACATATAAGCTCGCCCCGTGAACAATCGCAGCCGGCAAAAGGAAAGACCTCACGTGCGTTGCGTTTTACAGCGAAAGCTGTTATGAGATAACTTTTCGGAGCACGCGCAGTTGCATGTTGTTCCGCCGCCATGCCGCCGCCACCGCCACCACCACCACTGTCCGTAACCACATCACGCGAAATTAGAAAAATATGGCAGCATATCCACGGAGTGAATGATGGTGAGTGGGGCGAAGCATCCGTCTGTCCATTCGTTCTAGCTTCCGTCCATCCATGCGTCCGTCTGTGTTACCATCAATGCGTCCATCCACCCATCCGTGCATGCGTCTGTTCGTGCGTCTGCACGTCCATCTGTGCGTCCCTCCCTGCGTTCGTCCACGCATCCGCCCCCTGCGTCCATCCATGCTTTCATCCGTCCGTGCCGCCATTCGTGCGTCAGTCCACGCATCTGTCTGTGTGTCCGTTCGTCCATCTAGTCAACCCCCCCAAGTACCGCCATCTCGCAACTTTTGATCATATATTCCGCATATAGAAGCACCGCCATCAAGGAGACATTTCAAGGACTAAACGAGAGGTGGCACACGCACACTTTCTTACGGCTTGCGCTTCGTGTCTACTTCCCACCTTTAACCACCTCGAGTTCATGGTATATAGTAAACAATTCATTAAAAATACCGCATGTCTAACTGCAAAAAATGTTTTGTTAGGAACAAGAAGCAGTGATGTTTGGATTGTTCCGAGGTTTCGCAATAATTACAAATCTAAAACATTGCAATACAATTTACCAATGATTCTCAATAAATACAGTCACGTAAACAGTTTCTCATTAAGAGAACTACGATCCTTTTTTGTAAATATAGGCTAACTTTTTTACGTTGTAAAATGTGCTGTCTGTACGATAGTACAATTTCATTTTTCTTTCAGTGTGTGCATCCATGCTGTACCGAATAGGTTATATGATATAATTCTGTTTGTATAATTTTGCTTGTCTGACATGTGATGTACATTGTATGATGCAGCACATATACAAGGAGCAAATTTGTATATATCTTCCCTGATATTTTCATCATTTATTTATTTTTATTATTTTATTTTTTGGCAATAATAATGTTATGGTTGGTGGATTTTTCTTTTGTTTTTTTTTTCTTTGTTCTTTCTTCTTTTTGCTCGCGTCCATGTAATCTTCTGTGCTATGCTGGTATCAGGATGTTTCATAGGAATGTATATATATGTTTTTATTACACCGTATTGGGTATTGTAATGTAAGTAATGTAATGTATTGTAAGATGAATGACGAAAAATAGCATAGCAATTGCCGGCCCACTACCTGAAAGCTTATTATTATTGCCCTTCTGGGCACCAAGCAAGTGTGCTTGCAGTAGTTACCTAATCAGTGTTTTGAAAAGGCTCTAAAAAGCCGCTCTTCTAGCTTTCGCTGTGACTGTGCTGCGCCTACCACGCAGGCCTGGCATTATTTCTATCTTTGGGCAGTGATGTTTAATTGGAAAATATTGTGTCTAGACGACCACAGCCAAAGTTCGGCTTCTAATTAGTCACGATCTCTGGCTGTTACATTGTTTTCTCTGGGTCCGCTCTCACCCTTAACAACTAGAGCTACCACAAGCATATAGGACCACAAGGGTTTGCTCAATCATAAATGATGGATGTAAGACATTGGGTTAGAGACGTAGATGTTTCCATGTTAAGGAGTGCTATAGCTGTCAAACATCAAGAGACTTTGCGTAAGCTTTTTTCATCAATGTACAGTAAACATTAAACATCTCTGATTTTCATATTTTATCGATTTCAGTGACGGAGGGATCAACCATGTTTTAGGGGCGAAGCTCCTTAGGCCATGGGTTGTTCATTCCTTCGTACGCCGTATGTAGTCACCTCTAGTTATTGGCTTGCTCAATAGATGGCGTTGTGCGTATACCTAATTCGGAATAATATAACAAGATGGTGTTAGTGGTTTTCACAAGATATCCATTTAGTGAGGGATGATGAGAGGAATAAACCGTCTGTTCGGGTATCCATGTGTCCAACTGTCCATGCATCCGTCCATACGTCCGTGCGGCCGTGCTTTTGTTCATCCATCCGTGCGTCTGACTGTCTGTCGGTCCACGCATGATTCCGCCCGTCCGTCCATGCGTCCATCCGCCCGTGCTTGCGTCTGTCCTTCCGTGCATCTGTCCGTCCTTCCATGCTTCCGTGCGTCCGTCCATTCATCTGTCCATCCGTCTGTCAGTCCGTTCCTGCGTCCATGCTTCTGTGCGTCCTTTTGTGCATCCATGCTTCTCTCTGTCCGGCCATCCGTGCTTCTGTCCGTCCGTTTGTTCTTATTTGCATGCATCCATCCATGCGTCCATCAATCCATGCGTGCCTCTGTCAATCCATCCATGCAGTCGCACTGGTGGATGAACACATGAAGAGACGGACTGACACTTCGCCCCTCTCATCATCATTCACTCCATGGATATGCTGTGATTTCTTATTTTTTTCGCAGCAGAACCTATACAATTGCAGTGGTCGAGATGATATGACTCTTCCCCCCTCCACAGAAAAACAGTTATAATGAAACAGAGCAAAATAGCTTAGAATAATGCCCTTTAGGCGTTTGAAAACTGGACTCGCTCTCTGGATTTCATGCCAACCGGTTGTGCTTCCGCGATCTCCGACGACAGCGCCGATCTGGCCGCCTGGGCTCCCTCTACGCCATCCCCTGTCGCCGACCTGAGCTCTCGCTGAGTGGTGCCCCGTCCTCGGACTTCTGCGACTGCGTCCATCTTTCCTATCTTCTCTTTACTTCTGTCGCTCACTGTCCCTGAGCCTCGCTCTCTCCTTCGTCTCTCTATATATACCTTTCAATTTTATCCTTTCAATCCCTCCTCACCCCCATCCCTTGTGAGCTACTGCTGAGGTGTCGCACTCTGATGCAGACAGTTACGGTGCTCACTGTTCTTTTCTTTTTCCTTTAGGAATCACTTAAGAATCACATAAGAAAACTGACCAAATAAACTTGTGCAACTGCAAACGTTCAGCGAAAAGTGAAATAGTTGCGAGGGATGCTCCGGTCTTTCTCGCAATGTAATATCGAACTTCTTGTTTGATTTCTTTTTGGAAAACGATCAAATTTTGGTTTTGAGGTCTTTTTTTACGAAGTTGAACTTTTGTTTTTCGGTATGTATTCGCCTTGTGCATGGATCGTCGTTTAAAGTTTCTTCATGCCATTTCATACAAACAACTAAAGTTGTTCGAGATTAAGGTTCGTAGCACGCACTGCAATTGTACATGTAACGTGAACAATTGCACGACGCAAGAGCCGACTGAGGTCATGAAACTTGAGTAGCCAAAGGGGAGTCTCACAGTGCCTGTACCTATGTTAAAATTGAAAAAGTCACGTCTGTTCCTTGTTTTTGCTATTCCTGGCTTCACACGTAACGGGTTACTATATATAGTAAACAGTGACTCAGTTTAGGCTGATAAATTGCACCTCAAGATTGCTAATGTCGCAAATTTCATCATGAGAGGTTCATTATTAAAGGAGAAAAACGACGTTGGAGTTTCATGTTTAAATTTCACAGCGACATCTCCGTAGGTGACGCCTCTGACTTCAAAATGTACTTTTCGTATTTTCCCGATCATTGCGCGATGAACTTTTGCGAAAATTCGCATGACCGGTCTATGATGCCCTGAGATAGCAGTAATATTCATTTCTACCAAATACAGGCTACGTATAGGATAGTAGTTTCTAATATATATATATATATATATATATATATATATATATATATATATATATATATATATATATATATATAACATAACCCTTGAACAACCCTATTATGTCTTGAGCGTTTATGAGACTTAAGCAGCGTGGCGCTGCACTCGAACGTTATGAGAGGAGATTAAATTAGCGAACTCCACTCGTCGTTACGTCCCCGCCACCCGTAATAAGCGTTACTTTTACGCAAAGTGCATCTGGCACTGAAAACAACGATGGAAAATAAATGTGACAAAGCTGAGAAAGAAAATGAAGCTATTATACTTAAACGAGACATCGTCCGCTTATCACCCTATTTCATTTAAAACCGAGAGAGCATGTCGCATCAGCACTAAGACTGAACAATAAAAAAGTACCACAACTAGATTTGATCGGATATATAATTGCGTGCGTTGCTTGAACATTATGAGTTACTCAAAATTCCCAGCCCAAACACTGCCGATGGTTAACCGGAGTGAAAGCTTTCTTAATCTTTTTCAGCTGCTTCATTCGTGGTTTTACCACGGCAGAAACCAAGCACTAAAGAAAAGAAAAAAAGCGCTTAAAGACCACCTCCGAGAGGATGTTTTCGGCGATCAATACTTTCGTGCATTCACGCGTCGTATTGAGAAAAGGAAATCGCGTATTGATCGTTTGAGCACCAACAGCGCTGCCGGCCATTAGATAAAGTGAGCCGGTAGTTTAGAAACGCCACAAGAAGGAAACATTTGGGAACATGGTACTGGCCCTCAGTCTCTAGCAGCAGGCTTGGCTTTTTGAATGCAACTAACGCAGCAATAAACAAGTTTCACGCAAGAATTGCTCTTCTGGTTTTTTTTTATTTATCAGTTCTACTACCTGGTCATAGCAACATCACAGAGTGGTACGTTATTGCATTAGAGCTTTCGGGAGTGGAACTCCCGAAAGCTCTTAGGCAGAGCATCGCGGATCACAAGCTATTCTCGCCTACTTAATCGCAGTGAGCGAGCATCGCACAGCTTTGCACACACAAGAACACACAATCAAATTTCATAGGCTACTTTCTTTCGCAAAAGACATACACACAAACGTAGTGCTATGTTCTCGTATATAGTTCTCGTATAATGTTTGTTTGCCGATGCGTGAGTGTTTGTATTCAACGTGGAAGTACAACAAAGATAAACAGCTTATCCTTCTGCTCATGCTAGCCGTGCTGATAATAACACAGGCGGGATGAGAAAATATGCGCAAGAAGCTCGATCGAAAAGAATTCTTTATATAGCTGATAGATTGGTAAATGCGTTGATTGGTGCTCCAAAGTAATAAATGCTTCATTAAGAGTGGCAGCGAAATCAAACTGCAAACTACAATTACAAAAAGCCCTCATTCCTTTATAGGTTTTGTTAGTAAACGTAGTCGCCCAACAAGAAACAAAAAGTCTTCAAAAGATTTCTTAATAAACTAAAATGTTTGTTGTGAACGCTGTTACTATACGTAAATAACAGTGAACAAGGAGGTGAACGTTGTAAAAAATTATTAGTATGACTAAATCAATATTGAGATTCATTACACATTGCGAAAAGAATTATAGTGAAACATTTAGAAGGCAGAATAATGGTCTTGACTGTGTTTTTTAACGTCTTCAATATAAAGCCCGTTACATCAAGTTCATATCATCAGCACGTTACACCAAGTCGAAAAAACAATGGGTCATGTACTTTCATCACTTTGCGGTTTATCTTTGGTGGCAATTATCCAGTATTTTTGCTAAAAAAATGTTCACTCCGAGTTCTTGTCGAGTTCTTGCTCAAGTGACTGTCTATTTGTGTCGTGTTTGGGACGGACGAGCAACAGGTGATGCTTAGTTTGAATCGAATAGAAAATCTCTAATAATATTTCATACAAGTTCATTGTTATAATTAAATAAAAACATTTTCAAAGGTGCCGGCAACACTAAATAAGCGAGTCCTTTTATTCAATACTTCTGGAAATGTGAAATTCACTGATGTCATTGCGCATGGGGAGACGTACTTTTATTTGTACGAAACAAGCCAGATCAGTTCGGGGCTAGAGCGACACGCGATGCCTATTTTTGAGATCGGAAGTGAATCACACGTAAGTGATGACATTAGCCGGGTGTTTTGATTAGTTTTACACGACAAGTCACACGTGTTGCTTATATGGCCCCAGTAACGCTAATGTGTGACAAAAATTATAAACATGCTGCTTATACTTCCTCATGTAAAATGACTTCCTGTTTTAGAAAAAATAAATCTTGAAAACATTTCCGAAGCGATGCTAGGGGCGCCGTAACACTACCACTTTTGTCACTACGAGACCACTCTTCTGGTATGGATCCATAGGACGCTTGAGGCGATTGTAAACGGCCCTTGACGTTATCGAGAGAGTGATATACAAAGGACAGGGGAAGGATTTTTTTAAGAAATGGAAAGAACATAAAAGTGAGCCTCGCAATTTTTTGCAGCTAAGGTTCATCACATACGCAGTAGCTCACGAGAGAATGGGATAAGGAGGAATTAAAAAAAAAAGGGCAGATCTCACATACAGCGGGAACCAATGATATGCGAAGCTCGAAAGAGAAATGTTGATATCTCACTATAAAATCAGCACAACGTTACGAGGTGGAGGTAAACGATGCCGTACATGACTTTCGTGTCATGATGATCATGTTTGGATGGAGCCGTGAGCAGGCTTTGAGCGTGGTATGTTGTCATGTTCTTACATGACACGCATGTCAGGATTGTCATGTTTGCACTGGTAATATATTTCATCATCCATTGACGTCACGTAACATCAAATTTGTTATATGTGAAGCTAGCAAAACGGCCGCGAGCGCATCATGAGCGTAGCATGCCGTCATGTTGTTACATGACACGCATCTCATGTTTATCATGTTTGCACCAGTCACATACCTTCGTCATCCATTCAAGTAATGTAATACCGAATTTGGTATATGTGACGCTAGCGAAACGGCCGCGAGCGCATCATGAGCGTGGCATGTGGTCATGTTGCTACATGACACGCATGTCATGGTTTTCATGTTAGGGTCTGTCGCTTGTGTTCGCCATGCAATAATGACATACCATACCAGTTTTGCAATATATCACGTGAACGAAACCACCGCACGGGCTGCAGGATTATAAAATGTAAATCATGGCATTCATGACATTCATGTCATGATTTTCATGTTACGACTAGTCAGATATATTCTTCTTACAGTCAGCTCCTCTGCGGTGGTCTAGTAGCTAAGGTACTCAGCTGCTGACCCGCAGGTCACGGGATCGAATCCCGGGTGAAGCGGCTGCATTTTCGATCGAGGCGGAAATGCTGTAGGCCCGTGTGCTCCGATTTGGGTGCACGTTAAAGAACCCTAGGTGGTCCAAATTTCCAGAGCCCTCCACTACGGGGTCTCTCATAATCATATGGTGGTTTTGGGACGCTAAACTTAGCATATCATTATCTTCATACAGTCATGTTATGTCATACCAAGTTTGGTATCGATAACATTATCGAAACGCCCAGGAGAGCTAAATGACCTAGGTGACTAGATAGAGGGATACGCTCAAAGTTGCCGAAGTTCGCTAAGAAATGCTTCACAGGTAAAAGAGTACAATATGAAGTAAATATTGAAACAAAGAAAAAGATTGAGACACGGTGGAAGGTGTTCGAGGATGGGCCACCAACCAGTTAGAGATACACGGCGTCAGGCATTCGCAGACGACGGACTGATTGGCGAGATCTACGCTGGCATCGGAGATAACGGACGACACAACCATTCAGCACGGAATACATTAAGTCCAGAAAGAAAGTCGTCTTGGCGTCTTCTGCTCCAGTTTTGAACGTTGAAGACCAGTGACGTGAGTTTCTGTGTACCAATTTTCCTTTTTATTTTTTTTTTCGTATCAGCATTTACACGAATTCTAGCGATAAATAAGGTCATCGAAATACCGCCGCCAGGCCCCCTAAGGTAGTGAAGTTAAAGAACTCAAAATGTATCTCCATTATTGTCACCCTATCATTATAACCTAATGAGTTTATTAAAATCAGAACAAAACGAGGCCACGCCTAAATATACCTGCAACCTTGCATTTAATGAATAAAACATTTCCTTTCCACACTCAGGGCTGCTCGAGCTCATAGGGATTTGGCGCTGATTCCATAGTTCCAGAAATACGTTGAAGCTGGTAAAAAACCTTCCTTCCGGCTTGAAGTTTTATCTTCCACACCTCGCAGATTGCATAATCATCTCTGTTTCACTCCCATGTACGGAAGCGCTCACGAATTCAATTTGTCGGCGCTTCCTTGTGTCATTCGACTGCGGAATGCACTTCCGGATTCAAGTGTGTCACATAAAAATCCTGATATCTTTTGTCGACTCATCATTTCACATTAGTATGCATAAACTAGCTCAAATGTAAACCTTTTTTCTTTCTTTTTCTTCTCGTTATATATGTTTCATTCGTTCTTATTTTTGAGTTTATCATTTCTTTTCGCTAACTTCTCGTACTAATTTTTTGTTACTTTGAGTCCTGCGGGGTTTACCAAATGTATCAGTTCATGTTCTCCGTAATTTGTTTGATTTGCATACGCATTCTTAGCCAATATTTTAATGTGTTTGTGAAGCTACGTGTGTACTTTTGAGACATTTCTTCCTGTTTGATAATACGTATTCATCATGTGTGATGAATGCATGAATGGATGCGAAACTATGTTTAATATCTTGAGGTGCATGACTCAACGTGTAGCAAGCCACTCCCACGTTGGGACAGTCAGGCCAAATCCGACCACCGCACCATCAGCCCTCTGGACTGCCCACAGTTGATCCCCGACACCGGGGCTCTTGATAGCGGATAACTAGTTTTTATCATTCCATTGGTCTATGCCCCGCAACGACGGGAAACGCCAGAGGATGTGGTAAAGGCTAGCGAATTCGTTGCAGTGCCTGCAAGAGCTATTAGGATAAATGTCGGGATAAATTTTATGCAATAAAGCCGGGCGAGGATACGAACCCGTCTAGAGTAGCCTGAGAGTCAAAGCTTGCACTGGATTTTACTTATTGTAAGAGGAAGGGGAAAGTCTCTCCTGCCGAGATAAAAGTGCTAGGGGATTTCATTATAAGTGGTCGGTTGATCTCTGTTCTCCACAACTGCGGGCCGGCGGGAGAGTTCTCTGTGGTGTTCGCACATAATTTCGGTGGTGATGCTTTTTCCCTCACATACTAGAGGGTCAAAGCATCACCACTCACACTATATGTGATATTTTTTTTTTATGTGATGCCCCCTTCCCCTGCTAACTCAGTGCCTTGAACGAGGCTGGCAAAGAATCTTTAAATGAAGGAATATATGTGAAAATTCATAATAAAACACAGCTTTTAATACGAACCTAGTGTCTATTTCTCGCCGGACTTCTGTTTTGTTAATATTAGAAATTACACAGTGTTTATAGAAAAGTTTGTTGTCTAATCTTGTCACAAGTATAGATGAACAAACTGGTACACCTATGCAGACAGCAGTGAAGTCATTGCACACTTATCTGGCGAAAGAGATGACTCTCAGCAGAAGACTCGCCTCACCGCATAGCGCAGGTGTCAGTGCTCGGATTTAACGGCAACTCGGCCGAAGCTGCTTCCAATGACTGAGGCATAGGTTGCGTGGTTGTCGCTCTTTTAGTAAATGTTCGATATTGCAAACTCCCAGAGTCAGACAGCACTGGCAGCCCCGCCGTGGTGGTATAGTGGCTAAGGTACTCGGCTGCTGACCCGCAGGTGACGGGATCGAATCCCGGCTGCGGCGGCTGCCTTTTCGATGGAGGTGAAAATGCTGTAGGCCCGTGTGCTCAGATTTGGGTGCACGTTAAACAACCCCAGGGGGTCGAAATTTTTGGTGTCCTCTACTACAGCGTTTCTCATAATCTTATGATGGTTTTGGGACGTTGTACCCCACATATCAATCAATCAGACAGCACTGGCCATCATGTGTGTTTTTATATGTGTTTTTCGATAGAGCTTTACGGAATACACGCGTGTACGAGTAAAACACGAATGGTGTCTTTGACATGGTGGAGAGTTTTTTTCATGTGTGCAACGTAGATGTACTGCATGCAGTGTATGCTTGCTTTTTCTGTACTTGCGCTGCTCTACAAGGAGAGCTTTCGGGAAAATTTTTATTACGTCTTGATAAAACTAGAACTAGAGTTGATAAATTTTTTAGAAAGACAGAGTACCCTTACTAAAATCAGTTACTAAAATCACCCAGTTTGAGATCATAATGCCTTAGCTTTTTTTTTCTTTTTTTTTTCGAGTGACGATATTGTGGGTAGAGGGTGAGCGTACAATGCAGGCACGCTATAGCAAGATGGCGTGGGTACTTCTTTGTTTGTTTGTTTCTTTCTTTCTTTCTTTTTTATGTTCGTTCATTTGTCTTTTCACATTACTCTAAGATTGTTCTGATTCATTTTTTTAGTTTTCCGAACCTCTCAAACAAGCACTGATTTTTAATATAAGTGTGCGTGCGTTTAGGCCCATTCAAGGACAATCTTAGCATTCGCTAGCTAAATAATATGCAGCATCTTCGAAAAATCGCACTGGTGTTCATCGGGGCGTTCAGGCACTGCGATGATTGGATGAAACAGCACAGTTTGGCCATACCGCTGCAGTGCGCACCGGTGCAATTTGTTGAATTTGCCAGTAAACTTACACATGCTCACCATATTCCATGCATAACCACGAGGTGGGCGTATAGGGAATAACTGCTTTATAGTCGAGATGTTAAAATGCATGTGTCTCAATGTCCGTTTCTTTTTTCGCTTCATATTCTAGTTAACACCTGGAGGCGCCAGTCACCTGCTGAGGAGTAGCAGACAAGAGAAGGCAAGTTATTTATCCTTTGTACGTCAAGAACAGTAATTAACATGCCGAAATGCAGGCGCATTGGAATCTGCGTTCTTTGAATTTGTATAATACATATATAGACACAAACTGTGTAAGGGGGTGGCGGGTCCAATGTATGCCTGCTGTATAAGAGTGAAACCTGAACCGGCGTCTGCAGCCCATGTGCGCCTCATACAGGGCCTGCATAGTCGCACAGCACCACGTTAATGAACCTCAAACGGTATAAAACTTAATTTACTAACCACCCCTGGTGTGACATGTCAGTGGCTACCATCTGTCACCATTGAGATGTGAAAGTGAAATTAAGATAGAAAAAAAACATTTGCTTGGAAAATGAAAAGTGAAAGTATGCCTAACACGTTTGCTTTCAATGGGACAACGAGAAAGAAGGAATGAAAACAATCAGGAATGTTGGAGAAAGTTAATGGACACATTTGCAATTGAGCACGAGCGTTACAAGACTGTAGTCGCTAAGTTAAAGAGCTCTAATGACTTGGCTATAACAAAATTCTGGAGTGCTAAAATTACACTGGTAATTTGGGTAACGTAAACCATTCAAATAATCAAATTAAAACGACTTATATCTAAAACAGCCCCGCGTGATCGGGTA
Organism: Rhipicephalus annulatus; assembly: GCA_013436015.1. NCBI lineage: Eukaryota > Metazoa > Arthropoda > Arachnida > Ixodida > Ixodidae > Rhipicephalus > Rhipicephalus annulatus. Next base: position 841,269 of record WOVY01009271.1, read on the forward strand.
GTACCCATCATTTTCAGCGCAATGAGTGCTTTTTTTCTGACTTTCTTCGAACTTAATATTTATATACCATATAGAATGCAAATCAGCATCGCGAAGTGGAAGTGCCTATAATCCCCGCTGCGCCAGCATCCGTAGCGTATGGCTCACTTCAAGAACTGCTAGCATCGCGGAAAACGAGGTGCAGGTAGCCGAGGCCTTTTTTAGAGAAGCAGCATTTCTGAAGTAGCTTTTCGTTGAACAGGGTCCGGGTATGCAATCAGGAAAGATTTAAGAGCGGCTGGAGTGCTTGGATGCCGCGTGGTAATGGCGAGTTTCAATTAGTGAAATGTTCACCCGCTGAGTTTTCGTAGAGAGAAGCGCCGTTCGCACACGTGTAGCTGCCGCAGGCGTACCACGCATTGATTGGTCGATTTCGAGTGAACGTATTCTAGAAAAGCGGCGAGATAAAGCTGCTTACAAATGCGGCGCGTTTTCAAACGTCTCACGCACCTTGCAGTGCAATTCTGCTTCTGAGAGAAACAGGAGAGAATGCAGCCGCTCTTGGATGTAAGGAGATGTGTTGCCTCGTTCTTGAGCATGAATGGAAATGAGCATGACGTTTTGTTCAACAGACACAGCACCGAGTTTAATAAAATTTTTGCATGCCGAATACGCTGGGAGGCGAAATTCATAGACCAAATCGGGGTCACACGTTTTCGCGTAGTTGATGAGAGTCACAAATAAATTAAACTGCCATGCAAGCACTACTGCTCTCATTGAAGTTCAAAACAAGATAGGATTCGCACAAACGTCCCTTTGATAATTGCGAGCATGTTTTCTTTTTCTCCCCAAGACTGTATACCATTTTTTTTCGGCTATCCTCTCTAATCCATTTCTCTCCTCTTGATTCATATATTATAGCCTCTCGTCTATTCCAGTGCTCTTTTTTCGTGTAGGAAATTAGAAGCAGTTTTACCGCATGTTAAATGATCTGCACATGCATTTGCTTAGTGTAAGATGGTCACAAACGGTATATAGCTCATATTCGTCGCTCTAACAAACACCACTGTCGATAGCCTGTACGCTTAATTGACAAACTCCGTAAAAAGACTGTTGAATGTGCGGCTTGTACGCCACGCTCCAAGAAATAAGTTTCACTCAAACAGAATCTGAACGATGGCGCGGACCCAGAGCAAGCAATTCCTAGGTACACCGTGTCTCAGAAACTCCACACGCAGGAAAAACAAATATATTTTGTTCTCTTTCCCTTTCAGGGGGGGATGATAACTTCATACAAGGCTCATGTACGCTCCTCAAACAGGAAACGCTTGCTTTACGAGGCTCTTCGGTGAGGTATAGAAACGCTGCCACACATGCGTGGCGATCGAAAGCATTCAATTATGGTGTTCCCACTCTTTTGTATTGATGTGGAGTGGTGCGCTATTCCCGGAGAATATCTTTATATCCCTTTTTTGCTTGTCAAAAACTGTACCGAATATATAGATGTCGTGCTTTACGTAGACTGCCGAGAGTCCCAAATTATCGGCGAGTTGATCAAGCTTCCATATATCGACTTCACAACGAACACAATCGAGGCTTGTTAGTTGTAGCGGAGCATGAGAATTCAAACAGCAGCACTCGTTTCAGCTCATTCAGATCCTACCAGAAAGCAGGCATTCTGAACAACCAGGAACCAGCGGGGAAAGGGAGTCTTCTTGCAATCACGTGACCCGCAGAACGGAAAAACTGCGCCTTCGGTGCGCGTGCGTGCTTGCGTTGATTGAAAAGTCGAAACACGGCCTGCTTTCAGGTTCACCTCGAATCTACCGTACACCTATGCGAGGGCTGGCTTCAGCCGACGGGAAAATCAATCTTTCGGTGAGCGCAGCTCATTTCGACCCAGCGCTTGCCTCTCCGGTTATCAAATCGGCGAATGCTTGGCACTGATGACGATGAAAACTAAACGAAAGGGAAAAAAAAAGTGCGCCGTATGAGGTTGCCAGCCTCGGAAGTAATGACTATCAGCTTCGCTTAATAGAAGCCTGAAAATTGGTGAAAGGTTCGCTGTATTTTTGTACAGCTGCATCCGGCCACTCTTAGTGGTGAAATGCCTGTGGAAAAAAAAAAATTTATTTTAACAGCTGATATTGGGATTCACAACGACATCGCGAATATTAATGTCGCAGGTTCGTCTCCTGCCAGTGGCAAGATATCACTTTATCCGCGTTTTCTTTCTTTTCTCTTTTCATTACCTCTAACAACATCTCCTGTGCTTTCCTTGCCCATTTTGCTTAACATATAAAACTACCTCTTCAGTTTAGACTTCTTTCCTACGTTGTTCGTAAATTTTACACCTCATCTTGCTGTACAATCAGTAAACCAGACACACACGCGCATCAACAAAATGGTGAGCTAGTGAAGATTTGTGTTTTTTTTTCTTTTTTGCCACTAGGCACGCAGCGTATGACCCTGATTTCGCACTCTGATACGCTTTGTATGTCATAAGCGCTTAAAATACCTACCCCCACTTTGTTTCACAGCCCTGATTGGTATGTGGGGTTTAACGTCCCAAAACCACCATATGATTATAAGAGACACCGTAGTGGAGGACCCCGGAAATTGCGACCGCCTCCAGAAATTTCGACGTGCACCCAAATCTGAGCGCACGGATCTACAACATTCCCGCCTCCATCAAAAATGCAGCCGCCACAGCCGGGGTTCAATCCCGCGATCTTCGGGTCAGCAGCCGAGTACCTTAGCCACTATAGACCACCGCAGGGGGGGAGGGGGGCTGTTTCACAGCGCTAATTTGCCACAAAAGTAATGCCCGAAGCGTTCTACAAATAATTTTGCCGTACTGAGACTGAAAAGTGGCCATCGTTGTAATCGCAACGTCTTCAATAAGCGCTTGCGGAGCTTCGCTACCAAAATTTAAGCCATTGGACATGATCGTAACAATTTGGTTTCGATCACAGTGTGTATTCACGAAGCATGCGAGGAAGCAGTACATGACACATCCACTGCACGTCTGCGCATTATTTATCGCAACTCCCACAGCACTCTTCCCTCTTTGTATGCTCCATTTCCTTTCTTAAAGTTCAAAGTTGCAAAGCAGTCGCGCAGTTAGCCGGCCTTTTCGTTGTTTTCTTTCCCCAACTCTCCTGCACTGCACTGATGCTCTATCGCATGGGGCGTAAACAGTCGCGTTTGTAGGCTAGTCGCTTCTTGAACACCGATTCGGAGTCGCACTGCGTGACACCGGCGCAGACTGAGACATTAGCACGCAATTTACGTCAAAATACTCAAGAACACAGAGAAAAGGGTAAAGGTCAGTGGTCATGAGATGGAACCTTTCCTCGGTCCTTGGTGCGTTTGCGCTGTGTTATCGGACAAATACACACAAAAACAATGTTGCCAAACTCACCCTACTCGCTACAGTGTACTCGTAACAATCGCGTTTTGCTATGTATTGCTACTTCACATTCACCATGGCACAACGGGTGGGGGGGGGGGGGGCGAATTGAACGCGACAAGACGCGCTTTTGAACCACAAGAAGCAGTGGAGCTTGCTATTTTCACCAACGTGCTCGTTCATGAACTAAGAGCCTGAATTCAGAGTCCTTCACGAATATGCGTAACGGCCCAGCCTGGCAAAAACGCTTGTAACTTGCATCGCTCACAGCAGTATTCTTACTGTGCAAGAAGCCGTTCTTCCGCATGACCAAGTCTTGCGCAACTGCGATCGTTTACTGCTGACGCAACGCAATCGTGTTAGAAGAGGAAAGAGCGCGCGTGTTTACGAAAGGCAAGTTATACGAGATTTTGGCCCAATCGCTCAGAAGTAATTGACTCCCGGGTGCAACGACCTCAGGCAGTGACGCGACAGAAAGGCTATAAATTTGCTGCTGCATGGCTGCACAGACAGATGGGCTTGAGGTAGAAGCTAACATGCACGAATCATAAAAATATAAGGTGGCAGAAGTTTAGACGAACTTCGACACTCGCCTGTTTACGTGTTGTAGTTGTACGACGAGAAATTTTGATTCAAAGTTTGCCTGACATAATAATCCTCAGGGATGCGCCACTGAGTGGCGGTTTCACGCAATAAATTGACCTTAATTTTCTTCTATATAACTTAAACTTTGGCAACGAGTGTTTGGAGAGAATGCATTGAAAATTTGCTTTCTAGCAATTGAAGCGGAAACAAAAGCATTCTTACGAGCTTTATGAAGTTGCCAGCCTTAGTTTTCATTTTAGTATACTTCATAGATGAGAAAAATGTATTGACGGAAGCTCCTGCTCCAGGATAGAAGTAAATTACGAGTGTGCGTGCCGTGGTCACACTTCGGGGTAAACAAAAATAATGTATTCTGACACCCTTGTCTTATAGATTACTTCATAATACCTTGCTTAACGGTACTTTGATTTGAAAAGATTTTATATGTTCGTTATTCCGTATCGACATTGGCACCTTTCCCTGCATGCATCTGAAGAATACTTACCAGTGATAGCGTATATGTGTCACAGGAGTAGATTAAAAATGACGTAGTGTATTAGATTTATTCTTAGACTTTTTATGGCGCCGTCGGGCTACCTTTTGGTCCCGAAAAATTTCTCTGCGGTTTTATTTTCACGACAATGTGATAGCCGCATTTTATATCAGCGATTCAAAAGATTGTAGCTTTTTAAGCCTACCTGGTTGACAGATGTAAACACGATTAGGTTGTATTCGGCTTCTTTTCTTATTTCGCAAATGCTTTCGTTGTGTTGCTATGCTCATTGGATATATTCTTTACATGGCTTGCATATTTATGGCTAATTTTCTATAACAGCGTGTGACATTGGAATAAAACTGGCTATGTAAACTAAGTCAAACCAGCCATGTGTTTGAGCCTATATATAAGACTACTGCAGAAGGCTGAGAGTGTCTGTACATATGTATGCTTGCTTTGTCTCTGTGTACTGGTTATTCAGATTTGCGTTCAGAGTTTAAAGTCGTATTGTCGTTCCGGATTCTGTACTGAAAGGTGAACTAAAACCCCATTTCAGGACAAGCGAGATCACGTATTTGGTCGGTGGCGTAGTGCACGTAACAGGGAAGTTTCCCACCACGCGGCTCAATTGGGATTATCTAGCGGCCTGGACGAAAGGAACTCTGCTTACGAACTAGCTTTGCGTGCTAGGTGGCTGTGACACGACGGCCACTGCGCACAGAAGCACAGACAGGGAGCCAAATGGGAACAGTCTCTTCAAAGATGGCACCGACTGCAACGCTGTCTCTTTTCGGTGAAATAGGCAGCTCGAAGTGGTGCCAACTCAAACGTAAAGATGGGCGTCAATGCCAGCCGCGTCAGAGAGGTACCCTGTATGGCGCTGCTTCTGGCACGCGCCGTCCTAACGTGGATTGGTCCCCCGCTAACGAGAGATCCTCGTTGGCCCGGTAATCCGCTTAGTCACCCCCATTCCTCATCTCTGCAGTCGACCGTATCAGGCGCACCACCGACTCCGCTCAGCGTCCAGCGTTGCATTAACGGTGCCCTCGCTTCACCCTCTCGTGCTCCTCGAGTGGCCAGCCTCCCACGTCGCCAGATAGGAGCAAGAGCGATGACTTCTTGACGAGGCCTTAAGCGCCAGAGAGATTCCGTGAGAGGACTCCTGGAAGATCTCGCCTCAAGAGTATACAGTTGACCGATGGCCGCCCGCTGACGACTGCCCCTCTTCTTCCTCCACCTCCCCCCTTTCGTTTTTAGTCGACAATCATCTCGGCTTCTTCCTGGTGTGCTCACTGTTGCTTCAAGCTGCAGCCATTACACATCCGCCTTTTATGCCTTCGCATTCTGTTCGCGAAGTTTTGGGTTATGTTTGTCGTGCTTGCTTTTAAAGCTTAGCGAAGACACTTTTCCACCGTCCAGAACCACCAGCCGCCAACACGGACTCGTTCTTCATCGGTCGCACTTGGCTTGTACACTCAGACCGTCATCCCACTGTTCTTGATGCGTAGATTTCACACATTCACTTGCAGGCAATGATATTGTTGTACGTGCAGTCAGGAGTTGCGTTTTATGACTGCCTCATGAATTCTATGACAACATTCATGGCTTCGAACTGCTTTCAAGCGCGAAAGATTGAGACTGTTAACTGTTTTCTGGAATTGTTTACCGAGCCCAGTGCATCCCATCGTCAGGTATGTTCACTATGTAGAAGGTTATTGAGCAAGTTCGTTGTAGCCAGGTGCTTTACAAAAAAACAAACTCGACAGGAAGGACGCTTAAACAACGCTTGCGGGTCCCGATGGCAAACCATGCGAGTAATTCAGAATGTAGTGAACACTAATAATAATCATCCAAGTGACAAAACCACTCAAACCGAGCGGTAGCTATGTCGTGAGCCTAATTAAATTGAGTGACTGGGTAAGTAAAATTCGAAGGAGCGTCAATACTTTCCTCGGTGTGCCCCAAAAGTTTTTGGTTCAGGTTGCATTTGGCCTCGCTGTGTACTGAGTATTGTTTCCCTTATTGTTAAAGCTGCTTTTATAGCAATACATACGAGCAACACAAGAGATGACAGCGGGGCAGAGCACAGGCGCAGACTTAGGCTACACTTGTATACAATTTTAAAGAAAGTAAAGCAGTTGTGGGTACCGTATGCCGTAGCCTCTTCTTTCGGCGTGTTTTTTGCCCGTCAAGCATATTTAACATGAGCATATACGAAGTAGGCCAGCAACAAGTTCCCTCAAGCTATAATTTTAACGTGTCTGCATTGCGTGTTTAAGGTTTCAGGCTTTTCCGAAATTTTTTGAAAGCTTGAAATAAAGAACCATAAGACACAGCTGCCTGCTAATCCTGTAGGCTCGTAGTGGTTTGGCTTTAAAATAAATGATAGAGAAGGAAAGTTAAGGAGGTGAATTTTTTTCAGGATAACTGGCGTGAATAGTGCTTTGAAATACATAAAAACGTTTTGTTCATAGACACATTAGGGAGCACTGTCCTGTGAAGCGTCGTTCAAAGGTGTGTATGAGATAAAGAGAGAGAGAGAGGGGGGGGAAGGCGAAAAGTGAAGTAAAGAACAGGGTGAGAGACCACCTTTAGCCGATCACTACTCTCTCCACCGAACGCCAAGGAGCACCTCTCTCCCCATGTAGATGATGTTACTGCATATGCTATTTTTATCTAAAACTAACAAAGCTTTTGCTAAATTTGAGAGTGCCAGGGAACCCTGGAGACCAATCGGACCAATTATTCCTAAATAATACTAATAATAATAATAATAATAATAATAATAATAATAATAATAATAATAATAATAATAATAATAATACATATTAAGGTGCGCCCTATTAGGCCAATAACCTTCTATTTATCCCCACCCATTCTGTTTTCTCCTGTTGTCGAGCACCCTGACGTGATGGTCTAGTGGCTAAGGTACTCAGCTGCTGATTTGTAGGTCGCGGGATTGAATCCCAGCTGCGGCGCCTGCATTTCCGATGGAGGCGGAAATGCTGTAGGCCTGTGGGCTCGGATTTGAGTTCACGTTAAAGATCCTGCGGTGGGCAAAATTTCCGGAGCCCTTCGCTACGACGTTTCTCTGATCATATGGTTGTTTTGGGACGTTAAACCTAATCTATCAATCAATCAACCAACGAATAAATCAACCCATTGTCAAGCATTGAATAAAAAAACGAAAGCGAACGTGAAAGGTAATGCACAACCACGTTTTCACTTATTATTTGCGACAACTAGGATGATATACCATAGTATCCGGCCAATCATATTTTACGACGCTACTCACAAAAAGGGCGCACGAAACAAGTCATTAGTAACGATCAAGTCGCTGTAAACTAAACGTTATTACGCGGTGCAATGTCCGGCGCGCAATTGATTGTCGTCGATAGCGGAGTTCAACCAGCCTTGCGGAACGTTGACGCGATGCGGAGAGAATCGCGTCATCCGAGTGAGTTCGCGTATAAGTGACATCAAGTCAATGCTGATCCTGCGATAAGTCAATCAGCATCAGTGGTGATTGCGAAGGGCATTAAGCCCTCCTCCCCGAAGCTCGGCTATCATATGCTCACTCCCCCTCCCCCCTGTTAACGTCAGTCTTAACCTTCGGTCGTCCACTGTGTTATTGGTAGCCCCGGGGCGACCGTTCTCGTCTTTTTTATTAGTCCTTTCCAGAGTGTTGTTAAAGGGTGACTAAACTGTAGGTTCGGCTAATGAGTACAATGACTTGGCTCCGCTAGAGCAATCGCAATGACCTTGTGTGTACTTGTGTAATAACCAAGCCACGAATGATCCAGAAAGAATGAATAATAATGACCACTCGCAGACAGTAATGCAAAGACGAGACATTTCGACCCAATATTATTTGTAGTAAATGTAATGTAACCGTTATTGTGTCCGCCTTTTTTATGTCGCCCACCTTCAATGTAAAGCTTGATACAAAACATTTCAGGATCTAATAAATAAAAAAATAAATAAGATCTTACACTAATATACAACCGCGGGCATTGTTTCGCATGTCCGGTCGAAGTGCGTGTCAATGCAAATTTTTCATGCGGAATTTATTTAGATCGTTCTGTTGTTCTTTAAGCTACGAAATTGGTCTAATTGATTCTGAAGAGGAAGCGTGTTGCGTTTCGCTTTTTTGCAGCCTTTGCGCTCTCCTGCTTTGTGATTACGGCGACCGTTTCTTTTGTTTTCTCCTGAAATTGAGCTTAAAAAGTGGTGGACATAAGGTTCACAGTGATGGCTCAACACGGGAGTAATTCTAAATAAATCTCCAAGGTTGACATTTTTTCCATGCTGAACGTAATTAAGCAGCGATGAAAGTTATAATAATGCTTTACAAGACTGCGAGAAATAAGTTCATTTTGAATTGCATCATGTTCGTCCTTTGTCACTTACGATTTTGTCGTAACCATCAAGAAAGGTAGTCAATAAAATGTATAAAAATGCAAAGAATTTTCCGAGTTGATGAGTAAAATATCAGACGTGATTAAAGATATGTGGAAATTTACCTTTTGTTGTCTAAATGTCATGTTGATCCAGAATGATGCCTTTCAGAACAATATCTCACCTCAACTTAGTGGAAACTATGGGCAACAGTTATTGCACATCTACTGGCTGAGCCTAATATAAGTGCAGCAGATTCTGGTGTGGAGGCATAGCCATAAAGTTTTTCGAAGGGGGGGGGGGGCAGAGCCTTTTTTTTGTCGCACCTGGTACGCCAGAGTTCTAAGGCTTTACGTGGCAAAAGGTTAGCCTGATTAGCTCAATGTAGTGAGGGACTCGCGATAACTTTTCATCGCATGGAGGATTTTTTCTAGGCCGATAAAGCAACGTGCATCTTTTTGCGTTTTATTCGCGTTGATACAGGTACTGTGCGCCGTGGTGGTATAGGGGTTTGGTGTTTGGCTGCCGACTCTAGGATCACGGGTTGGATCACAGGCCGTGGCTGAAACATTTAAATGGAGGTGACATGCTAGAGGCCCGTGTTAAGTGTGGTGTCAGTGCGAGTAAAAAAAAAACCAAGTGGTTGAGAATTTTAGAGCCCTCCACTGCAGCGTGCCTCACATTAATTCTGTATCTCTGGTGCGTGAAAACCCATATATTGTAATGAGGCTTCTATGGTTGAGATCAAACCCAAAATTGTTAAATTGTTAAGGATGGCACCTGTGGTGTGCAAGGACACAGCAACTGGTGCTTTGGCGTGGGCCATGGCCCTAAGCACTCGAGGATCGGAGTTGACTCTTTGACATCCTGACGTGTAAAACTTGGAAGCCTCAAGCTTTGCCACATGTAAAGTCGGTTACAACTTACGAGCCCGGACCTCCGAAACGAACGTGGCAACCGGTTGTTTACACAACGCAAGATATAGTCGGGGACAGTTAGTGACAACGGAAATAGTCAGCGATAGTCGGTAAGTCAGAAATAGTCGGTGACAACGTCTTCTTCGGGACTCATGACGTCAGTCCGGAATGCACTCCGTTCGATGCAGGCTCGTTTGCTCCCACCTTTGGTGAGGAAATGATGCGGACTTCTTAAGTCGCATCCAAGTGTTGGTAGGTTGGTAGTCAGTCTGTCAGTCCACAAACTTTATTCGGGTTCTAAAGAACTACAGGTATACTGCGAGTCGCGCCCACGTTGGAGTTGGAAGACCATGGTCATCCGCCCGTTAGCGGAACCTTTGGACAGTGTTAAGGGCTCGAGGTCGATGATAGGTACGGCGGGTTTTCTTTAGGGTAGCTGGCTCCCCGCCGTCGCCCGCATAGCAGATCTTCACCAGTGAGGGGACGCGTTATGGAGAGTTATTTACATGATAATTGAAAGATGCAACGGTAAAGAAATTCAGCGATTATTTACATAAAGTCTTCGGCTTTTATAGCCCGTCGTCTCCTTACACGGAGGTTTCAAGAAGGCGGTGACCACTCTTGCCACAAATCAGGTGATGAAGTCTCAGTGGTCCACCCACCGGAGAGGGTGAAGAAATTGGGCCACTCATGAGAATAAGAACGTGGTTGAAAATATCCAATGGTTATCACGAGCGCACCACACAAAAGACGCACCTGGCCCACGCCTTCAAGACATCGCATGGCGAGGTAGTATGGCCTGGTGGAGAGGAAAAGTTGTGCCCCTCCAGGGAGATGGCCGCTGACACGAACGTCAGCAGCGGTCCAAGTCTGCGTTCTCCTGTGTTCTGAAACGTTCTTGAACATAGCTGTCCAGGTGCTCGTTTCTCGAGGACGGCCACTGCAGTGACGCCTTCGCACGCATTGGAACTGTCGGCGCTTTTGTGGCGACCTTGCTTACTAGGCTGCAATAGCTGAATCGAGAGGCAGACTCTATGAAACCTGCCACAGTGGCACCGTCTCACGCTGTCCGAAGCCGATTCAACAAAAAGTTGATCGCAAAGCTCCCGTCGAGTTCCACGTAACCCGACCACAGCAAACTGCGAAGTGACTCTTGAAAGAGAAAAGAAGAGAAAAGTGAGCCCCGTTATTGTCTGCTTCAATGAGCGACACCGCCACAGTAGCTCACGAGGGATGGGGGTAAGGAGGGATAAAAAGGATAGGAGTAAAGATGTGGGAAAGCCGAAGAAGGAGAAGAGAAGAAGAGACGTGTGGTGGTGAGCCACAGCGAGCGATGACAAGATGAGGGGATAGAAGAGATAGGAAAGATGAAGCACGGTCACTGGAGTCCGAGGACGGGGCGCACCTGCGAGAGCTCCTTTCGGCGTCGGTGGATGGCGTAGAACAAGTCCAGTAAGTCAGAGCTGCACTGTCGTCGGAGGTGGAAGGTCGTCGGCGGCAGGAGATGACGTAGGGCGAGCCAAGTCGGCCAGAGCCACGCTGACGCGGGAGATCGCAAGCGCGCGGAGCGCGCGAGCGCACGACCGGTCGGCCCGAAATCCAGCATGCCAGGCCTACCTGCAGGACAGCGTCGTGCTTTTCGCTTCCGCCTGGGCGCCGATATCGGGGAGAAAGCCTCGCAGACCGGCTCACGCACAATGGCGTCTGCTAAGACGAACTGCCGGGCCAAATGTAACAACAGTTCGTGGTTGTTCCTTGAGATCACCGCTTTTGAGCGCCCCCTCTAAGCTCTTTTGTTTATTAAAAAAGCACGTATTAATGCAAAGCATTCACAGAGCAACTGACAAATTTCGCAAATGTGTCCTGTTCCGTTCTGCAATTTATTGATGAAATACTTATTTTGCTGGTGTGATCTTATGTAACAATAAAGGAGAAATAAACAAGCATTCATATACAATCACGTGCGCCAATGAAATTTTTCTTCAAGAAGAAAAAATTATTTTTGCAGCTGGATAAAAGGCACTGGGACCAAATAAATGTACCCATAGGGAGGAAGAGAAGATGGTGTTGACTGCAGTGATCTATCTATCCTAGAAAACTAAATTGCGGGTTACTGGTTTGATTCATGGTGGTAATACTTTGATGACAGCTGAGACAATAACATCCTTGTATTTAAACTAACGTGCACAGAACCTCAGGCGATCAGATTAATTCAGAGCTCCTAACTATACGGAGTGCTGTGATCCTATTGTCAAGGGGTCCTAAAGGAGAACCAGTAACCTTGACAATCTCACACACTCAATTGTGTAAGTTTACTATCACATAATTCGATTCATAGCTATAGGAAAAAATGAAATTGCGAATCTTGAATTGTTGTCACACGAACACGAGCTCTTGCCGTGCAGTCTAGTTCACCTAACTATCTTTAAGGGGGACAGAGCGTGTTTTAAGGAGGACAAAGCAAGCGGCTGCTTGCTTGCTTGCTTTTTGGACCTGTTAACAAGCCCGAGGTCCAAAAACTGTTATAAAAAAATATGTGCGCTTTTGCTTTGTAAACATGCTGCCGCAACAATTTCGCAAATAAATGCGATATTACAGAAGTTACAGATATTACGATATTACTAGAACATCTGTTTCAACTGGTTTCCCAATTTTGCGCGGCCCAGCCAGCCTTCTCCCTCGGAGTAAGGAGAAGGCGTAGCCCGTCGTCGTGGGTAGCTTAGATCAATCTACGAGCTGCGGGCTACGTGAAGTCACCGATCAGTGACTTTGCGTCCCTATATACACGTGAAAGAATTGGTCAGGCGTAGAAAAGGAGCACGACAATTACTTTCCAAAATGGAGGCTCTGCGCGACGCGCAGCGTTGTATTATTCCAGAAAAATAATTACCACGATCTACTCTATCAATTACCCAGCTTCAAGGTAGTATCAAAAAAAGTCGGAGCCTGCTGATTGGCAATTTAAAACGCAGCATCTTTGAGCCTCAATAGTCAATTTGCAAAAATCTGCTAGGTGGCTTTCATGTAAGGTCTGTTTTCCAACCAAAAACTTTGGTTCACAGACTGATTTTTTCGCTCATTGTGTTTTTGCCTTTCCCCTTTTTGACATGTTGTTGTACTCGCGTGCTCACGTGCCTTCGCTGGAATTCGGAGACGTAAAAGCACAAAGAGCTTGAAAATCAGTCTGCGAACGAGAGTTTCTGGTTGGAAAAGAAGCCTTGCAGCAAAGCCGCCTTTCAGATTATTGCAAACTGTTCATTAAATTCTCAAAGGGAGAAAAAAAAAGAACGTCACCGATGCCATCGATTTAAGCAGGCCATCAGGCTATTTTCCTGCGGATGCGACAATAGGTCTGTAGTTTGTTGACTCCAAAAAAAAGAGAAAATGCATATGTGTCATTCTAGGAGCCATAGCTGCGGGCAATAATCTACGTTCGGCGCATATCTCTCAACGAATGAGCAGCCTGGGATGAAACACCCTTCGTGAACAGCTTCTATGAGGAGGCACTTCAAACAGTGCATTTTGTTATAAAAAATTGGCCTAATCTACATGTTACACTGTAAATGTCGTCGAAAGACGATAGTCTTGCGTCTGGAGAGTGAACAAAACGTTCATTTGATGCTCTGCGCAAGAAAATGTGTGAATGGTATTCTGAAGGCGCTGCGTTATAGTGCTTCGAGCGTGTAACTAAGGCGAACTAGCGCATCTAGGCTCGTTAGACACGAGCGCCATCTGGCAGTTATCTTTGAAAACGAAGGCGTGCGCGACCGCGGAGAAAAATGCGTGCCAGTCTCGGAGGTGGTAAGGTATAGAATTCAAAGCGACGGGCAAGTGCCACCACCAAGCCATCGTAGCAAAGCGTTGTAATCGCCTTCTTTATCATCGCGTTGCACTGTCAGCGCAGCTCGTTAAACGCTATAGTCCTTAGAGTTACTTGTGTGTGCCTCATCTAGTATAATTGCAGACATACAAAACATAGACATGTTGTTATGACGCCTCAGATATGCGCAATATTTGAATTTTTAATTGACAATTGCACAACTCTGAACGCTAAACCTTGAGCAATATTGGTGGGCGCTGTGGGTGGGGTTGGCCGTTTGGTGCCGTTTGAGGTATTGTTAGGGTGGACAAACAGACAAATGTACGGACGGTTGGACGGACAGACAGACAGACAGACAAACAGACAGACAGACAGACAGACAGACAGACAGACAGACAGACAGACAGACAGACGGACGGACGAACGGACGGACGGACGGACGGACGGACGGACGGACGAACGGACGGACGGACGGACGGACGGACGGACAGACAGACAGACAGACAGACAGACAGACAGACAGACAGACCAAAACTTTTCTGTTGAAGGTCCCCAAGAAAGACTATCGTCTTTAAAAACACGATGACAACGAATCACCGCTCTACGGAGGCCATCATCTGGCTCGAAAAACGAACACCTCAGACTCGACGCCGTATTCTCCAAGCTCCATCTTCATCACAACTGTCTAGCGCTAGTTCAAACACGTTTATTGAATGAGAGCCCAACTCCGCGAAAGAAATGCCAGCGCCTTTTATCCTACCTTGCGGGGGTAATTTGAGACCACCGTCTTGCTTACAACAAAAGAAGAGGGTAAAACGAATAAAAAAGTTAAGCATGTGGTTGAATTGAAGACGTCGACAGCTTTGACGTTCTGTGGAAGCCATGAGAGCTTCCTTTCATGTCCCAGGAGCCCTTTAGTGTAATTTATGAGGGTTTTGTTTGAGAAACGTGTGTTGTGCAGCGGGGCCTCTCGCGGCTGCCTCAGCTGACAGATGCAAATTATACGCATTTGTAGGTCAGTGACAAAGCCGAACAAACGGCAAGAAAATCGGCGCTGCGACCGTCCCTTTCTGAAAGACTATGCTCCTCTATGGCCGACGCCTCCGCAGCCCATCTTGCGTTTAGCGCACGCGGCGCAGCAGTCATTGTTCCTCACGCTCGCCTCGAATCCTTGTAGGCTGGCGGCTTTCGTCTCTCCTATATGGGGAGTAAAGCTCGATGTAGATGACTATGTCTCCTGGCAGCTCCTGCTGCATGGGCGGGCTTTTTGGTTCCGCCCAGCCTCCCTAATGAGCGTTCCGGGTAATTACCACGCCGGGAAAGAAGGGCACGCGGGGAGGCTTGGCTAGGCATGCTTATAATGATTTCCCGTTACCAGTTTATGGTTCCTTCTTCTTGTCCTTGTTCTTTTGAACGATGCATGTTGGTTGGCACTGTGTGGGTGCACTTTTGCTTGTTCTCAACCTCTTGCATTAGACCGTGTGGAGTCCGTGTGCGCCTCTTTTGCTACGTGCCGCCTCCACCGTATACGCAGTTGCTGCTGCCCTACAAGTTCTATAGCCGGCAGCAGCCTGTTGAGGGAGATAATCAATGGAAGATGCCGCACGCATAGCCCAATGCAGGTTGCTGCGTCTGCCGACAATGCGCCGGTGGCAACGACTCTGCTAAGCTCCATCGCCTTTGCACTTGTGCTCTTGGGTTTGCTGGCGGTGGGCTGTGTTCCGCGTGACCTAATTAAGAAAACAACTCTCCCTCTCACAATATTTCTCCTTACGCGTCTCTCCTGTTGACGCTTACCGGAGAAGATTGGAAGCTCAAAATGACAGACATTTGTTTTTTTTAAGCCGCTGTAGATTTAGGACATACGCTCAGGTTTCCACCATGTTTTATATTTACGGAGATAGACTGATACAGTTTATTGAAACAAAATAAGGATAGATCCCCCTAGAGATTAAAACGGCACGTAACTTCAGCATTGCATGTAAATAATTTTTTTCTGTGGAGTCAAGACGTGTAAGCATGTGTGTGTTCGATTCGACTTTCATTGTATTTTTAATTAGTTCTTATGTATAAAAAGCTAGCAACAAGCTAATAAGTATGCATGTCTGCAAGAAAAAATCTATTAGTGTGTTGTGTGTATTTATATGAGTGCTTTTACTTGTTACCTCAAAGCTGACCTTTACACTTTTCTATGTTGCACATTGTATTGGACTGTCCACTAGCCACTTTGAGCTATGAGTTGTACTTAGACCGAACGCAGATATACACTGATGGGTCCGTCTCATCCAGCAGCTCATCAGGTGCCGCTGTAATTTCGGCCGCAGAAATGACAATCAAGTTTAAGTTGTCGCATATGACTACATCTACGGCATCAGAGCTTGCTGCTATAAGGGCTGCTTTACAATATCTCGTTCAAGAACGTCCAGGAAAATGGGTCATATTCTGTGATTCGAAGGCAGCGCTTCAGAGTTTGCAGTCTACCATGCGTAGGAGGAACCATGACCAACTGGTAGAAGAAATAAGACATTGCCATCATGAAGCTCCAGCACGAGGGCATGATATTATATATCAATGGCTGCCTGGACATATCGGTATTACCGGAAATCAATTAGCCGATGATGCAGCCCGCTCAGCCCATGAAGAAACCCGTGTAGTCCCGATTCCTCTATCAAGGAATGATGCAGCAAGACAACTTTACCTGCTGGCTCGAGATCTCACACGCACGTTCTGGTCGTCTACCACCTTCCAAAGGTGTCAATTTTATGAACTGGATCCTTCGCTCATCACACCTTTCCCGCTCCGATGCGACACTGTTATGCCGCCTTTGGTTGGGTGTTGCATTCACAAAGGCGTACTCCTTTCGCATTGGTATGGCAGACACTCCTACATGTGACTACTGCGGAGATGAAGAGACCATCGAACACGTCCTGTGCAGCTGCGCTTGCTACGACACACAGCGATGCCAGCTACGGATGGTTTTGAATCGACTTGACCCCGGACCATTTTGTGTGCAGAAGATACTAGGACCTTGGGCATCTGCCTCAGTTGCGCAGAAAGCAACTAAAGCACTGCTACTTTACCTTAATTCAACAAACCTGAGCGACCGCCTGTAAACTATGTGTGCTCCCCGAGTGTGCTCGTGATTGTGTGTACCTTCTCATCTTTCTGCAACCTCTTTTCTCCCCTTTATCCCTTCCCCAGTGCAGGGTAGCAAACCGTATGTGCGTCTGGTTAACCTGCCTGCCTTTCCTTGCATCTTTATCTCCCTCTCTCTTGAGCTATCGGTACAAATATTCTTTGTAAGGGCATATATATATATATATATATATATATATATATATATAATGAAAATAATGTTTCATTGATTGAAAAAAAAATTCCGCCAAGTCCTTGTGGCGGCGCGTATCGAAGAAACGTGACACTGCGTGTTGAAGATGTTGTGGTTAAAGGCGTAAGAAAATAGCAACTTGACACGCAAATTCTTATGAGAAAACTGAAGGGTTTGATCTAGGTGTGTATGCATAAATTTCTAATCTGCAGCAGGGCTAGAGACGACGAAAGGTAAATAAGGGTTTATGACAAGGCAGGTTAACATAAATATTTCAAGGTCGAAGCTCCGTAACGCGTGGGTCTGTACATCCTCTGATGTATGTAGTAGTAGGTAGTGTTACGCCTGGGAGTCCGCACCGAACGTCAATGCCTCTGCAAAGCTAATCTGTGTCGAAGCCAGCGATCGAGCCCGCCTGACGCGATCAACTCAACGACGTCATCAAGCGGTGGCGCCGGTTTGTCACACAACGCACAGCGAGCTCCATCAGCTCCCGAGCCCGTTGAAGCAATCGGTGCCTTCCAATCGGTGCCTCCAGACGAGACTCACGAACGTCACTCGTCCTTGAGAAATTTACGCGCAGCGGCTCCGGATTTGATGAGCATGACGCGGCCCAGCGGCAGGCCCCATTGGAGGATTCTGACATCACGGCCAGCGGGCGCTTCTGGTTGGACGTTGGTGACTCAAAATATCCACCCGGTGCCTATAAAAAAGCCCTGTGGCACGTCGCCAGCAGTTGACCTATGCGGCAGAGAGAAGCCATCGGATGCGTGTGAGAGAAGACATCTCGGCTCTTCGAGTCCCTAAGCTGTCGGCCCCAGTGCCGCATTCGTAACGCCCCTGTTTCTATGCTGTACATAAACCTTGCCTCAACTCACCATCGTCTCGTCCGCTCGTCTATCAGCTCTGCGCAGAAGCAGTCGCGAGCTGAGCAACACACGCTACCAAACGGCTGGTGACCTTGGCGGTGGAGTTCACAGCAGTGGCACCACCTTCGGGACCGTGTTGGCATCTCGCCTTCGTTACAGTAGCCACTGGTGGCACATATTCACTCTAGAGCAGACATGTGCCACAGGGAATGCGAGATGGGAGATGGTAATACTTGGAGTGTTCACTAGATGTACGCACGTAAGGACGCACGAATGGACGGACAGAAACACTAGCAGACGGACGGATCGATGGACGGACGCGTGGACGTACAGACGGATGGAAGCATGAACGGACAGAGAGACGGACGGGCGTACTCACGGACGGACGTATGGACAATAGAATGGACGCATGTATGAACGCATAGATGGTCACGTGGACGGATCGAAACAAGAATGAACGGACGGAAGCACAGAAGCATGGAAGGGCTGACGGACGCTTCGCCTCACTCATCATCATTCACTCCGTGAATATGCAGTGATTTATTTTATTCTGTTGTAGACACTAAGAATACAGAAAGGAAGGAACTGTATCGTACAGTTTTCTAAAGGGAAAGAAAAAAAACGATGCAGGATATGCTTACTGAAGGGCTGTTGTAGTTGAAGAGCATTCTATGTAATTTCATCAATTTTTTGAGATATAGCAATACCTTCCAATTATTTGTTTAGATATAACAACACCTTCCAATGAAGTCAAACATTATCGCAAATAAGCTATAAATTAGCTCAGATTAGCTCAGCCTACGGTATACCCAGTTTTCTCAAAATTATCAAACATTACCCTTGGTTACCTTACACTATCGATCACTTAGACAACAGTAGGCATAAAAGCCTGCGTGGGATAACTTTTTGGGGCAACTGTAGTGGCGCGCTATTTTTCTGCCATAGTAACGTATGGTTATTGCTGTATCAACTGTAGCAGCTTTCGTTCTTTTTGTTTCTACTGTATAGTAAGGTTAATTCCTGTAGCAACTGCAGTGGAGTATACGAGCTGTCCAGGTCATCAATGTGGCATGGTTATTTTCAATAGTGGCGTATGTTCTCTTTCGGTGCAGGCTGTATGGTGTAATATTCTTGCCACCACACCCGATAGCATAAACTTACTCGTTACCTTTTATGGTATGCTTTTTGCTGCCACCTTTATCTTTCACTGCTGTGTATATTAACCAGCTGTATCTGCGTGATTACGTGTTGCGGTAACTTCATAAGGTTGCCACACCAAGTTTTTGTACTGTGATGTTTTCTTTCTGTAGTAGTACGGCAGTGTGCCAGATACCTTCACAAAAAGTAATTTATTCCAGCATTTGGTCACGAAAAGATAGACGCATGGCTTTCCGAGGTGAATAGATCTCGAATACTTACACGTTAGCGAAAGAACTCTCAGTGAAACACATTTCACAACTTCGCAACTTTACTATATGGTGGTTTTGACACGGAAATCTCGAGAAACCATTAGAAACTTGTGGTCGCGCAAGAATCTTTCTCATTCGTGCAGTCATTCACAAGTTTCACAGATGGTGGCGTTGCCATGCGGTATCCGTCATAACTGTCGTTTGGGGGATTCCCACGCAGCCAGCACATGTCATCGTTCAGTAGGCTTCACTTTGGTGGCTCGCTGGTTCTTTATATTTTGTCGCTGGCGATTTCTATACAGTTATTCTGAATTCAGCAGAGAACTACGGAAGTCGTACAGGTATTCCGAGTCGTAGTAGCAATGATTTACTCTTTGTTGTTTGCTTGCTTAGCTAGAAGAATTACGAAGTACGTTGGATGCCGCTGTGCAGACGCCATGCAGTCAAAGGTGAGATTTCCTGCTTTGCACGAGCACGGCCGCTCGATCTTCTCCTGCTGTGGCACGAGCAGCGTTCACAAAGCTGTACGTGCAATTCTTCACACCGCAGCAGACGATGTGCCCAGCGTTCAAAACTTTTCCTTTAATATACGCTGCACATGCGTTTCTCAACACGCAGTGTGAGATATAATTCATTCTAAAGTGAATGACCTTCTCAGCAAAGTCTTGCGAACACGTTGACTCCAGCCGAAAATACTACACAGTTCAAATTGACGGGCACACCGGCGGTGCACATGGCTGCCGGCGCGCCGGTTGCGCTATCCTCCGAACGACAGTCTTGTTGGGCTGGCACTAGCACCCTTACTAGGCAGTGAAATTTGCGAATATAATAGCTTGTCAGAAAATGCAAAGCTAATGTCCGAATTATTTTACAAGAATCAGTTCTTAACAGCTGAAAGGCAGCTTCCACAATTTACTTGATGAGCGCAATGGGTTCATGGTGTTAAACAGAATGCCAGTATTATTACTTTATAGCAGCTGTTATCAGAGGACCCTTTTGTGTGCCCTAATTTTGGGCGGTAAAGTGGTGCGTATGCGAAAAGCGTTTTTTTTATTCTTTTTTGAAGCTTATTAACGTATAAATTTTATCAGGTACTATATCTTGAAACGCGGTGCCTAAATAACGTATGTTTCAGGGAAGCTGCAAAAATTGAACAGATAAAGAGCAAAAGCCTCGTGAGCTGCGATAAACACCAAGAAGTAGCACAAGAACGAACGTGTGGGTGATTCACTACAACTGTCATTAGGATAGCAATGGAAGTTACACTTGTATGTACCGATTCTCACGAGGTCATATGTTTTCATCGATTGTCTGTGCGTTTACGATATAAAGCTTTTTCAGTACTCATACTTTTTTTTTGCTTTGTTAAAACGCAATTTATAGTTTTAAGTGAACTCAATTACTAGGATAATGAAACAAAATACACGCGCCTGCGACAATCTACGCCTTATCTCATACACGTTGTCACGGCAAATGTCAGTACACATCGAAAAATAAAATAAACAGAACAAGAAGATCACTGTTTGCGATATTTCCAATTGACTTTTCTTGAAGAAGAAACAAAACATAACACCAACAGGTTGATTTTTGGTACGATCATTGCAAAAGATTCTTCCAGACTCAATGAAATTCAGCAATTTTACCTCCCAAAACCACAATATGGCCATTAGGCATGCGACATAGTGGAACGTTAAGGGCTTGAAAAATTACAGGGCGATGAGCTTACTGCCCGTTTCCTACAAGCTATTAACAAAAACAATAGCTATATAAAAACTATTTAGATAAACTAGGGAGTTTAGTAAAAAAACTATTTAAAATATTGGATAGTTGAGGTGGCGAAGGAGCTCTACAGAGACCTGTAGAGAAGCCTAAACAACCGGGATAATATCGTAAGAAGAAATATTAGTCCAGAGGAGTTTGATATACTACCAGTTACGACAGAAGTAAGGAAAGGCCTAGAAGGAATGCAAAGAGGCAAAGACGCTGGTGAGAATAAGGTGACAACGGACCTCTTGGAAGATGGCGAAGAAATTGTGTTAGAAAAACTGGCCATCTTATAAAGGAAGTGTATCTGGACGGGACGGGTATACCCGATTCTTGGAAGAGCACCAACATAATTTAATGGATATGAAAGTACATGTCAAGGACATAAAAAATTACCGGCTAATCAGCTTACTGCCCGTTCTCTACAAACTATTTGCAAAAGTGACAGCTGATAGAATCGAGGCGACATTACAATTAAATCAACCAAAGGACTAAGTAAGATTTTCTACAGGGTACTCCGCAATATAAATTATTCATTCTATCAATCAAGTAATAGAAAAATGAGCGGAATACAATCAACTCCCATACATAGTTCTCGATTGATAAGTGAGCTTTAACGTTCCAAAACCACGATGTAATTATGAGAGACGCCATAGTGGAGGACTTTGGAAATTCGGACGACCTGGGGTTCTTTAACGTGCACCCAAATCTGAGAACACAGGCGCACAGAATTTTTGCTTCCATCGAAAATGCAGCCGCCACAGCTAGATTTAATCCCGCGACCGGCGGGTCAGCAGCCGAGTGCCTCAGCCACTAGACCAGCCCGCGGGGCTGCACATAGTTTTTATAAATTACGAGATGGCGTATGACTCAGTGGAGACAGCAGCACTCATGCAGGCACTGCGGAACCAGGGCATCTACGAAGCCTACGTAAACGTACTGGAAGAATTCTACAATGAATACACAGCCGCCACTGTTCTCCATAAAGAAAGCGACCAAATCACAGTAATGAAGCGTGTAAGGCATGGAAACACGATCTCTCCAATGCTCTCCAATTGCAAGTTTACAGGAGGTTTTCGCGGCCCAAGATTGAAAGTGTGGCGGTTTGGGCTAGTTGGTATAACATGACGATAATTATAGCGCGAGAACATAATGACGACAGACAAACAAGAAGGAGACTAGCGCTCATTTCCTTCTTGTCCCTTTGTCATCGTTCTGTGCTCGTGCTATGACTATCGTCCTTGATTGGGAATAGTTAATGATAAGAGTTAATGGATAGTTTCTTGGTAATCTGTGAATCGCTGATGTTAATGTCTTGATAAGCAACTCCTGGGGTTGAATCACAGCTTATGATTACTGTACTAGACATGGAAAACAGAAGAGTAGGTCTGAAAACTAATATGAACAAAACTAATGTGCAGCAGTCTCGGTAGAAAAGACCACTTTGCGATAGGGAGAGTTACGCCAAAAGCTGTTATGGAATATGTTTACTTAGGACAGGTAGTAACCACGCAGCCGAACCATAAGAGTGAAATAACTCTAATATTTGGGATATGGTGTATCACATTCACCAAGCATTCTGAAACCATGAATGATAATTTGCCACTAACCCTGCAGAGGAGGGTATACAACAGCTGTATTTTGCCGGTACTTACTATACGGAGCAGAAACCTGTAGGCTTACAAAGAGTCTTCAGTCTGAATTAAAGACGACGCAGCGAGGAATGCATAGAAAAAAGATACGTGTAACCTTAAGAGACAACAAGAGAAGAGAGTGGGTGAGGAAAGAAACCAGGTTTAAGGGTATCTTAGTAGAAATCAAGAAGAAATGAACAAAGGCCGGGCACGTAGCACGCAAGCAGAATAACCGCTTGTCGTTAAGTGTAACTGACGGGATTCCCAGTGAAATCAAACGCACGAAGGGGAGCTAGAAGAACGGGTTGATTAGTGGATCATGAGAGAGCCTTGCAGTTCGTGTAGTCAGGTTGATAATAATGATGATCATGACTGAAACGCTGCTGCCATTTTTCCCGTGTGGGATTCATTAACGTGCACCTAAATCTAAGCACACAGACCTCAGGCATTTGACATCCAGAACTGCGATAGCCGCGACCATGTTTAAACTCACGACATTTGAGGCAATTGCCGTAACCATTGCATTACTACGGTTACTTATTCTAAATCTTAACTATAATCAGGAATTGAAAAATTGCGGAAGTATGTCACTCTCACAGCGAAAAAATCTTGGGCACGTTGGTGTGGGTGTAACGATGGTGTGCCGTGTTTTCAAAATGTTAGGCTAGACGCTCTTTAAATGTTGTGGCAGAGTGGCTAGAGAAAGGAGAGACTTTAACCGTCTCTGCTAGAGGACAGTGTAGGAAAGCGGTCTACTCGTTCAAGCGCTTTCGCTTGACCGCCGATATCACAGACCACGCCACTAGTGCCACATGAAGTGAGACTTCGGACGAGTTGGTTTAGCGTTATGAACTACAGGTCCCCAGGGCCTTTGTCAAGCCGTTGCACGGCTTTTAGCCTTAGCGACCTTCCAGTTTTGTCCGGTAAATAAAATAAAGTTTGAAAGTTTGAAGCACAATTAGCCCAAATTCGACATGCAGACACAAGAAGGGGCACTGACAAGTGCTGATAGTGCCTCTTTTTGTGTTCCCTGGTTGAATTCGCACTGTTCGTACTACATATGGTCATATGAAGTCAAACAAAAATTTCCCGCAGCTTCCCTCGGGGGAACACTGAGGAGGATGCGGAGCATATAATTGGTTAACGGGGTGTTAAAGTGCGACTTACTTGGGTCGATGGCTAAATTGGTTAACGTGGTTGTGAAATGGGGTGTTAAATTGCGACTTACTTGGGTCGATGGCTAAATTGATTAACGTGGTTGTAGGAGGGGGTGTTAAATGAGTGAACACGTACACACGTATGCGAAAGGGCGGCGCTGGTCGAAGGGACGTCGATCATTGTGTTTGTGGATTCGTTGGAATTCATTTCACCGCGACCTTGGACGTCGACGCGCCGTACAAACCAACCGACGAGCGGCAACTGAGCGAGCGAGCGCCGACCTTGAGTATATATACAGCGCGACGGCGCATGCACTGTCACCTGTCGAATGTTCGAGAAGGGGGAGAAGCGCAACGGCGCATCCGCGTGCGTCAGCTGCCGATGTTCTCGAAGCGCGACGGCGTATGCGCGCGCGTCAGCTGCCGATGTTCTCGAAGCGTGACGGCGCATGCGCGCTACATTATACAGCTAGCGAATGTTCGTGAATAGGAGAAGCGCACGCGGTGTGTAGAGGAGGAAGGGTGCACAGATGGTGGAGGAGTGAAGCGCGCGCGGTGTGTAGAGGAGGAAAGGATGCACAGATGGTGGAAGAAGGAGGAGGAAGCTTGCGGACGGCGCCGCACTACAAGCCTCGAGAATTAGATGCTCCGCATCTAAAACAGGTTTTGGTGTGCCAGCGGCGAACGCCGTTAAAACTGTAAAAATTGCCTCCAAAAGAGATCTTTGAACTCGCATTTTTTAGGGAAAAAACACAATCCATAATCTAATCAAACCCAAAGGCTCATATCCCAAATATAAGGCTAGATTCCTCCAGAGGTCGTAAGACCTCAGAACTTTATGGTGGTGGTCGGTCCACTTCGCTGCACCGCGTGGGAGTCATTTTCGTCCACTGTAACAGCTGTCTGGGCACTTCAGTTTTCATATAGAAAAACAAGTTTTATTCGTGTTTCTAATTCATATCTTTTCTCGTTCTTTCCTTTATTTGTTTTACTCGCGAGCTTTCCCTTTAAGATGAATGTAAGATGTACTTTCAATAACACTGGGTTTTCTTGGCCAGCTGGCTCTGCACTACAGGCAAGCTGGCTCACCACTGCTCACCACCACTGAACGAACTGCGTGCTGTAGGCGCTCTAATCGAACCGGCTATGAGTATTGGCTCCACGGAGTTTAACGGCCTAAAGCGATCCAGGCTGTCAGAGGCACCGTACTGAAGAGATCGGAAAAGAAATTGAGCTTGCGCTGTTTTCTTTTTTTACATGCGCTGGTGTCACACAGTTCGTGGTCCTCTAGCATTTCTTCTTCATTTAAGCGCGACCGCGGTGGCCTCACTCGAAGCCACGCTTTTCGTGTCACGACCGAATACCGTAATTTCTCCCGCAACATGCCTAATATTACGTCCTGCGAATGCCACTAGAATGTTGACGCGCGTCGTACTATCTTACTTTGAGTAGTGCAATGATTGCAAGTGTGCTTGTCACTCAGATGTTCTCTGCATCTTTTGTGAAGCCTATAAAAGCAAAAACCGAATGAGGACCAAGAACCCACAAATTAGCAGGGCTGACTCCATCACGTAATATCGACAGGACTGATGTCATGGCATCAGCGTTGCTGTAACAACACCATGAGGACTATCTCCTTCGTGCGCCATGATACGGGGATAGAAAAGATTGTACTCTATGAAGCACGTAGCCGTTTTTACTGTGTGCATGTTGTAGCAAACTATGGTGGTCGCAACAGTGTTCTATAAAAAAACGAAATGGCAAATACATCGATCTATTGGAAGGAAACCCAAAAAGACGTGTAAGCAGCACAATGATATGAACGCACAAAACCAATCTTGCGGATTGTGTTCCTCCGACCCCTTCACCCTCTTCAAAAAGAAAAAAAAAACAATAAATACATATTGCGAACAGAGGGGAACTGCACGCACAGCTGAAGAAAAGGCACTGCGTTTCGCAACTGTTATAAACTGGGTGAGGCATGTGACGGTGCGAGTTCGGTGCTGAACTTAGAACAAGTGAATTGGAATTCCCCTTTATTGAGACAGAGCTTTCGCGTCGTCACGTCTGGACGTTAATAAAAGCAAACGCGGAAGTTTAATCAATGGTTTCCCCAACACCCTTCGCTGCTTTGTGGATTTCGATTTCCAGGCGTCATGTGCCCGCATCAAGACCGTATGAAGGCTCGCGGGAATTTCGGTGGCAAGCTCGAGGCATCAATTCCTAGACAAGGGGTCGGTGATGAAACTGCCTCCACGCGGATCCAAAAGAATGCTTTTTTTTCTGCGTTTGTACGCTTAGATTGGCTAAAGATAGAAGGAAGATCCTGTCCCGTGAGGTCTTGAGTTGCGGAGAAGATCGATAACAACGCCATTTGGCTAAAGTGAGTGAGACAAATGCAGACCCAGATGTAAAAAAGTTTTGCCTGTCTTCTCGTCGCTTGCGAGACAAAACCGGAAGACTGAACACTACAGTTGCGTGGCTGCCAGAAAGGAAAGAAACATGCTGGAAATAGAAAGTGAGATCAAAATAAGAAAACATGTAGCCACCCTTTGTCCTTTCTGCGACCTTACATCAGAACGAAAAAATTCGCAAACAAGGATTGTAAGCCGTCATCAGTCAGCCATAACGTGTGACGAGGTGGGGCGGCAGTTCACGCCACAGACCCTGCATTTCGCATCGCACAGACAGTTGCCACAAAACTCTCAGTATGCAACAAGTGGCAACGTCAGCGCGTCGTATTTCAGCAAAGGCTAAATGTGTTAAGCCTTTAATTGTTTTTGTCTTTCAATTCGTTTTCATTACGATGTTTTGAACTAACCAGTGAGAATTAGTAGGCTAGAAACCCGTTTTCCAAGCCGACCTCTCCTCATTCTCCTAAATAAACATATTGTTCTTCTTCTTCAACCAACCAGCCAAAACTTTCACCCTACAAAATGTTCCTCTACGTCGTGGCCCCGGTGCTGAAGCAGATTTCAAAGTTTCTGCAAAATACAGGAATACCTCGCCCTTTAGAACAATTATTTTGAATTTTCGACAATCTCAAGAGCGATTTGCTATCGGTATGTATGACCCTATGTCTCGCTTCAAAATTGCCGCAGATAAATTTCACCACTTCAGAAACATATATACTAGTTTAAAATTGTTGGATAAAGTTCTGTCATAATGCACACAGGCTCTTTTTTCTAGAAAGTCTTGAACGAAAACCACAAAAACCGCAGTTTTCTTGCTACAGGATCCATCTGTATAGATCTTTGTCCTCCCATTTTGCCTTTTATCGAATGAAATGGAATGAAAAAACTTTATTTCAGTCCTGCAGGACGCGCTTAGCGCGTAGCGGGCGTCTTCCACGTAGGGACCGACAGGGAGTACCTGGCGGCCCCTCGTGGGCCTGCTGGACGGCCCATTGCTGGTCGGCGAGAACTGAGCTCCTGAGGGACCTCTCCCGCTTGCTTGAGGTAGAGTCGGGAGGAGTTGTTCTACAGTCCCAGAGCATGTGTGCGAGTGTCGCTGTGTGTCCACATGATGGGCATGTGTCGCTTTTATCGAAGTTAACCATGAATTAGTGGTTAGGCTGCTTGACTGCTGACCCGCAGGTCACAGAATCGAATTCATGCAGCATTTTCGATGGACGCAAGATTACATAAAACCTGGGTACTTAGGTTTAGGTGCCTGTTAAGAAAACCCTGGTGGATGAAATTTCCGAAGCCCTTCCCGACGGCGCCTCTCATGATCATATCGTGGTTTCGTGACGTTAAGTTTGAATGAATATTATTGTTTTATCAAAACAACAGAGCACCATTCGTACGCTACATGCCAACTCTCTTGATTGCGTGGATTTTTTTTTGCTCAAACTAAGTATAACAGATGGTAATGTATTTAACGAGAACATTCGGTGTAGCCAGAGAATGTCGGACGGAAGCAAACGCACGCGTAACGTGCTCTTCGAACTCCCGCCGTCGGGAAAGCTTGGTTAGTTTTACGTCCACGCGAAATCGTTATACGTGCAACTGGAGCAACTAGGGCGGGTTTCGAGTTTCCAGGAGAACATCCGTTGATATACGCGACCCGCATACAAGCCAGCCGCTATCCAGACGATCGTGTAGGTCGCGCGAAATTGCAGTGCCCGCAGTGAACGACTCGCACGCCTTCTTCCCTTTCCGTGTTACCTCCGGGGAAACAAGCGGCTTTTAGCCGTGTCGTTAAAAAAAAAGGAGCACCGCTACGGTGGCTCAGTATCAATGCGAGCTATCCGCGAACGCACCGAGGAGTACGCTTTGTGCGGCGTCAAACGACTTCGTCCCCGCAATGGCTTGCGTGTTTGTGCGACTGCGGTGTGTGCAAACGAGCCACGCACGGTGACGATAGCGAATGGAGGAGCCGTTAGTAGCAGCTGTCGGATGATGGCTGCTTCGCATTTGCCCACTAGGTGTGTGCAAATATAGGCGCACGTGAAACTGACAACGCCTGCTTTCGCACCCCACCCGCATTCTTTGCAACGCTTTCTGTTAAAAAAACAAAAAAAATAGGCTTCACAACTGGAGTGAGACATTCATTTGAATGCGTACATCCGGTGGAAGCAGAAAAGAGAAAGAAAGAAACAAAAAGGAAATGCAAGAAGGTTTAGCAAGCTTTGACGAGGTTGTCTACACCATACATCGGCTGGGGAGAAGGGTATACGTAATAGAAAAGGTAGAGAAGAAAGAAAAATAGCAAAAATGAGAAAAATGATGATTTACTTGGTTTAAACACACATAGTATTAACTTGCACTGTTCGGTCACAGGCACTCGAGAAGTCCGGTCATCTTAAAGATGCACAAAAGGGCTTACGGGGCCTTGTTCATGTACATATGCGAAATTGTGGTCCACCTTCCAAAGTACAAGGATCTCGTTTTACGAAAGTGGTCTTGCGTACAAATGAGGAATCTTGGCTTTCCGTCCGCATCACTGAGTCAGGTAGGACAGCCAGAGGAAAATATTGTGCTCAAGCGTCTCCTCACTACCGAATAAGGTACATGTGCAATTGTCCACGCTAAGATGCTGTCGTAATCTTTAGTAGCCTAAATTGGAAAGGTCTATGGCTGGGCGTGTTGGCGTAGTATAGTTCAAGTTGCATAGCTTAACAATTTGCTATAGACACAAAGAATACATAAACACATACCACTCTGTCTCTTCTCGCTGCTTTTTACCTTCAAATATACAGTGGAATATGTCCAATTGTATAAGCGCAGAAAAATTGGTGAAGATGCGAGTAGTAAAGTATGAAAATAGTTATATGTGCCACGCACCTACGTACGTTAGAGGCGCAGACACTCTTAAGATTGTGGAATGGTTCGTCTAAACCTTCAATAGCAGATATAAAGTAAAACAACGGAATTCAGGAGCTTTATCTAGGCATCTCAAATGTTTTATAGCATGATAAATCGGACGCATGCCAGTAGCAATAAAAATGTCTGCTCTTCGTGCTGCACCGTGCTCTGGAAAGAGACGCAGTATACAAAGCGCATACGATAAGTTGTGGCAACTAAAAAGAAAAGGTCACAGTTTCGGCAAAAGGCCGAAGCAATGAATGTGATAGCAGCAAATTGAGCTGGTATACGATGTATGGCTAGGAGATTTAGAAAGCATACGAAATGTAACAAGGTTGATTGTGCTCGAATTTGAGAGTGATGCAGTAACCATGCACATTATCCAAAACAGGTGTTGTGAATATTCGACTGTGTGACGTCCGACAGGAGGCGAAGTGCAAGTTCGGCATTCAGAAACGTGACAAGTGCCTGGTTTTGACGTCGAAGTACAATACCGTTAAAGTCGTCAGTAAATATCACAGGCAGATCCTGTAGGCGCGCCAGACAGAAGTTGTGCATGAAAAGTTCACGACGTCAGTCCTCAAGGTGATTGGTAAAATGTTCACTTTTGCAATGACGAAGCGGTGCTATTTTTCCATGACGCAAGCGTCAGAACAACTCATCTGAGGCAGCGAGTTCAGTTTGCCCGTCTAAAGTGATAGTGGCGGCGCGGGTTTTGATGAGAGGCGGATTCACGGGCATGACACGTGCAGCCGATTCCCGAAGAGTCCTGGGCTTGATGCGTGCAATTTTTCCTGTTTCTTCAGAGTGGATGTGGTACCAGAGACATTTTGCAATGCCCCTTTCATCCAACTGAAGGCGCTTCAGAGAACCCGCCTCCTCCATTGATCAAGCCATCGGATACGTCAATAACTAGAGAAACCATGTATGGCTTGTCCAAACATAGAACATGCCTTGTTCAAGAATGTCTTTGTAAGTTCATTGACAGTAAATCAGTGGCAAATTGTGTATATACATTGCTTGCCGTTAGTGTGATAGACAGTACGAGCGGCGGGGCCTTGTTGGTTAATGCAGCTAACTTACGAGCAATAGGTCAGTGGTCGAATGTCTGATGCGCCCTGGAATTTCTTCTTTTGATCTATTTTTCTTGGTGACACACACACACACACACACACACACACACACACACACACACACACACACACACACACACACATATATATATATATATATATATATATATATATATATATATATATATATATATATAAGGGAAAGAAGTGTATACCTAAGGGCTCGTTTTTCCGTGTTTTAACACAATATTAATGAGATATAACAGACAGTAATGCCAAGGAATGTACAGGGGAAGTTATTAAAACCAATGGAATGTAAATAAGAAGAAAGAAAAGTGGATGAAAAAATTACCAACTGTGAGCAGGAATCGAACCTACGACCTTCGAATTACGCGTTCGAACGCGTAATTCGAAGGTCGTAGGTTCGATTCCTGCTCACAGTTGGTAATTTTTTCATCCACTTTTCTTTCTTCTTATTTACATTCCATTGGTTTTAATAACTTCCCCTGTACATTCCTTGGCATTAATGTCTGTTATATCTCAATAATATTATATATATATATATATATATATATATATATATATATATATATCAGGTACATGACGGCAACGTCCAAATTCAGCCGAAAGTGACCATAATTGCTATCACAATAATTACAGAGTGACTGAAACGAAACTTGGTGACTTAAAAGGCCCTAAATATTGCAGTGGAGAATGCCCACCTATCAAAGTTTGTTGCCGTAATGGTCATGCGTTACCGTCACAATGACGTCATAATCTCCAGTGGATGAAGTCTTGTCGTTAACGTCATGTCGTGAAAACTCTGACCGAATTCTCACAATTACATGGTCTGCATTTTAGACCACAAATTTTCTTCGCCATCAGATTCAGTCATTTGCATGTAGAGCAAATTCTATCTCTCGCTTCTCATGCGCGTCTAGTTCCCTTCCGCAGTGGTAATTAGCAGGTCATAACTTTCATTTTACACGACATCCTGGTTTCACTACTAAAATGAATACGTCTGGCTCATGCTTTTAATCGCTGCCTACTCTGTGCATTGTATTGCTGCTGTTGTTAGTGGGAGTGAGTGAGAGTTTATTAGAAGGCAGAGAGGTCGGCCTGAGCTAGTTCGCTCAAGCCTGCTTCTCTACACATGGGATAAGAGAAGGGGGAAGGAAAGAGAAATAAAGGGTGATGATGGGGACATGAAGAAGTGGTGCGTGTGTACAGTAGCCACTCATCGGTCATACCATGCTGTTGTCAGAGCTAGTGTATTAGTCAATGCAGGAACGGTGAAGAAAACTGATAGGACGTAACTTGGTACCACGAGAATCGTAACACGGACGGTAATTTGCCCACAATCGTAAAGAAAAAGCTTTTTTTCTTTTTGTCACTTGACACCACGGCCCTTATCGACACGGTCTCGCCGCCCCTGCACAGCGCACCGTGTACTGGAGCGAGGCTGCGGTCGGCGACAGCCACGCCTCAGCACCCGCTGGTCTCGCACTCTCAGCCGGGCTCTCCTCAAACAATCCATTAGCGAGATTCATTAAGGATTTGGCTTAGCGAAACACTCCACGCTGAACCGAGCAAACCGCGTTTCAGGAAATAGGCGAGGACGCACGGCTTCGAATTACGGGACACAATTGATCGACCGTATACAGGGATTCTTCGGCGCCGCCAACGAGCGTGCTCGTTCAGATGACGGCTGCACGGAGGAGGACGGAGACCTTTTGTCTGATGGGCGCAATTCCGTTGTTCAGCAGCAGTTTCCCCGATCGTTTCCCCAACTAGGCGCCGACAGAAAAGAGCAATCATGAAAGAGCGCCGGGAATAAAGCGCTGGTTGCGTCAGTCGACGCTTTTCGACGTTTCCAATGCGGAGTTCGGGTGCTTAGCAAATTTCGCACGTCACTGATTGCGTGTACGAAGAAATTGCATGTACGACAATAAAACCATGATGACCAAGGCCATTTAAGCAAATGTTCCACACATACAACTAAGAAAAACTTGCATCGCGTGGTTGAACCTCTTCTGAATCGGGGCTGCTTTGAACATACACAGCCACGTAGTCGACAGCGACTTGGAAAGGAGGCGTGGAACTCTATTAATGCCGTTATGAACAGTTCGTTCTCCAAAGTGGCAGTCACGAACAACTAGACGAGAACTCGTAATGATGACACAATACGTATTCTGCGCCATGCATTTGCCGCCCTTAAAAGTTGGCGTGTTCGTATTTCTAAATGATGCTTAGCAAGTTGCTTTGTAAAAAGCTGTAGTTGACGAAACATTTTTAGAATTCTCCGTGTTTCTGGTGAGTGAGAGGCTTTTGTAGGTTCAGAATTTGTTATTTGCCCAGAGAATCAGTTCTTCTCTCAAAGGTATCGCATGCAAGATGTAGAGCTCAGGGCAATACTCTTTCGTTAAACTTGTGGTTACACAACAAGCTCGAGCCTTCTGACTTAGCTGCACCTTTGTACACTGTTTCTCGAATGACACATCATGCGTTAAGATCATCTGTATATGACTTCCGCTCTTATTCGAGACTGACATTAAACTATGAGCCTTGCGAAACTGGGCGTCTGCGCACATTTTTAATCCTCTCTTTCTGTCTCTCCCCTCATGTGCAAAATAAGTTCCGATCTATCATTTAATTGTGACTTTTTTGTTACAATTGTTAATCCTCATGTGATAGTAACTATAATAAAATATACTAAAATACGAAGGATCCTGACACGTCCGTCATTTCTAAAGCTCACTTGATTAGCCGGGTGAATAAATTTCGACGTAGTCGACAATTCAAATGCAAAGCCACCATCATCATCGTCATTTTTTTTCACCCGTGTTCTAAAAAAGGAGAGCTCGCTCATTGAAAACATTACCGTTACACAAAACGGTAATGCTAACAATTACCGTTACACAAAATGGTAATTAGAGTTGTCGTAACGGCCGTCCTGATGAAACTTGCTTCTGCTTGTACTGCTCGCCATTTTGCCGTAGCAGAACAAATCATTAAGAGCATTTTTTATGCAAACCAACAAGGATCGGAGACGCTGAGGAGACTTATTTCGAATAGGAGGATACCCGAGAAGAGCTAGGGCTTTCGGCTCACGAGCTTCGTAGAGAGCTATACTATCCACAGAGTGCGTCCTTTAATCCCCTCACCCCTTCCCCCAGTGCAGGGTAGCAAACCAGACGTGCGTCTGGTTGACCTCCCTGCCTTTCATTTTTCCCTTCCTCCTCCTCCTCCTCGACACTTTTGAAGCACGCTTCTGCGTAACAAGGGCACTCATGTCCCCTTTTGTGAGTGTGAGATAAAGCTCACGCTTTTTGGATTCCGGTGGATTGACAAGGTTACTCACACCCAGGCGTATTATACGTTCATGAAGACCAAGACACCCCATTCAAATTCATCGAAGGCTGCAGAACTCGCCCCTATACGTGCAGCACTGCAGTTTATCGTCGTTAAAAAACCTTCGCAAGCTTGGTTCACCTTCTCGGACTCGAAGGCAGCTTTTCAATGTCTTATGTGACCCTTTCGAAATGGACCTAATGAGCAGATAGAGGCTGTTATAGGGTTTCTTTACCACCCAGTAATAAAGAAACAGCAAAGCATAGCGTATCAGTGGATACCAGGTCTTTGTAGTATATATGCAGCAGAGGCCACTAGATCTGCACATAACAACCTTCTGAAGAACCGACGCCGCCACAAGGCTTCGTTCGCCGGCATGTAACCTCATACTGGCACCTTACAACTCGATGGAATTCGCAAATGCTCGCTCACATAACTTGAATCTCGATCTTAAGCTTCGTCTTACCTCGGGAATACTTCAAGCTGATAAGACACTTCTGTGCAGCCTTTGGCTTGGTGTGGCCTTCACGAACGCGTACTCCTCTCTTATATGAAAGACCAGCACCTCTACTTGGAATAACTGCAGCTGCGAAAGAACAATCGTCCATCTTTTGTGCGAATGTACCCATTCCAACGCGCCAAGAGAAAAGAAGTTACCGAAGCTCTATATAGATTAGATGATAGCCCTTTGCCGGACAACAAGATTCTCGGTCATTGGACAAGTCTATCCTCAGCCAAGCAGGCTTTGAAAGTTTTATCACATTTTATGCCGACAAGGTATTAGAGACGCATCTTAGTGCAACATTCTCTTTAAATTTGTTTTTCCTCTTTCGCTGCTTTTTGTCTTCTCTCCGTTTGTAACATGTTCATTCTATCATTTCCTACTCCGTTATCCCCTTCCTCAAAAGAGGGTAACCAGCCATTATGCAAACTGACTAACCTACCTGACCTTCCGTCTATTTCTTTTTTCTTCTCCTCTTGCAGAAGTGGAGGATCACGAAGCTTTAAAGCTACCGTTTGTAGGAACTCTGACTATTCTATTATTTTTGTATATCTTAGGCTTGTTTTTCCTTTCTCAAGAAATATGAGTGTGCATTGTTTTTTATCTGAAGCGTGTGTTCATACACACCGCTTAAAAGACCCATCATCATTGGAAATGGTAGATCCTTAAGGTAGTTTTTCACCTACTAGTACTATTATTACCATATTCATCAGGCTCACGAATCTGTAATGAGAATTCATGGGTGCTTTTGAGATAAGCATAACCATTTACAAAATATACAGCTTTGGAAATTAGTAAAAAACAAAAAAAAACAAAATACCAAATGCACTACAGGTCGTTTTCACCGGAAATATTATGTCTTGGAAGCCAGCTCAAAAACACTGCATGAATTCTTAATGGACTTTATAGATATACCTAAAGTGGGAAGTTTAAGGCTGAGCGATGTTCTTTCCATTATACTAGAACATACTAAGCAAGATTACGCAGAATGGTGCTGAAAGGTCGGGATATTGTAACGTTACTTTTTGCTGCATATTTTCTTAAAACAGCAGTGGGGCTATTAAGCATTCTCTGTAATCGGCTTAAGGCCTGAATTTGAATTAGTGGCACGTCATCCTCGTAGCACTTGAATGCTTCCCAGTACAAAATGGAGAAGGCGCTGAAGCTTAGTGTCGGGAAGACTTACTCACATTCTAGTAGCATTTTGAAAAATAAGGTGGAGTGCACAATTGCCATCCTCAAATATTCATCGTTCGAAAGCATGGAAGAGATGACTGCAATACTTTATAACGGATACTTAAAGGCTCCTATAGCTTAGTCATTTCCACATCGCTACCGCTTGTCGTGGCCTACGAGGCACCTTAGCTAGCCCAGCTGGTGCGTCAAACGACACAGGGAGTTTGAGGCCGCATTTACTAAACCGAAAGCCACTACAGTAAGCGTGTGGCCTAATCAGGTTGTTACTACGACAAGTACACGTTGTCAGAGTAACTTCAATATCCTGCTGGCAAGGCAGTGGTGGTGTAAAACGTTTTGCGGTTCTTCGCGATACACAGGGCATCCGAACTATCCCACACCATGACTTATAGAAAAAAAAGCGGCGTAACGCAAAGGAAAGCTGGTAGATATTGCTCCCAGTAAACTCGACTAGCCACCATTAATTTTAATTCATCATCATCATCATTATCATCGGCCTGACTACGTCCACTGCAGGACAAAGGCCTCTCCCTTGTTCCGCCAGTTAACCCGGTCCTGTGCATGCTGCTGCCAATTTATACCCGCAAACTTCTTAATCTCATGTGCCCACCTAACCTTCTGTCTCCCCCTAACCCGCTTGCCTTCTTTGGGAATCCAGTTAGGTACGGATTAAAAAAATTCGCGTGGTGATGGAACTGCATTAAGAGGCCTGGGGTGCGGCCTCACCGGTAACCATCGCCGGGAACGCACTCCCTCACCAGAGAAAGATTGGCCACCCTGGTGCAGGATCTGACCACTACCTTCCACATGCATACGTCAAATTTATTTACTGAAGTTTAATTAGTAATATTGGTATTTTTGTTTAAAGAAGTGCTGACGTAATTGTCAAAATTTCAATAAGGTATACAAACTATGCTGGTATGTTCAAATCTCATTCAACAGTGCCATTTTCTAGGGCGTACTAGTTTCATGCTCATTTGCCTCACCCAAAGAAAGCCTACGAAATATCAAAAGTAACACGTCACTACACTCTCACTCGCAGATGAAAGGAACGCCCTCAAATAGGCTTTTTTAAGCAACCGATTTGCAGGTTTTCCAATGAAAGAGACAGCATCTCGCACTTTGGAAAAGTGTACAGGTTGGGCGCAAGCATGCCTAGCCATATTGCAGGCATTTATACCACTCCGTTGGACGTAACCATCACTATCCAGATCTCGCAGCCAATTTTTGTATCTGATTACGTGGTGGTAACGCTGTTCTGATTACGGGCTCACTAAGATGAAAAATGCGCGTTTTTAAAGTCGATAGTCTTTCTTGAGAACCTTCGGCACAAAAAGTTTGCTCTGTCTGTCTGTCTGTCTGTCTGTCTGTCTGTCTGTCTGTCTGTCTGTCTGTCTGTCTGTCTTACTAAAAACGCACACCTAAGTAATTCTAAAGGCCGTAGCGTTTATCACGTGGCGTTGAGCACGCAACGCTTGGACGAAAAGGCAAGTATTTCCATCGCTTTGCTAAGACTACACGTTGGTGGCACCTACTTGTCGATTTGCGTTCTACGCCTTATCACCTCCGAAACGGGCGTTCAGGGCGCGCGCGCTTCGTTTCCCAAGATAACTGCCAGACAGCGCTCATGTGTCACGTGTGACGTGACTTGATGCGCTCGTTAGCCTCCGCTGCCCACTCGAGGCTTTCTAACGCAGCACCTCCAGAATACCACTCATTGATTTTCTTGCGCACATAATCAAATAAACGTTTTGTTCACTCTCTTCAGACGCAAGACTATTGCCTTATGACGACATTTGCCGAGTAACTTGCAGATACGGGGCTAGTTTTTTTCGATAAGTGAACTTCAATAAAAAGTGCATATATATATATATATATATATATATATATATATATATATATATATATATATATATATATATATATATCTTGATGAAGGCCAGACTCTAGGCCGAAACGTCGAAATAAACCACGTTGTGACCGCTCACGGAAGATCTACTGGATTATATGCAACGCTACGGCCACTCAGCCACCATGCCTGCCTATATATATATATATATATATATATATATATATATATATATATATATATATATATATATATATGTGTGTGTGTGTGTGTGTGTGTGTGTGTGTGTGTGTGTGTAGGAAAGAAATGAATGCTCAAGGGCTCGTTCTTCCGTGTTTGACAGGATAATATAGACATCTAACAGACAATAATGCCATAGAAAGTATAAGGAAAGTTATTAAACCTCATTGTATTGTAAATGTGAAGTAAGAAAAGTGGGTGAAAAGATACCTTGTCGGGTGTAGGAACCAAACCTGCGACCTTTAAATAACGCGTTAGATGCTCTACCAACTGAGCTATATACATGACGGCTATCCCCCTAGCCACTTTATTTGGTATATATGGGAATTAAACGTGGGAGCGTAAGTCAGCGCCACCAGTAGCCATGACGGCAAATGTGGCACACTCTTTATGAGCCTGTTTAGCGTCTCGTTACACATGAACGTATTACGAGCGGGCAGCTGTACGTGGGATCCGCCGAATTTTTTAAATTGACAATCGCACAAGTATGAACGTCCATGCTTGAGCAATATTGGTGGGCACCGTGGATGAAGTCGGCCGCTTGGGGTATCGTCTGGTGCCTTTTAGGGTACCGTTAGGGGCGCACAAACAGTCAAATGGACTGACAGACCAAAATTAGTGCGTCGAACGTCCTCAAAAAAGACTCTAGTCTTTGAAAAATTACGCAGCTTAGTTATCACACCACATGTCCAACAGTGCCCGACAGCAGAATATTGAGGAGTACTTTATAATCTTCCACGCACACAGAGCAAAACTTTGAGCAAAGAAGACCAATATTTGACAAGTCTGTCCACACTTCGAAAAAAAAAACAGATTTTATCGACAGCTTCCGGAATCGGGAAGACGATACAGTTGTATAGCATCAAGAACAGGCTGTCAGCCGACAGAAGTTTTAGGAGATTCACAATGGCGAATATCTTGAATTTCACCCTTGGCATGTTTTTTTTTCCTCCGCAGACATCCGGCGAATAATGGCAATGTTTGTCTTTCCGAATATTTGTTTGTTTATTTGCTGGCGTAGCTGGCGTAGTAGTAAGACCTTCCCGCTAACCGCTTCATAAACCATGAATACACAGGTATAAACAACAGTGTCTTTCAAATAGTGTTGCGTGCACAGGTCCTTTCTTTTCCATCGAAGAATTGAGCGGTTCTCATTGATTTTGTTTCTCGCCGCAGATGGTGAAAAATGCATGTTCTAAGCAACCATGGAGGTTCAATAAATATTAAAAAAAGGGTTTTAAAAATTGAAAAGTAACCAAGAGCGCAGCGTTTTAGAATTGATCCGGTGTGCAAACAACGAGAATTTGGTTGTGATTCCTTTTTATAATTTCGAACTTATTTGCAACGCACGTGAGGTTTGTTTGCATTGAGGTAAACGCGCAGATCACGCATTGCATTTAGCAGCACAAAAAATAATATTTTCTAGCGTTACCTTTCTAGCATGCCACGTTCCCGCGTAAAAAAAAAAGAAAGATGTCAAGAACAAGGATAATAATCGTTTCATTTGTAAGGCGATGCGGGACGTTTCTACATCCGGTGGGATTTTGTTTATTAGCATTTTTTGAATGTTCACTACGTAGTTATACAAAGAAAAAATATACGGCAAGAAGGGTTCATAAAACAAGCTAGTTTTTTAGATATTAAAACGAGTCATGACGTAGAAGCGCGAACAGATAATCCATTTGGTCATGCGAATGAGCACAGCCACAAAATATAAAGAATGAAGTTAGCGTCAGTGTTCGGACTGGTGAACAGATCTGTTCTGGAAATTCAGCAGATCCGACGCTCTGTGGTAAATTGTGGAATTGGTTCCGTGCCAAGCCGTCGGCGAGTAAATTGTCTGTGCTGCATTTTTTTTTGGCCTTGAGCCAAGCCTTGCGAGGTGTATCGATGTGTTTAATACGAGTGGGGGTAGTGTGCACATCTTCGGTGTGCTTGGGATGTCTGACACGTTGACATTTAGAGTGTGACTTGTGGTGCGCACTCATATTAGAGCACAAAAGGCGGCCGTACGATTGAAAGGAATTTCACGTTATAGTGTGATTATGTGTATATCACCCGTAACATTTGTTAACGTACTCGGACGAGGCCGAGCAACACTTGAATATAGCTTGCTCGATCATAGGATTGAAAGCGTAATTTTCGTTAGCCTGTCATAAAAGCGGAGACAATACTACAATTAACGTTAACGCGATGTGACGTCTTGTAGGTGTTCATTGCTTCGCTATAAACTTAGGTAGTGGGTACTGCAGACCCATTTGGCATTGTACTGGTGTTACAAAATCATAGGGTCTTTTTCTAAGGAAGTTTTCAGACCTAGCCTGGCTCTTTTGTAAAGTATCTTACTGTCACGCAGATTTCATGGAATATGTTCATACTGAGGTCTTGAATGTTTTAAAACTTTGTGGGTCAACGCGGTCATGACCAATTTTCCTTAACGTCCTAGAATTTCAACGATGACTGTCTGTTCTTGCCGTTACTGGGGGTCTGTTTAACTGTCAATCACTTGTCGCGTACACACGCTTACTGCGAGCCGTAGTATAAGGGTACGTGCTTAGAAAATGCAGTAAAGTACATCATGTGTAAGTATTGCAGATAAGGCCGAAGAAGAAGTGAAATGTATTTAAAACTGCTTAAGGTAAATTTCTGTTGAGGGTAGCATTGTACTTGAAAGAATGAACCACGAACGAAGTACTGAACTCAGGATATTTAGCCATGAATGCTTATATTTATGCAAAAGCCTCACATGTCGAGGGGTCAAGCTCAAGAAACACAGATTACATCTGATAATCCCTGAATGCATAGAGCTGGCTGTAGGCCATGTCTGAGGACTGTTAAAAGACTTGACTGATCTTTACAATCTAGCAAATCTAATCGATGTCTACAACACTTTCAAGTGTTTCTCCTTCTTATCTCTTCTGCTGGTTTTCTTTCTGACCACACTCCTTTCTAGCCATGGGCAGGGTAACAAACCAGATAACTTGTAGTGCTATGATAGCACTGACGGCGCTGGGGTGAACGCATGAATGAATGAATGGCTACTCTACCTTGCACGGCCGTGTTCTAATCTTCTGCTTACGAATCATTAATTCAATCGGTCGAATATTTCCCTCAATATTGTGCATTATAAATAATAATTTGGTTTATCTTGGAACAACGGTCTTGCGTATGATCATTGAAATGGCAAATAACAAATTAAGACAATGCTTTTCACTCATGAGAATAATATATTCCGCTAAAAAAAACCAACGACACGGCTCCTGACGTCATGGTTGCACAGGCGTAAGCCTTATTAAGGTTGTTATATTCGCTAGAAGCGGACATTTTGCGTAAAGTCTGTGCTACGCAAGCTCTAACATGGACGGGCAATCCATGAAAGTCAATATCAGAGGCCGTGTCAAGTGGTACGAGACTACGGCAGAAACTTGACGGCTCGCTCGCAAAAGAACGTGCGCATGTCATATTACCGCGGACGCACTGCCATGTCAGGGAAGGAATTAGAACATTCGAAGGGTGCTTTGAGATCACTACTCCTAGGATAGACGAACGGTAAGCACTTCTTCTGGGTTGGGATTTTCCTAAAACAGGGAAACTATATAAGGCAGGGCGAAACAAAAATTCATTCGTCATATCGAAGCAAACAATTCTAGAGGATATGTACCACGAAAATTGGGAAAGCTCTACTCCTTGAAAAAAATAAATGGTATTCTAGCTCCTTGTTTTAATTGTCCTGGCTGGCCCCGTATATGAATTAAATAATAATAATAATATTAATAATGATAATAATAATAATAATAATAATATCAACTTTGTAGAAATAATGTAAAATAATTGTTGGGGTTCAGCCTACCAAAACCATCACGTGATTATGAAAGACACCGTAGTAAAAGGCTCTTAATATTTTGAGCGTCTGGTGTTCTTAAAATTGCATCTAAATCTAGGTACACGAGCCGCAAGCATTTATGGCGCCCTCAAAAATAAGGAAACCATGACCACGATTCGATTTAACGACCTGTGGATCGGCAGTAGAGCACCATCCTTTTTTTGGGGGGAGGGCTTTATACTTCTATCGGAGAGTCAAGGGAACCAAAATATAATTAGTGTGTCTTTTTAAAAAGAGTCAATTGACAAATAAAGACGACCTGAAAGAGTAGCATATACTTCTCTTTATATTTCTACTGCACCGCTTAGAACGAATTAAGAGGGTGTTCCACAGAGACCTATGAAGAGTCTCTCTTTCTACCATTAAATAAGACATGACGCAAAGGATAAGCTGTATGGATTTTTTTGTCCACCTGTATCTTGCACGCGGCTCGATGGCTGCCTCACAACGAGCATAACCATAGAGTTACATAGTAAGCGTTTACTATGTTACTCTATGGCATAGCATTGCGCCGCTGAACTAGCACCGCTTTCTGGTAGTACGGAATGAAAATGAAATGCATATCTGAATGAAGCAGTAATCATGAGACTTGAGGTTTCCAGAGGTGAGTAAAAAAAAGCTTCCTTACTAATCAACAGTCGCTACGCAAGGACGCTTTAAAGGTGTGAACTACGCGATGAAATAATTAAAAAACACTGTAAATATTTTCAGTTCGAGATACGGCAGTGAAAGCGCAAAATTTTCAGCAATAAGAAGTCAACAACTTAGTCATATTGTTTGCACTCTGGGAATAAAGAAGGTACTATTTATTGGTATTGCTACTGTTCACAATTCGATTTTTCTCTACCGATGACAATGTGTGGTGCATTGGCAACAAAAATGCATAAACACAATGTATGCTTTTATCCAGGTGCTCCTATCTCGATTGTTGTGGTTGAGATGAAAAATGAGGAAAAATCACACATGTTGAAGGAGATGTGGCGCAGGTACGTCACGCCTGAACAAATGTGTTTCTGAGTGCATGAATCTGAAAGAAGCTATTCCTAGGGTTCTCTCCCTAATTTGGCATAATATATGCATGCGAAATTGTTTACGACAGTGAGAGGGAACATTTTTCGTATTGAGGAACTTCGGTTTAAGTGCAGCGAAATTCATTGATGAGTCTATATGCATAGGTTTGTGCTTCTTACCTACATTGCAAGGGCAATTACTATGCAAGTGAAGACGAGTTGCAGGTGCCTCGCAATAACTTTAAACAGTCCTTGTTTACAAAAAGCCACAACAACAAAAAAACGCTATTGGAACCTAAAGTAACTATAATACCTTCGTTACTGCTCTCAAGGAGTGAATGCACTTGTAAAGCAAACAAAGCCCGCGTCACCCTTCCTAAAGATGCTTTTATTTGTAACATGTTA
The DNA here is from genome assembly GCA_013436015.1 of Rhipicephalus annulatus. NCBI lineage: Eukaryota > Metazoa > Arthropoda > Arachnida > Ixodida > Ixodidae > Rhipicephalus > Rhipicephalus annulatus. The sequence goes on from WOVY01009271.1 coordinate 883,856, forward strand.
ATGCATGTGCAACGAAAGTATGCATTCGTTTCTTTTCCGCCTTTTTATATAAGGCAGCCATGTACAATAAGTGTCCGCTGTTCACTCCCTGCCAACGTCGCTTTGGTTAATTAACATGGCTTTCTTGTGGCAAGGACAAATAATATATTAATGACGGAGGGAACAAACGCAACAAACAAAACAGAGCATTCAAACAACATACTTGTGAAAACGCTGATGAACTTTGCCAGGAGCGCTTAACAACAACAAGAACAATAACGTGACGCAAGCGCTCAACATCGCGACCATTCCGGGTGCATCTTGTTTGCTTCGCGATCTCATCGCTACACAGCGGAAGCTGCGTCGCCGCGAGAAGCAGGCTGTCCTCACAAGGACAAACTTAATCGGGAGAAATAACAGCGCCATCGGCATCAACAAGTAACAGCACAGTTTGGAAGGAAGCGAAGCGAAAAACAGAGGAGTGTCAACACGCCCGAGCAAACAGCGTGGTATGTTCTTTCAGTTTCGTTTGGCTTGTGTTCCAGTGAAGCGGAAGTGTTCCCGCATTCAGAGGCTGAACTTCTGAAGCGAAAGAGGGTGACGATTCTTCTGGAGAAAGCCGAAACCAACATCAAACATTAGCGCCCTAACACATCTAAAATGGAAATTCATAGCCCGCCTTTATTTGTATTCATGCAAAGAGCTTTTGCGAACGTAAAGCAACAAGCTATCCTTTAAGCGGAAACTAATAGACTGGCAGTTTATTGTTTGAAATGCTGAAGTAGAAGTATAGTTTTCAACAGAGACAAGGTAATCGAAAATACTACATTATATTGCGTCAAGCTTGCAATGTGTATGTCAGAAGTTTCAGAAATTGACTTGTCGTAGCGATAATGTTATCGTGGGGATTACAGCCTTATTGACAAAGCTATAATTCTTTAGTTTTCATGAAATATTTTTCAATTCTCGGTTTACTTACTCCCTCCAGTCTCTGTTTGCAGTAAGTAGCAAAAAAAAAGCTCTAACACTGCTATCGTTTCTCAGTCGGTCAAAAGGAAAAAGAAAAAAAAATTGGAAAGAAAGAAAAAAAAGGGACGGGTATGCTATAGAACATTCTTTCTTTCATTGGCATCCATAAATATTTGGTATAAAGGAAAAGAAAAGAAAGAAATATGTGAAATCTTTATATGCACCTGCAAGGAGGTTCGTGCGTAGATTTCGTTCATATGAAAAAACTAAGCCATGGCGAACAAAAAAAAATGCACGCTTTGTACCACAAAAACGCGTTAAAAGAACTCGATTGCAAGATTACCGTGGCAGTTAGAGGTGTTGCTTCACCACTCATGATCCTTGAAAAAGTGTTGTGAAGTTGCCACTCCAGAACGGGAAATATTCCGGAATGATTACGCGCTGCTTGCGCTACTACGCTCAGCGCGAGCAGGACCGAAAGGAAGGAGAAATATAAACATTTAGTCCGAAATATAAAACAGAACAGTACATTTCATAAAATGGCGAATAAAAGATAAAAAATGAAAAGAAGTGCAACAATGCAAAAATGTTATATGCATTGCTTTCTCTGAGGTACGAGCTGGCTACATTTGAATTTAATTGCACGCAGAAAGAAACATTCGCAACATATTCACCCTTAATTACTTTGTCAATATTTGCGTCTGCATTGGTATGATTGTTGCGATCATGCTCAAAATTACCCGTTCAGACCATCAACAGCACACCAAAGAAGTGTACATACTCCAAGTTGCCGAATATCTACTAGAACTAATGGACAATATCGCCATGAAAAGCATGCGGGATGTAATAAAAAGCAATTGTAACGTAAATGTGGAGAAAGAAACGTGAAACAAAAGATAACTTACTACGGAAAGGGACCGAACAAGCGACCTTTGAATAGCGCGTCCGATGCCTTACGACTGAACTAAGGTTGCGGTAATACACCCGTCTACGTTATAATGCGTACATGCGCTCTTAAACGTCGGAGCGCCAGTCAGCGCCGTGTGTTGCTATTACGGCGTCAATCATATTTAGGGCGATGCACTGAGGTGCCCGTTTCTGCTTTGAGCTGCATGATCATTGGCTTCCATGTTGTCGGCGTAACTGATGGAGGTCATGAAATACAGAGTCCGTAGATATCACAAGCTTTAGCCTGTGAACTTTCATCCCTTTGTGTAGCTTATAAAACATTAAAATCCGATCCATTCCTCCCATTTTTTTCCACCGCACATGCTTGTTTTTTGTTCATGCATTTTCACTTGTATCACTTTCAATCTTTCTTTTTACCTTATTGCAGAGTATTGAACCAAAAGCTTCAATTACTGTCAGAGTCATTTCTTTTTTCTGATTTATATCGCTTTCAAAGAACTAAGCAAAAAAATTGGTTAAGTTTGTTTTGCCTCAAGAACACATTATTTACAGCAGTGCATCCTTTACAGGTGCAATGTCGCGTTTCTGCACGGCGACGTTGGCGCTTTCTAACGCGATAGAGTTGAAATGCACGTGCCGCGGAAAATGCCATGTCGGTGTCGATGTCGTCATCCACGTCAGCGGAATTGTCTCTGCGTGGAAAAATTCTGACGGATGCAATTACTAAAATTAACAGCGTGGCTAGCGACTCACACGGCATCTCAAGTTCCGTCGTTGATGGTATTGGTAGTGAGGGAGGGTGGCGCTGATGGTCGTGATGATGATGACAATGCTGTGATAAAACAGCCGAGCTGAATGGCTTTTGTCTTGCAGTAGTGTTAGGCGAATTTATAAATAACCTTGTGAGTTATTAGCAAGAGCTCCAATATGATAAGGTTTCATTGACGTCTACAAAGAGTAACTTTACAGCTCAAGCTTGTCTTTCGCGCTCAGATTTTAGGCGTCTGCTATTGCGTTAAGCGCTGCCGCTGCTGGCGTTGTCGTCCATCATGCGCACTGGCCCCTTAGTCGGATATCATGCAGGTACAGGGCTACCACGTGCACCGTGGCTCGTTTCGCTCGTCGTTATGGGGCTGAAGGATTTCCCCCAAGATTAACATAGTAAACGTAGTTTCACTTGGTCCGCAACGACTGCAGTGCACAGAATGGTGTGCATAGCACTCAAGTGCTGGCAGTGACTCTTGTGGCAATGTAACGAATGGTACATTGCTACAAGTGCGGATAGCCAAAATTTGAAACACATTTGGGGTTGCCTCAACATGTAGTCGGGTTCATAATTGGCATTAACGAGTGTGGTAATCGTCAGCATTTTCTCTTCAAACACGTGGAAGTGATCTCTCGCTCCATTACAGGCACACTTAGGAATTATCCCGATAGGATAGAATAGTGGAGAACACTACCTCTCGGTTTTTGTTGAGCGGTCATGGTAAGGACTGCAAGCAGCTTTCTCATAGTAGGCGAAGTATTACTCTGGATATTTACCCTTCATTATGAACGAGACCTTTCACGGTAGAGTGCATAGTACAAGAAAAGGTCACCCGTTTCTTTCTAAACACGGACCGATAAATGCTTCGCAAATGTTGTCAATTGCTACGTCGAACAATCAGAGACACTTACGCAAAGCTATCTTGTAGAAGATAGTTTGGTGCTCGAAAGCATTCTCACTTCTCCTGGACGTGCGAGTATTCTCTTTGTAGAAGCGCCGGAAGCCAACTGCGGCATTCTCGACTGGCAGAGAAAGAAAGAGAGAGGAAGACAATGAATACTACGGAGATGTTTACCGCAGCAAGTAATAGCTTTTTCCTATGGAGCCGGAAATGTTGTAGGCCCGTGCACTCAGATTTGGGTGCATGTTAAAAAAACCCGGGTGGTCGAAATTTCCGGAGCCCTTCGCTACGGTGTCTCTGATAATCATATTGTGGTTTGGGGACGTTAAAACCCACAAATCAATCATCAAGTAATAGCTTTGCTACCGTGTTGTTTGGATGGGGAACAGAAACGTAAAATATTGAACGCTAGAAATGTGCGCAAGCAAGCCGGCAAATATCATCTTAGTACAGAACAGCTACTTGGAGGAGGCGCATACGGATTTTCCTATGAAAACTTGAGGAGAAAGAGGGGCAAAAGAATGAAATGGCAAGGGGGTTAATCAGACACGCTCCCAGTTTGCTACCCTGCAATGGAGAAATAAACAAAGGTGCGAAAAGAGAGATGGGCAAAATTGCGCCCACGTTTGGGAAAGCATGTACTTTCTACGAGTAGAGCTACTAGTTAAGTATCTCTCACTATTGCGAGCACAATGGGACACCAATTGCATTCCCTATTATTCTCAATCATCATAACTACTCTCAGGAGCTCGAACGTAGGTAGGATTGTTTGCTTAGTAATCGTACCCATTAAAAGCAAACTTTTTATCCCTTATTTTTTTTAACAGGTGACCCGACAGTAGCTGCATTTCCTATAGACGTGAACACCGTGTTGTCATTCTCTTGTGTCATTTCCATCTCGACTGCACTATATCTCTCGCGCGGAAAAATTAACAAACTTCGTTGTCTCAGAACAAAGCGATACTGCGCCGCCGTGGTGGTCTAGTGGCTAGGGTACTCGGTTGCTGACCCGCAGGTAGCGGGATCGAATCCCGGCTGCAGCGGCTGCATTTCCGATGGAGGCGGAAATGATGTAGGCCCGTGTGCTCAGATTTGGGTGCACGTTAAAGAACCCCAGGTGGTCGAAATTTCCGGAGCCCTCCACTATGGCGTCTCTCATAATCATATGGTGGTTTTTGGACGTTAAACTACACAAATCAATCAATCAATCAATCAAGAAAGTGATACAGGCTTGAACGTTTCGCACAATTTCCCTACGTACTTTGAAATTGCGGGAAGTTAAAAAAATGTTTATGTGGAAACGTTGTTACGACCGACCATCCGAATTGTAAAGCTAGTCTGGTTTTCTTCTTTTTTATTTTGCAACAATACCCAAAGCACGTCTTAGGCTTTATTGCGGGGAGCACAGTGGTTCATAGAATGAATCTGCAGTCTTGCGGTTAACTTATTCGGCTGTTAACATATTCAATTCGGTAATATATTGTGGGAAAAAACGGGTGCTTAAAACAGATCAGTTCTGTGGTTGTATGGCCGTACTTTAAATTTGTGGTTATAACGAGATGATGGATAATGTGCTGGTTTTAAATACTCTGATGGAATAAAGCCCGTTTTCTTTTTATAGATAGTATAGAATAGTTTCAGTCTTATATTACGTCTTCGAACTTGCAAGCATTGCCACTTGACTTCTCTCCTTGTACATTGGGAGGATTCACTTCGGTGATACTTATCCAGAACGAATCTTGCTGCGATTGACTGACTTCGCTCAAATGCATAAATATGTACTTTGTCAAACTGATCTCACACATGAAAGGCTTATTTGAGAATTGGTCAAACGTTGGCATAATAATCGGCCTGTTTAACCTCTTTGGTTACATGTTTAGGATTTCTTTCTAAAAAGCGAAGGGCATTTCCGGCTGTGCTGAGAACGCTGCACATGCGTTCTGGCTATTCCCCATACTCCGAAAATGGGACACCCCAGTACTTGTATTTGTCTTCTTTACTAATGACTTGATTGTTTAGCATGTATTGATTTATAAACCTATTGAAGCTCTTGGAAAAAGTGGCGTGAAGACAGTTATTAGTGTTTAGTACCATGTAAATATTTTTACACCATACCTTCATGTGAATAAATTCATTCTGATGTCATCCTGAAGCTTAAGTACACAAAACACCGTATTCTGCCAACATTTCATGGTGTATTTTGCATTATGTGTAGTTTTTACATTAAAACATGCTTGTCAAAAACAGAAAAAAAATTATTCACGTTTGACATGATCTTATAACTTTTTTACCCATTGGTGTCATCAGAGTAGCTCAACCACATCAGTGGCACGTAGAACACGACATGAGGTGATTGAGTCATCACGCGATCTTGGTGACAAAACATATCCTTCGGATAGCAGATGCTGCAATGAGAAGCTCTGCTAAATCTTTCATTTCATTTCACGTTATTTTCAATTGCAACATGATAGAACAAAAAAACTGTTTGGACCCATAGCCAAAGGCTTGAACAGGGTCCAATAATGCGATAAAAGATGGCACAGTATTTAAACGATAGCACAAGGCAACAATAGCCCATGTAGCAAAACAATAGAACAAGGCATTGAATCAGGATACAAGATGCTAAACATTGCGGATATAGTAAAGAAGGTTAGGCATTGTACAGACGTATATTGTCAGATACTCGAACTTAGGTAAGATAACAGGAACATTTTGCACTCGTGTACGCCAAAGACAGTTTTGAAACGGTGCGCGAGCTTTCCTTGGGGCCATATTTTCATACATAGGCTCATGCTCACTCTCTTTGGCGCTGTTGGTGCCTGATGTATGACGTGGATGCCAATGTCAAGACGTGCGCTAACGTAACATGTTCTGCGGGCCGTCCCACCAAGCTTATAGCTTTGAGTTCACCACTGGCGCCACTGCTCTCAACGAATTTGTGAAATATTTACGACAAATATTTAGTGACGCAGTTAACTACAATGCAAAGGTTATTCGGTCATTAAACAAAGTGGGTCGTCCGCGGGCGTGCTTATCGAGTGAGCAAACAAGAGGTGGGGGGGGGGGGGGCGCTCATGATCGCTATGCAATTAGGGCAAAGATCAGCGCGCTTCTCTTGCTCCCACAGCAGGCGGGAGTTTCTATAGGCTGCGCTTTTAATAGAAAATAATGATGCCAATAGTGCAACTGGAGCAGCCGTCCACATATAGATGTGCTCTACTCAAAAGAAAGGGCGATTAGTGGCTACACAAGACGTATAGCGCTTAGTACCAGCATGCGCTGTACACTGAAGGTGCTTCTCACCAGTGTCGTCACTACGCATGAGCCTTGTTGTGGTCATTAACTGAGGCCGCGCCGCAGGAAACTTGGTTACTACTTGGGAAGTGCATGTTCACTACAAATATTAATGCTCCTAAAAACTCTAACCTTGCTTCGTTAAACATTCGAATATGTTGCTATCGTATTCATTGCTTCCCCTTTTGGTGAAACTGTGACTTTTTCTCGCTGCATTGGCAAAACCGTAACGTCGCTGTTGGAGAATGACCTTCCCCTCTCTGCACTCCTTACCCTACCCCTCTGGAAACTTCTCATGTGCACTACTGCATGCACTATTCATGTCGCTCGTACCGCTTACCGCAAACACAAAAACGGCTGCGGTCAGAATACTCGCTGCCCAGCTGAACCACGTCCGATGAGCAGGTAGCGGTTCGCGAGCCACATCAATCATTCGGCGCTTGTGTTAAAGCAGGCAGGAGGACGTAAAAAACCGTTTTAATATATATAGCGCATCACAGAGAGTCGTGGTTGCACGAAATATTAGTAGAGCGTACGCAATCGGAAAATGAAACAAACACGGAGGACAAAGAGGTTACAACGTGTTTAGGAGAAAACATTGTACGCCAGCTGTATAATACAGCTGCGCAGTGTGAGCTTGCTCGAGAACCCGCGGAAGTGATTCGCAGAGTCGTCACACGCTGTTGTTACGCACAGTGACAGCAGTGGTGACCCCATAGTGGAAACCAAGTACCACTGATAATCATTCGGTACGATCGCCTGCATGCCGTGCCATCGCACACCGAGAGACGGCCCTGCACGATATTTGGGTGTTAGGTGCCGCATGGCAACGCGCGGGAAACGTACGCGTTAGCGCGGGTTATATACCCCGCGGTGCGATTAACAAGCACGGCCTCGAAAATCGCCGGAGCGCGGGATATGAAGCAAGCCCGGTGTAATATGGCAGTATATGTATGCGCCGTAGCCTCGGAACCCGGGGCGGGACCTTCTCATCCCAGGGTTTGTCGTATGCTCAGTGGGAGGCGGTATATGCGAGTGCTTTTCCACCACCGTTCCGCATGTTCTTTTTTAGTTTTTTAAAGGCACACGCGAGTTAAGCCGTGGTGTATGCGAGGGTGATTCGCGGAAGGCTCCTGACTGGAAGGACCTGGGCACCCTGATTGCGGAGGCGCAGCATGAAACTTGTATGCCCGACCTTGTGATTTTAAATGATGTTCCCGTCGCGGAGAGTTTTTCTAGAGAATGAAGAATGAGATGGGAGGGTGAGTTGCACAAAAGTCATTAAAGTACGTCTCTGTTGATTCTCTGCAGTGTAGGTCGTTGACGTAGAGGTTCAGTGCCCAGACGTTCTAATCTGCATCGTGTGTGCGGCACACGAACGGCCGTCAGCCTAAATGATTGCCCGGAGAATTCTAACCCCGAGATTGCTTTTGTTCTCGCGGGAAAAAGAAAGGCAACAATTGACTGTATACTGAGAAGCTCGTTGGCCCCTGAATAGCTGACGTGTGTAAATACGAACCCGGGAATCGCTTTATGTCGTTTAAAGTATATTGCTGTTACTTTAGCTTCTTCTTATGTTTACCTTGTTGAGCAGGTTGAAACTTTCTAAACACATCAATGCGTGCACTAAGCAAGTATTTGAGGAGTACTCGCGAATTATTATTACAGTTTTTTTTGCGTCGTATGTTTTAGACACGCCATGTGCACGTGAAAAGGCACGAAAAAAATATCAGGGCAGAGCATCATTGCTGTAGAGTACAGCGAAATTGATGTTGCTGCTCTAACGGCCGATTCTCTACATGAACTTACTTTAGCCGCCACTGTCCAATACTTTCCGTCATATAGCGGGCAGCAGTCATCAATTCGAGAGTTTACACAAACGATGGTCTTCGTTGGACTTTGACAAACAGTGCTACTAAAGTACCGTGCATGTAAATGTGATAAAACGAGAACAGCAGTCATCACTCTTTTCAAATTGTTGGGGAAATTAAGAGAAACGAAGAGAGATGGAGTAGCTTTCGATAAATACACAACGGTGTCTATGAAAAATAAGCTAAAGAAAACGATACACTGCACCTTCGCGTGGTTTTTGTTGCTTCAAGCCTTCCTTTTTTTTCGGAAGCAGAATAGCTGTCTTCAAGGACTCATAAAAAATTGTGACAAAACTAATATAAGACTTAAGATAGCCCTGTGAAGCCCTGTGTATTAATATTCCTATCAGCTCAAGAGTGCTGCGAATATCACGTCATTAATAAAAGGCTACCTGTGATGTATTTTTATTTAAGTATATGAATAAATAAATGAATTGTGACTAGAGCTTGGTGACTGTTATCTTTTCCACTTTGCTACTGGAACCTGAAAAACGTCACAACAAATTATCCTAATATTCATATTCAGTCTTACGTTTGTTCAGTTCAAAAAGTTCTCATTTCAACAGAACACAAACACAATTGCAGCGCTCACTTTGATGTAGTCCACTCAATATCTGTTGCTGGTTGCGGCAAACAGTGCAAAAAAACGAAGACATAGTAAAATTAAGACGTTCCTTTACTCAATCTCTATTTTTTGCGCTGTTTACATCGACCACCTATGAATTGTTACCAACTTGAAAGTTTTCAATAATACAATATTTACCACAAAGTCGACCTAAGAGGATTAGCCTAACGTAGTTACTTGGTTCGTAATACGTCAAGTGTGTTGCTTACATAAAAAAGTGTTCCTTTAGAAAATGTTTGCCCTTTTTGACCTCTTGCTTCGTAATTTTGCCGTTGCAGGCTGCGCCTGAAGTGTTCGGCTACAAAAGACCTGAGGATTAGTGCAACGTAAGTCATGCTCGTTGGTTTATTAAGCATGGAGCGTACACAGAAAAAATCTGATAGTTTATTCGCACACAAACAGAGACTGCACAGTTGCAAAACGATTGGATACCACTTGTGTGCTTAAGTTTCGAAACCAATAAGTACACTGTGAGTAGCTATTAAAAAACACTGGCAGAGACAATTTTTAACTCACCACACTTAACTGCAATTCACAGATCAATACAGCGAGTGCTAGAACCAAGAGATGTAAGCTTCTTATCTTTGTAATCTAGCAGGAGGTAACCTGTTCAATTGAATCTACGTTGTGAGTATGTAGGAGGAAGGCCGTGCAGTAAATACTTTACAATAGGATAGACACACTCACACAAAAAAGCTTTATGTAGCGGTCCCATGCCACCAATTGCCCACGGAGGAAGTGACCTTCAAAACGAATGCGAACTTCGTTCAGCCGAGCACCAGGCTAAAAGTGTACTTGTACCTATTTATTCAGTAGCGGCCTGGCGGCAGCTTCCTCAGTACAGGGTAGCCAGCCGGTCTGAGAACTGGCTAACCTCCCTGTCCCTCCTCTTTCAATCTTCTTCCTCCTCCTCAGTTTCTTCAAAACGGCTTTGTTAAAAATGTCCTGCCTTTCTTGACATCCTGCTTCCTAATTTTGAAAGCATAATAGCTGTCTTCAAGGGCCCATCTCAAACGAAACGACAGCTGACTCGGAGGTCGCGGAATCGAACCCGGTCGTGGCGGCTGCATATTTACAGAGATGAAAATGCTTGAGGCCAGTGTACTTACATTTAGAAGCATGTTGAAAGCCCCAGGTTGTCTAAATTTCCGGAACCTTATTGTACGGCACCCCGCATACCCAAATCATGGTTTGGGGACGTTAAACCTTAGCAGTTATTATCCGCGTGATAAAGAGGTGCCGTTTACAGGGAAAGAACAAAGCTTACTTCATTATTACACTTCGTACGTCAAATGAATGCTTTCGAATGTTACTACTGTCATACACGCCTACACACGAAATATCCTGCTAGCTATAAATATAGAATGTTCTGTATATTCTAAGAAGTTGCCTGGCAGGAAGAAAAAAATACTGCATCCTAATCGACAAAAAAGCTACAATTTTCACGTTATAAAAAGGGTTCGAGTAAAATGTTTCGCTGAGTGTGAGTTTCTCTATTATATACAAGACGTTCATTTACACTTTCACGACTGCCTTAAAAAGCCGGACATCTGCGTTCATTCCTTATCGTAAAGTCTCAGTCACTGTCTCTTAAATCACTGAACCACGCCACACTCACCACTTTCCTGCACTTTTTCATTCGGCACGTGCTGCGCTGTCAGGTCTTTCAAGGGGTACTCTTCGTCTAGCAAGGGGGAGTCGTTCCGTTCCCCGAAATTATACGCAGGCATCCCAGTCACCGAGCCTTTTCCGTGGGAATGGGCGAGTGTTGGTTAGAGACTCGGCGATGGTTCAGAAGAACGGGAAGATCTTAACATCTTCGAATGAAAGGGGAAGAGCGACAACATAGTTTGCGAACATCCACCGTCCTTGTGCAACAGCAAGTTAGAAACTGCTGCGACTAAATTTAAGAACGAAATTGTATCTCATGAACGAGTATTGTATGTGTTTTCTTTCTAGATTTTAACTACCTAAAGTCAACGCTCGCGTTAGAACCGAACGCCAAAATGCTATAGTACAATCGAGCAGGAATACGATACACAAAAACACAGCTGAGAACTCTGGGGTCATAAAGCTTGCGTATTATGACAGAGCTATTATCTTTGTTACATCGAACGACACAAGCCAAGTACATGCGCAGCCAGAAAACCTGTTTGACCAGAGTGTTTGCCATTGCCGTATACGAACAGGTGGCAGTATTTTTTATCTAAAAGCCGTGGTTACGTCTGATTAGATTCGGAATACCAAATCACCGTGTACTTACTTCTACGCACTTCATTCGTCAACGCTAAGGTTACTTTCCTAAGTAAGGGTCGAGTATCGGTTCTGAAGCGAGATACTGAGTTACTGTACTTTCCCTTTCAGCTCACTGATTGGCTTCCTGCGTATCAGTTTCTGTCGTTGTTTCTTCAAGTCTAGGCAAATTCGTTACCTTACCATACTATACTATGTCTTGCCAAGCATTTCGCCATCCTGCACGATGCCTACATGTGAACTCAGTATGAAATCTATTTAGTTCTGACTTCTGCCATTAGGGCTCCTCTATGTCCCCTTACAGTTCACTCGCTTTTTGTAAAAGGTATTTAAAATCCGTAAAGTATTGCGTTCTATGAACTGAGTTCTGCGAACTCCCCTCCGGATACTAGTATCGATGTCATAATCCCCCACTGCCTGGTCTCCAGCCCGTTTCTCCCCTACCTTGGCGTTGAAGCCGCCCATCAGTATAATATAACGTTTTTTTTACCTCATTACCTCATTTATTGCCGATTCCACGTCACCATATAGAAGCTTTCAAGTAATACGTCATCATGGCTGCATGTAGGAGCGTAGGCTTCTACCACATTTATTGTGTATCTCTTACTAAGTTTAATTATGATACTTGCCACTATTTATTATTGCTAAAATATTCTATGTTACCAGATATATTTCTGTGAATAAGGACGTCATAGCCGAAATCAAGAAGAAGAAATGTTCATGGGCCGGGCACGTTGTACAAAGGCAAGATGAACGTTGGTCATTAAAATCACAGACTTAATTTCAAGAGAAGAGAAGCAGTTGAAGAGAAGACAGAACGTGAGACGGGCCGATGAAATTAGAAAATCGTGGGTATAAAGCAGCAGCAGCAAGCACAGGACCTAGTTGACTGGCGGAACATCGGAGAGGCCTTTCTCCTGAAGTGGGCGTTGTCAGGCTGATGATGATTATGCTCGTCATGATGATGATGACGAACTCCATTATTCTGTGCCACACGTGCCAGCATAGGTGCACTAGGATCACCAGGCATTAATTTTATACACTTGCGCCGATATGATAATGTAAGCGGGTGAAGCTAGTAATGAAAAGAAACATTAATTTGAATGTATTGGTGCCATTGTTAAGGGTACGAGCGTGAGTTCCAGACTACGTATTACTATGCAAACGCTAAATTGGTTATGGGGGAATTTGACAAATTGTAGTTATTCTTTCAGGTTAACCTTCTGAAAATACAACTGCGTGTTGCTTTGTACAGTAATAAAAGATAGCATAAAACTGATTCTGCTTTCACGCATGGTAATGTACGTACGCAAGCTTTGTAATATGGCAACACTGAATGTTCTGCGTTATTTTTGCTATAGGTTTTCCACTATATCGTTACGAAATTTCTTGCGTTCCATTATTCTTTCCTTCTATGTTTCTCCTTCTTGAAAGCACAGGCAGCCGTTGCACCTCTTCGAGTGGCAGTTGCCAGCCTCTTCCCTCCGTAAATTTTTGTGTTTATGTGTTCTGTGTATTCAATTCAAATAATAATAATAATAATAATAATAATAATAATAATAATAATAATAATATAATAATAATAATAAACCTTTTACAAGGTCATATGCTTGCGCTCATGTGGAGATAATCATATGGTTAACTTCCTGATGACTAAACCAATTATTCATAATATTAGTATTAACATGACTCAAGATATCTGAACATACCATTGAACGTGTTATGCTATTTCTGTACGATGCATTTCAGCTTCGTGGATGGTGCAAGTACGCTGCGCAGCTTCTAAGAGAGTGCTGTCGAAATAACGCGTACTATAGTTTCTTGAAAGCCCTCAAGTACTTCCTACCGCTGCGCTAAGCGCACCACGCATCCGAGCATGGCACACAGCGCAATCAGCCCTTTCATTATAAGCTTCCAGTGATGACCACTACTTTGATTAAACGCACTCTATTGTCCAGAGAAAGAGAATTCTCGTCGCGCGCACAGTTGGTGTTACCCGCAAAGTTTGAGCGAGCCGCGACCTCACATCCGCGAACACTCCGCATTAAACCATAACGTGTTGCCCAAACTTGAAAGGGGGGTTGAGGGGCGCTGAAGGTATAGGTGTCTTGTGGTGACTTTCCACGAATCCACATTTACATTATGTACCTTACATGCTGCGTGATGCGATATCGCATGTTTAGCGATGCGGCCACCTGTCCCCACCAGTAAAGCAGGCCGCTTCAGTTGAGTCATTGCTAGCCCAAATAGAGAAGTCTTTTTCCTCGCTTTCATCCCTTCCGGTCCACTAAGACGCAGGCATATATAGCGTGCCCGGTACGCCGTTCCATCGAAACAGCTCAGGACGGACGGCGTGGCAAACGAGTGGAGCGTGAAAGACGAAGAAGGCGTTAGGCCGAGGCCTTAGGCCGAAGAAGATTCATGGCCTCCTCTTCTGAGCTCTCGATCGTCAGCACGGTGCTCAGTAAGCCTCACGACTCCTCGAAGTTTCGCCTCTTCAGTGAAGATGCTTCTTGCGTGCCACGAGAATTTGCGCCGTAGGCAGGGAATACAGACGGAAGAAGCTCCCCCCCCCCCTCGTGAAACGCTGTTCGGATATCCATGCATGACAAGCTGAGCCTACCCCGTCTTGATGTTTTTACTTTTCTCAGCGTTCTTGGGGAGTATTACACTAGCTTATATCACTGTTTTTATTTTGTTGCCACACTCGTAGTCTGTGCTATAAGCTGTAGAAGTAAGCATCGAGGGTATAACCTCTAAGCTGTCTTTCATCACAGCCCTGCCTTGCTTGGAGTAGCGGCTTCAGTGTGTAGTAAATCAATGTGATTTAATTTCAAAAAGTGTAAGAACGCTCGTGTACTTCGCTTTGGGTACGCCTTCAGAAAACTAAGAGAGAGAAAGAGAGATAAAACTTTATTTTAAGAAATCAGTCAATCGCGTGATGGATGCTCATCACCCGTAGCCGTCAGCTGGAATCCCTTTAGACACGGCAGCAGCAATGGCTTGACTATGATGTCTTGCTGGACGGTCGAGTCTGGGCTGCATAGCAGAGCCTCTCACTACTCTACGGCGTATGAACCATTGTTCTGATTCAGACATGTCCACACCAGGCAGACCGAATTCGCGATCCCATCACAAAGTTCGCACTGACACCGGAAAACTTCTCGGTGCCACGTAATGTAGAGTACCGTGTTTGGAAGAAAAACTTGCGTCAATTAAGTGTCAAAATTAATCACATGTTGATAATTAAACTGTATCTTTTTTAGCATTTTTTATTTACTGCATAACTGACACTTATCTTACACCAGCATGCAGGACACATAATTACAGCGCCAAAAGCCGCACAACGCACCAGGAGCAAAGACTCGTGAAGGAAATGATACCCTACGGTACAGGCGTATATCACACCAAACTGGAACTCCATTTGCATGGTCATTTGTGTTCGCGATAACGTTCACGAAGTTGTAATATTGCGCCATCTTTTTCTCTATCCCTGCTACATAAAAAAACGGTAGTCGACACCGTCGCAACAGCGTATATTCTGTCTCATTGGCTGATATTTCAATAACAACAAAAGTAAAGGGCAGCGCTCAAGAATGAACTTTCACTATACCACTTGGTTATGTTGCCACTTTTCTGAACTGCTTCGTGCGCGAATAGGTGAAGAAATTTAGGAAATCCACAATATTTCAAAATGCAAACCACATTTGGTCGCCCCTAACCTGCAGCGTTCGCTTACTCAGTTTCCCCTCTCGTATAACAAAGCAAGCGCATAAGTTTAAAACGAAGTGAACCAGAGCTCTTAGTGCCGGAACGGAAGTAACAGCAGCTTTTATTTCCTTCTCGGGGACAGTCATATTTTACGTTGTTCGATGTATCTGGTCCTGCCCTGGCTAGAGATATAAAAACAGCCACCGTGATGAAGTAATTGTGCGAGTTCTAGGTCAGGTCATTATAACGTCCTGTTGTCTTTTTTAGTTCCATTTTTGTTTCCTCGACTTTTGCGGGCAGCGTGGTCGTTCGCAAATCGATTATCACATGTTCGCTTACTTTGTGTTTTCCGGGTTCCTTTTCTTTCTTGGTTTGAAGCCAACAGCCTTTCTTCTTGCTATAATACATATGTTTGTGCGTTTCATTAGTTGAAACACGAATGATTTCGCTACGCATTCAACTCTGGTTTAAGTGGAGGTCTCCTGTTTTGTTCTTTTTTTTGCGTGTTGAAACATTCGATGAAGATTAGAAGAAACGGTCGCTTATGAGTTCGTTTTGCCCTTTGCTGTCTGCCTTTACTAGCATTACGTCCAGCGTAAGAGAAGCTGTGATTGACTAATATGGGCAATTCTAGAACTCGGGCTTTTCTTCGAAAAAGCTAACCTTCGCCCTTGACCGCTAGAACTTTGTAAGTGGTGTTTACCGCAACAGCGTGTGGCTTGAGCTATTTCATCATTGAGATGCAGGCGACTCGGGTGAACGGTTCCCTGCACACCGTTACGCGTAGCTTCAAAAGGAATGGCTCAATGCGAGTGGTGCAGTGACAGTGAAGGAGAACAATAAAGAAAAAAGTTGCGGTGCTAGAGTAAAGCAGTGTATGTGATAGGAACAAATTGAAGTGTTTTACGAAGTAAGGCTAGCAATTATAGCTTTTGCGAATTCGATCTCACGTAACTCAGGCGAAACGCTGGTTCAAAGGGATACAGCCACTGCAGGGATCGAAGTGGTTTTAACGCGATAGCATTAAAGAGCTCGTTTCACAGAAATTATGGCATAGGTGTCGGCGTCGTTGGTTGTGAGTGAACTAAATAACGACAACGATGCAATGAAATAACAATTGATAAAAAAGGACCCTTGGACATTGATCCAGGTTTCTTTGAGTTCGGGTAGGGTTTGAACCCGGGTCGTTTGCGTGGCAAGTGGATGTTTTACCACACAGCCTCACCTGTTCTCATAAAAACAGTAAAAAGACTTCCTCTGCTTGAAAATGCAGTGGCAACAACTTTCATGCATAACAAACACACGCGTCCTGTATACATGCTTCACAATGCAACATGAAATATCGCAGTTGTAAAGCGCGGTAAAATCGTTCATTGCCAAGGCAGGTGTGGCGATGTTGTCGCATGGACGCTCCGTGCGACAAAAGTGTCTTACTGTTTTTGTAGCTGCTTCGGCCGCGTTCGTCCCCATTGCTTGTACTCGCGCGTGGAGCGTACAACTCGTTTGGTGGCGTTGTCAAGTTAGGCCTTATACGAAGCATGACGGCAATGACAACGCAAGTACCTACTGAGAGTCGTTATATGATTGCTAGTGGAATAAAACAAAACTGCCTTCATTCGTTGCTCGAAACTAGTTGTAGTAGTTCAAAAAGAATCAGCAAGCCTAGTACTGGTAACTTCGGCACAGTTTGCAGGCAGTAGTGGCGGAGACTTACGACTCCCTCTATGGAAATTGCATAAACTGTGCGTTTCAGTGCACTCAAGCTTACATGTATGCACATTTTTGTGCTGTGAACTAATATTTCTGCGGTGCTGCTGTAGCACGTCAGCTAAAGGAATTGGTCGGTACTTTGATCGTTCCTTCTTCCAAAGGTATAATTTAGGCAGACATAGACCACTAGCTGCTGTAAAATTAGGAGGCGTGGTGAGCTAGTAAGCCTTGTTCAAACAGGCTGTTATATTTTGCTTTGAAATGATGCTGCTTTATACAGCTCTCAATCTGCTGTATAAATGCTGGGTATTTTGTCCAGCAAATGAAATTATGTCTTAGAACATTTACCTGTGTAATAACAAAGATATCAAAGAAAGGACATATACGTCGACGGTAAAGTGACGTGTAACAGCTTTTTACGTAATTCTGATGCTTGAAAATATTCCAAATACATTTCACATTTTATGCATACTACCACTAAGTGGTTAATAAAGTCTAACAGCCTAAAGCGAGTGAAAAAAATCCTTTCAAATGTCGCTATGGTAGGGTACTCATAAACAACCACGACTAACAATAAAACAAGTAAACATTCTGAAATGGGGAGGCCACCACAGATGGGTATAATGTTCGCGATGCTTAAAAAGTTCCAAACGACATAAGTAAGCACGCAAGCGAGATATTTATTCAGACATCCAATAACTTATGTACCTAACTTCATCACAGCTCACGGTCTTCCCGAGAAAGAAAGTTGCAGTCATAATCACTTTATAAATAATAAAAGGGAAAGACGATTGATCTCCATAACATTCCAATGGGATTCTTCTCAGCCTGAAAATATTAAACTTAATTTTTCCAGCGCTGTATGAGCGCGCCTGTCTGGTGTGTGGTGGCTCACCATTCCTAGACATTTTGTAAGAATGCCTAAACCGACATCAAATTTCCATGCCTCTTTAGGTCAGTAAAGAATCTGACCCGGAGGTACCACTTGCACTCTATAGGTCGCGTCAGGCAGGCGTCAGTAGCCAGTGGAACCGTGAACTTAGGGCATCCCCCATAGAGCTCATGACCCCTTATCCCAAACCCTTACCAATTAAGTTATTCTCTCTAGATATTTATTAGTTGTGGGCATATCACCATCAAAGATGTTTGCCGCGATTCACCATGCGTGCGCCCTGCTGCACGCATTTCTCAATGTCATTTCTCGGCCTTAAATGAGACAACCACTAAATTTGCCCAGCGGATCACGCGCTCTTGAAGACCTACAACTATGAAATGTTGCAGTTAGGAATTTGGTTGACTTCTTTGAACTATGACCAAACCGAGATTTTTCAGACCCTATCGCTTTCACTCGCATTAACAAATGTGGTGAAGTGCGCATTCCTGAACGCCCAGCAAGAAGCAAAATGGTGTCGTGTCTTGCGCTGTGGCAGCGCCATTTCTGTAGGCGACACATAAGTAATTCCTTCATTTCTCTGCGAGGTGCTTGGCTCTAGCAAAGCCGTGCAAACATAAGAGGTCGCAGTATTGAGAGTGTATTGAGCTACTAATGCTCTAAGGCTGATAGAAAGGAAAAAAAATGAGTAAGTTGAAAGATACGGTGGTAGGAATTTCGTACAAAATGTAACAACAGAATCGGCAACACACTGCGCCTTGTTTACGCCGTGCACAAAGCACCACTATTGTATAGTAGAAACACGACCCCAACAAAAAATCCGTTTCTAGCACGTGCATGCGCGAGTTAAAATGAATATTCCAAACACTTCAGACATGTTTACGAAGCCGTTTACGTGGAAAACGAAAAGCGGCTCGATTCAAGTAGTGGGTGTTAGTAAAAATGTATCAGATTTGTCATTCTCAGTGACATAAGATATCGGTTCAGCCTGATAGATTCACTTTTCAGCCGTGCATTTTGGAAGGCTTTCAGAAAGAACTTCTGAAAAATATGGTGTTACACGAAAGCTTGAACCGAGAATAGAAGCTTCGTTTCTAAACTATTAACGTAGCGCGTCTTTTGAAAAAATTTAGTGTTTCGCGCAAGCTTAGACCAGGAGTGGAAGCATTGTTTTGAAAGTAATAGTTTTGCGCGTAAAAATCGTGAGACACAGTACAAGTGAAGGGACAAAGGGAAGCGTGAGTTTTCAACAAAATTTATTTTGAAGGGCACGCTTATATATAATCACGAAATGCAAAAAAACAGACAAAACAATTTTGAAACCCACACTCGCCATGCGCGAAAATATACAATCTTAGGAAGGGCAATTATTTTTTACAAAGCCCTAGAGAGCGAGTGCTGTTCAGCCTTAATCTACAAATCCTCTCTTCCTCGATAATCTGCCTTGCCATTTTAATTCTGTTTTAACAACAATCAACATTCCATGAAAAATTGGTTTGCAGCCACACGTGCTGCATTGCAATGCCAAAAAACGATCGCGACAATTCCTGACGTTGCAAGCGTGTTCACAGAGCCGGCTAATAATACAGCGGCCAATTTTTCCTATGTAGTGCTTGCCGCATGAAAGAGGTATCTGATAAATTATGTTTTCTACACACGTGACAAACAGGGTATTGTGCCTTTTCGAACAACCTGATTTTGCATGTGAAGCATCTTCCATACACAAGTACGTCAACTTTTTTGAGGCAGAAAAAAAACACCTTCACAACGGCCTGCTCCTCGGCCTCTTTCAAGTTGTGGGAGATTGCATGTCGATAAGGAACTACGGAAAGCTTCTGAGCCTTACTGGCTCTGGCTTGTTTCGGGGTCTCAAGGCGATTGACAAAATTTTCCGCGACAGAAACCTGTGTGTGAGTGGGGAAGCCAGCACAGTTCCGAAATGTAATGGTTCCAAGATTGTGAATACACTCTCCTACGCAACTAAGAATATTAGTAAGGCAGGTTCTGGTGTATCGTCTAGTAACACTTTAGAATTTTATTATTTTATTTGAGACCTACCTATGTCCAATGGACGTTAAGTTCCATTTTCAATAAAAAGGGCATATGTATCGGGTCATGTTTGGCTCTAATCTTAGGTGACTTGTTTTAGCCAAGCTCGGCAGAAACGCTACCGGTGATTTCTGTTACAACCGAATCATGCACATTTTATTGCGATAGCAACTATTTCAACACTCTAGGCTGTATTCCGCCGCCGGCGTCGGCATCATGCACCATATATGTATACGTATCTATATATAAGAAAACGCAGGAAAGGAAAAAAATCCAGAAAAAGACTCCGGCGCACGGAATCGAATGTGGAACCTGCGCGTGGTGATTGCGAGGTTAACCACTGAACCACCGAGGGCTACCCTTTTCAACGTTCAAACGGCAAGCTATTTATATCTCCCACTTACCGCTGTCGGCGGGCATCTAGGGGGGGGGGC
This sequence comes from Rhipicephalus annulatus, assembly GCA_013436015.1. Classification (NCBI taxonomy): domain Eukaryota; kingdom Metazoa; phylum Arthropoda; class Arachnida; order Ixodida; family Ixodidae; genus Rhipicephalus; species Rhipicephalus annulatus. The sequence continues at coordinate 904,219 of WOVY01009271.1, forward strand.
GGGCTATCGCGTTTTCAGCATTATCAGCAATGTGGCACAGTGAGCGCCCGACGGTTGTCATCTCTCACAGAAGGGGATACTCAAGGCATGGAGAATTTGTAGATAAGGGTATAACTGCGTCCGCACTCCCCCTCTCGGGATTTTTCGAGAAGAATTGTGCTTCCTAAGATTGTGGATTTTCACTTATGGCATTGCGGGCTTCAAAACAGTTTTGTCTGTTTTCTCGCATTTTGTGAGTATATATATATGAACGCTCTTCTAATATAGTTTGCCGGAAGTTATCACTCCCCTTTGTGCCTTCCCTTGTCCCATGTCTCACAATTTATACGCTCTACGTTATTAGTTATGTATTACCAACACTACCGAACTTCATACTCTTTTCGTTTCGAAAGGAGCTGCAGTTACTGAAGTGTTTACTGTGTAATACTACCAGTACATACAGAGCTATTGGCATGCATCTGCACCGAGAATAATCCACTCGCATGCAGGCACGCAAACGCACCCACCACACACAACCACCCGCCCTCAACCCTCCCTCCCCCCCCACACGCAAATACCAACAAACGGCCGCAAAAACATGGTGGAGATGCCAGCAGTTCAACCTGTTCCATTTAATTTTATTCCTACGACTAACGAGTACATATAATTCATGCGGCGACCGCGTGACTATCAGCCGAAGAAAGTACCAGTGCGAAAGTGTGAAGCCTCGCACCTCTCAAAAGGCTCAAAGCTGCCTATTTGACGGGAACTCGTGGCAGCTGGAGCCAACATATGATCGAGTCTTCTCATCTTCGCAACAGCATATCACACTCCGGAGCGCCTAAGTACAGTTCCTGCTTGAGGCATGACACACAAATAAATTGCCTCCGGCAAAATAAAAAACGTCCTCTCGCTGGTGTTATATAAGAAGAATGTGTACCGGAAAATTCTGTCGAACAGCACACATGCATAAGTATTGCGGTCGCGGTGCTTTAGAACACATGGGTCTTCCCGCGGAATGAATGCATGCATAAAGAAAGAACACACTATACTGCTAGTATGTAACTAGGCTAGGATTAGCGATGCGGTAGGCATATGTAGGGCACAGCATGAACTGCAAAAAAAGAGAGGAAAGAAAGAATTAAGTGTATGACGCAGGTATCTGGAAGAAAGTTGGTTTGCTACATTAAGTAGGCGACCAATTTTACGATTCATTAATATTAAACTTTCACTTGATACTTTGCGCTGGCCTCCGGCTGTTTCATCACCGCTGTTTTCTTTTACACAGTGTACCAAGTTTATGAAATACCATCTTGTCCAATCGTGCAGCGTAAATATGAGGAGAGGATGAGTAGAATGAAAAGAAGAAAATAGAAGGGGGAAATATACACAAAGCGCGTGCACTCATGCACTGCTGTTCATACAGCAGCGACCATAGCACTTTATATTTGTTTATAAAGGCTTCATTAGCACAATGACATTTCTCCACTGCTACGGCTTATAAGCTCGCCATTCTCCATCCTTCTTGGTGTCAGCAGAATTGACAGCTTGTATTAGTGACCATCTTTCAAAAAATATATATTTCATAGGTTTCACGATGATTCAAAATTAAGAGAACCGATAGATTAGAATGACGTACTTTTGAAGTTACAAACAGTGGGGAACTGTGAGATGTGAGACACAATAATGAACATTTTATACTCCAAACTCGACTGCTCTTAGTTGCTGAGTTGCTCTTTTGCTTTGTAGAAAACTCGGTCTGTTTTTCTGCGAAACCATCGCGCACCATCTCTGTGAGCTTCCCCGTTTTCACAGTCAACAACCAGTCCTCTCGGTTGTACCAGATCAGCACCCCACCTTTCCCTCCCTCACAACAAACGAATTTCCATGGTTCCGACCTCTTGAGACTTCAACGTGAGCCGTAAGAGGGACTCTGATTTAATTTCCAAGAAATGTCCGATAGAATGACACATTGAGATGGTCAGTTAGTATTGTTGTGTGTTATTTTAATTGGAAAGGTCGTAGTTGTACTGACTTTGCACCGCATTAATGCACGCTTCTCTTGTGCTGTTTTTCTAGCTTTTTCACAAGCACAGGGTAGCCAATTAAAGATTGCTTCTAGTTCACGTTTTCTTCTTCTCTTTACCTTTCTCTTTCTCACTTCTCCCTCCGTCTAAGCTCTTAACATTCATTAATATCATACTATGCGACGAAATCTGCAACTGAAGAGGCAGTTTCTCAACAAAGAAAAAAAATCACAATTCTCAAGCTGTCGTAATGTAATCTAAAATTATACTTGGGATATATTGTAAATTTTAGAGAATTATAAGTTTTCCGAGAATGGCCTAACGTTTCTGCACATAACGCACATCACGACGTCATACTCCTAATTGGATAGCCTCGGTCAACGGTTGGCTTCTTTGTTTATTGATGCCTTCTTATGTAGGATATTGGCTGATATAAAATTTAATAAAATACCTCGTGCAATACTATGTCTCTGCCACACTACGCAAATGCTTCGCGTCGAAATACTTTTCTTAGTAGAGAAATGGCCACAGTTTCTTAATACTGATTTTTTTCTTTTGCAAGAGGCCCGGCACGATCATATCCTCTTACGCGCTTGGTCCCACGTGCAGGGAGCCACTCAGATATCTTACGCAAATATTGACCCTTACGTGGCCCGTGTTTTTCTTTGGCTGATGAGATGTGTTTAGAAACATGCAGATACTACGCCTTCTACGGATAGGGCTCCTCTAAAACTTTAAAAAGCAAGCCCGCTAACAGAAAAACGCGAAACGATGGAGCTGTAGGCAGCTCATGACGCGTTGCAAAGAAATTGCGAATCAGTAGGCTAAATTCAGAGGTGGGACTTGGCGGCCTGCATTGCTGCTGCGTATGTCAACAACACGCCACCGACTCGCGCTGTTCTCTGGTGAACCATGCCTGCTGGATTTATATCAAAAACGCAATACTCGTGCTTGATACGCCAGGACAATATCAAACACTCGGCGACGAAGGCTCGCACTTCCATCATCCATAATGGTTATATTGTATTGCTTCGAGACCCTTGGCCGCACTTTGAGTTGAACTTGTTGAAGCTCGGGTGAGTTAGCGTATTGACTGAAGAACGATAAACACAACGCTGAAGTTGTTTTGAAACTGCTCAGTGTCACGCAGTTACTACAATGCCTCGGTGAAACCCGCACGAGTAATAAAGTTACGTGGCGCAGCAGTGCCTGACGGTGCACATCTGTGGCATTGGTAAGTAGTTATGCCAGTGTGCACTACGAATTTCACTGCTAACAAACAAATCCAGAGACACATTGTAACTAGCATTGCAGGCCAACAGCATTGCAGACCAGGTTTCCCGACTAACTATGTAATGTGGGGCGATGGTTGTCGAAAACTTCCTAAACACACCTGTGCTGCTTTGTATTCTTACTACAATGCTTGGTCATCTCAGAAAATTTCTGATACTCTTCTCTCTCTCTGCTAGTGGTATTATATAATCGAAAAACTAATGATCACCTCGAATACAGAAGCAGCTTTGTCGCCTGTAAAGGTGGCGCCGCAACCTGGTTAGTTTAATCTGGGGGCGTTTAATCTGCATAAAGGCACCTGCAGAGATTTACAATTCTCTCCTAGTATTTTATAGTCTTTTGTTGCGGTTTATTTGCATTGTATAATCATCTCGTTTTGCTGATTAGCGAGTACTTTATCATTAGTTGCTATCATCACGAGTTAACAACACCGTGATGTCTGAAACCTGGTAACTTGATGAACAAGCTACCAGCAAGCTCAATAACCTGAAACAATGACACCTTCACAGTTGTGCTCAAATGGCGTCGTTACAGAAAGAATATGAATACTAAGCCCTGTAGGTTATATATATTACATATATATGCATGCCAACTGCTGAGACGCAGGTGGCTAAGCTCAGACGTTTGTTCTACAAAACTGTCTGCCCAATAGTCCCCTTAGCCTAGAAACGACTGATTCCCAGACATGAATGTTGCGCATTTCAAGAAGTTCATTAAACCTGCGAAGAGCGTTTCGAAATAACGCGAAGCATGCTCAAGTATGAAGAATATAGAAGAAGGCACTGTTTTCATTTTACGCGAGAAGCTAGCTATGTCTTTCTGATATAGTCGCTAGAGTACCGTTTACAGTATTATACGAGATATTTCGCCTATGAGATAAGTAATCTCAGGCAAAGTGCAGAAATTCGACTGTATGCGCGCATGCATATAAGACGTATAATGCGAATAGAGTCATAGCGCTAAGACAGGGACCACACAAAGAAATCAGGACGTCATGTCCTTTTTCTGGGGTGCCCGTCATATCAGCGCTATGACGTCAGTGAAAGTAACCAACCCACTAGCCCTAGAATACTGTCTTCGACGTATAAAGTATTTATTTTTAAATTACAGATATGCACATACATATAAATATAAACGTCTTTTACAGAGGTGTGTTTTCTAAGGTGAAAAAAATCACAGCATATACACGGAGTGAATGATGATAAGTGGGGCGAAGCGCTGGAGGGTTTCATCGCTAAACTGTGAACCATCGATCAATATCGCCCACTACATCATCAAAGACGTGGCATACAGTGTACATATGTATACGAGAAATTTTATTATTGGTAAGGGTAGCAATACGTCGCCTTCATTGCCCCTTAATTATAACGGCTTTAATGTCGGTGAAGTGATGTATCGGGGATGAAGGTAGTAGGATGTTTGTGAGGACGAAGTATTGGGCCGTTTGCAAAGGTGGAACTATAGGCGGTCACGTAGAAACAAGGGATGGACACAGTGGGAAAATCCATAGTTTTCTAACGCGCACCTGGATACAAGTACTTGCCCATCTTGGTTACTTCTCAACAGTGGTTACAAATTGGCTTTATGGTTACAAATTGGCAATACAAATTGGCTTTATGGTCGCTGAAGTGGTGGATTGGTGATGGGGTGTAGTGGGATGTTTGCAAGTTGGCTACATAAACCAACGGAGGAAGGACAGACCCACTGTTGTCTGAGTGAACCGCTGTACTTAAGATGGCCAAATTTCAGTATATATTTGAAATCTTTGATGGAAGCTGTCAATATTTTACTGTGAAATAAAGAAAATCAAAAATTAGCTTTGATTTTCGCTTCTATTACTTAACCTATGGTAGCGAAATCACCAACAGGAAATTTTTCAGACAATTTTTTTTTCAGTCTAGACCATAGTTACACGAAAAAAAGCAGAGCTTACACTGACTCTCTCAAGAAATGTGTTTTCATCTTGGTGCTTAGTCAGGCTCAGACTCACTCAAAATTTTCCTAAAAAGGAGTCGCTCGCACTAAGGCTTATTCAAATTTCGCTCAACCGGATTCACTGTGACTCAGATTCACCAAAATATTACATACTCGGTGTCACCCAGACTCAAAATCACAGCCAAATGTAAGATGTGCGTGAGTATGAATGAGTTTAATCAACAGAGAGTGCGCCGACTGATTGTCTAGACTGATTAATACATTTTTCACTCTACTTTTTTTGTAATGGAAGCGAAAATCAATTTGGGTGGAGAGAGGAAAAAAGAGGAGTAAAAACCTTGGAGAAGAGATTCCTCTGCCATATAAATTTAATCTCGCTGACATGTACAGAGCCCGACATTTCGCTTTGTGTGTTTTATTTATCCGCCCTGTCGCAGATTGAATTCGATAGATTGCCAGCGCACACTGGTCGACATGACTGGTCATCACGGAAACTTAAAATTTAGGACACGTAGCCGAATTGAAGAGAATGCCTAAATCTGTCCCGCGGTGTCAGAGCGGTGAAGATATAGGGCGCATGTCTGAGTTACGCATGTACAGGTGCTAACTTCTGTAGTCTTGCTGTGCCAAAGCTGTAAGCAGAACTTTCAAAGTGGATTTTAATTTCACGCTTCATCACGCACCGGTCCAGATTTTATAATGTTGTCAACTGCGTTATATCATTTTTATTTTGCATCCTGACATTTTGAGAATGAAATGTCTCCACGTTATTCGCAACATTGTTTTATAAGAATGCGTTTTAGACAATAGCAAAACGAATGTGAACCAAAAATATGTATACAAAAAATTTGATCACGTTCCGTGCTATGGAAAACCATCGAAAAGTGACGGCATAAGAGCCAGAAAGTGTGGATTCGGCTAGCGAGATCGCGTAATGTGAAAAATCCGCCAATGAATTTGAAATGTGCTTGCTTACACACCATCTTTATTACTATCATAACTTTGGGCATTATGATCATCTTCATCATCAATTCCTTCGATTTATTCATTTATTCACTCCTCTCTCTCATCACATTACCAGCGTGACAACTCCTTCACCTCTTCTGCCTACTACATTACTATCTACTACTATTACTACTACTACTTTACTATTACTTATAGAACGACGTAACAGGGTAACAGCGTAGACTATGATAGTTTCCTTGCAGAACAAAAACATTTCAGCGTCTGAACGGGGTCGACACGCAATTAAATTCAGAATTACTCAAAGAAAACCAATTTTGTTTCTAGAACATCAAGATTTCGAAGCCTATGTAGTACCGGCGTCAAATCAAACATGGAAAGCGGCAATCATTAGCAATGGTATAGTGCGCAACGTCCATTTGTGACCATTGACAGGCACTCATAATTACGCTTTGACAGCACTGCGCATTTCCATGGTGATGACTGGACGGTGTGCAAAATACTATTTCTAAAGCTTGCCGCTGTGCGCACTTAAATTGACGCCGATTGTACAGCACGGTTCACTCTTAGAAGGAACACGCCAGTCTGTGGCCGGTGGCCTGCAGAGCGCTAACTGCTGGTGAGATTTTGAAATACGACACATGCGCGTTGCTTCATCAAAGTGTGGCGCGCCCTGCATCATCTGCTACTTTGCCCACGCACTCGGCCTGCGCTAGCAAGCCATGAGCCCTCGCGCTTTTTCCTACTTGTAGCTCTTTTCTATTGCACGCATCTCCACGAAGTGAATAATGACGAGTGGGCAAAGCTAGGTTTTGAAGTTTTTAATGTCTACGTTGAAGTTGCCGACTAGCATAAATTGTCTGTACTTGTAGCTGTTTTCTATTGTTCCACCACAATTATGATTGATATTAGGGTATTGTTAGAACAATTTTGTGTCTCAAACTTGTTACTCGAGCGTTCTCCCATATAGTGTGAATTTAGTGACAAAGTGACCGTTTGACATGAAGAGTCGACGAAAAAGTGTGGTCCTAACGTCCCTAATGTATAAATTGAAGTAGTGAAGTAGTATATGGGGTTTGTGCTTAGAGGCGTTTTATACTGCTCTGTGACAATTATGATTGATGTTAGTTCATTGTTAATCTTTTTTGAGCCTCACATATGTTTCGACTATACTGTAAACGTTTCCCGAGCTTTTCCTGTATATTGTGAAGGGACTGACATAAAGTGACATAAAGGGTCGACGACAAAGCTAGGTCCCAAGGTCCTAATGCCTACATTTAGGTCGCCAACTGATGCAAAGGGTGTGTGCTTGTGGGTATTTCACAATAACCTGGCACAATTATTATTGATATTAGTCTATTGTTGAAGTTCCTTTTGTGTCTCGCATCACCCGTACGTTACCTGAGCGTTGCCCCACATTAGGTAGCCGTGACATATGAACAACGGACAAACTTCGCCCCTGAATGTTTTCGCGTTGCTCTATTCACTGGAACCTCGGTGAAACGTTTTATTATTTCGTGGACAGTCTACTGCGAAATTTTCAAACGTTGATAGCATGAAGTGACGAAGCGAGGCCATGGGGCAGCGAGAACTGCAAAAAAGAGGATAGAAAAGGCCGCTTCCCGTACTGCCTTTTTTTTTGAGCTAAAGTCCATTGTGACAGCCAAGAAATTCTCCGATGACGGCTGAGGTGAAATGAAAATAAATTAATAAAGAAAGGAATGAAGAGCGGACTTCAATCGTATCGTGAGGGCGGATATCCAGGCATTGTGGGGAGAGAGATGCAAATAAAAGTCACAACGTTGCCGCAAAGGCGAAGCAATGAACGCGATAGACACGAATTTGAAGGTCACGCGCAAATAGGCAAGGAGATCGAAACGTGCCCCACATTTCTCACGCACAGATGACGCACGAAACGTACTCACATGTACAGATGAACGCGAATAAGCGTCTCATTTGTTACTTCGCTGTATCTGAAAAGCAAATGAAGGCTGTGCAACGATTGCAGTGGCTTTTGTGCACACGGTAACCACAACAGAATCATTTCGACGAAACTCATAGGCTACGCAAGACGTATGATTCTGCCCATTGCAATATAAGGGCGCGCGATCGAGCGTACACCCCCTTATTCTTTACGCAGGTCAAAGTACGCGTGAATAATGAGAGCCACCACGCGCTCACTACGCCATCTTGCTGATATGCTGAAAGCACGATAGTCCCCCCCCCCCCCACACCCCGAGATGCCTGCCAACAGCGGTAAGTGGTAGATATTGATACGCAACAGCCGGCACAGCCTGTCTGGAAGAAAGAGAAAGACGACGTTGGTGGCTGGTTGTTTATGAACTGTCGTCATCTTGTGCGCCGAGCACAGTGCATCGTATTTAATTTATTAAATAAGTTACCCGTAACTATATTGGTGGAGGTGGACGACTCCCGTACCTCGATGGAGACGCGCAGCGGTCGCAACACCGGGGACTCTTCGGCTACTTCAACTGCCAGTGCCTCATCCCCACCGGTCTCTCGATCCGAGTTGACAACGTACGTCACCCTGCCACCCCTGCGGGATCCTGGAACTTTCTCCGCTGACGGCACCATCGACGTTGACTCCTGGCTGCACCGGTACGAGCGAGTCAGTGCTACCCACCGCTGGGACCCCACGCTCATGCTCGCCAATGTTGTGTTCTACCTCGACGGCACGCCGCGGACATGGTTCGAAACCAACGAAGCCGAAATCACAAGCTGGGATCTTTTCAAATCGAAGATCCGTGATCTTTTCGGCGATTTATCTGGTCGTCAGCTCGCTGCCAAGAAGACTCTCGCCACTCGCGCCCAGACGTCTACTGAATCGTACGTCTCATACATTCTTGACGTCTTGGCGCTTTGTAGCAAGGTCGACCAGCGCATGTCAGAAGAAGAAAAAGTTAACCATGTCCTCAAAGGGATTGCTGACGATGCCTTCAACCTGCTGGTTTTTAATAATGTCACGAGAATCGACACGATCCTGACAGAGTGCCGCCGTCTAGAACAGGCTAAAGCCCGCCGCGTCACCCACGGCATCACGCGCCTGCCGAACACAGCTGCTACTTCCTCTTGTGATGACTCCGTCCGCCCAGTTCCCCGATGTGACAACCTCACCCGCATCATTCGTCGTGAGGTCGAGGCAGCCCAACCAGTAGCTACTCCATTTCCAACGCCTGATCCTTCACCGACCACGATCTCACTTATACAAGCCGTCGTTCGTCAAGAATTATCGAACGTCGGCCTACACCCCATTCAACCAGTCTACTCTGCCGAGCCTTTTTATCGTCGTCCATCCGCTCCTCGATTTGGGTCCAACTACTCTCGACAGCGCAATTTGTCCGAATGGCGTACACTGGACGACAAGCCCATCTGCTTCAACTGCCGACGTGTCGGTCATATTGCTCGCCACTGCCGCAATCACTGGGCTCCGCCGGCACGCTATGGGCCTCCTACCCAAGCCACTTCTGACCACCAGTCGTCCTCAACATTTGATTTTGGTTCCCCTATGCCGACCACATCTTCTGATTCTGCCGCACCTCTGACGAGACCTCGCTACGCCCGCTCACCATCCCCTGCTCGCCGTCAATCTCGTTCGCCCCCACAACGCCATCCTGCCTCTCCGACCTATTCGCAGCGCCCCCGACCGGAAAACTAGGCAGTGCAGCTTCTGGAGGTGAAGCTGCATTGACGACGACCTCTGCAAGAAATCCTCGTGTAACATTACCGACGACCCGGAATCTGTTGAACGTTACATTAGACAATGTACCTGTGCGCGCATTGATCGATACCGGCGCGCATGTGTCCATAATGAGTGCTGCTCTTCGTCGCCGCCTAAAGAAAGTTGTCACACCCGCCTTGAACCGAGCCGTTCGAGTCGCCGACGGGGGAACTGCCGCGATTATTGGCATGTGCTCTGCCCGTGTGACTATCGCCGATAGAAGCACTGCTGTTCTTTTCACCGTTATAGAAAATTGTCCTCATGAAGTAATTCTAGGCATGGATTTTCTAATCGCTCACTCGGCCCGTATAGATTGTTCAGCCGGCTGTCTTGACCTTGAAATGCCTCTACTTTCTGATCTGACCAACCCACCCCAAAGTCGCCTTTGCTGCATTGATTTCGCACGCCTTCCGCCTAACTGTGTCACACATATCGACCTCTTCTCTACACCACCTGTACCTGATGGCGATTACATGGTGGCACCAATTCATGCCGTGATGCTTACGCATGGCGTCACTGTTCCGCACACCATTTTGACAATCGTTGGAAACCGCACATGCCTTCCTATTGTCAATTTTGCCCTCACTGCCCAAATTCTTCCACAAGGTATCTCCCTGGCCAAAATTACTGCTCTACAAGACCATACGGTTGAACCCTTCACAGTGGATGATTGCTGCACCTCAGACAATAAACCAACTCTAACACGTTCATCGGGCGTCGACGTTGACCACATGGTACCATCAGACCTCGCTCCTGATCAAGCGGAAGCCCTTCGTCACGTCCTGGAGTCCTATAGTGACATTTTCGACTTCGCCAGCACGGCTTTAAGCCGAACGAGTGTTGTTACTCATCGCATCAATACCGGTGACGCGAGTCCCATTCACCGACGTCCATACCGTGTTTCCGCGTCCGAGCGCACAGTCATACAACAGGAAGTCGAAAAGATGCTTGCAAAAGACATAATCGAACCCTCTTGTAGCCCCTGGGCTTCTCCTGTCGTCCTGATCAGAAAGAAGGATGGAACATGACGCTTTTGTGTAGATTATAGACATCTCAACAAAATTACGAAGAAAGATGTTTACCCGTTGCCTAGAATCGACGATGCCTTAGACTGCCTTTACGGTGCTGAGTATTTTTCCACTATCGACCTTCGATCTGGCTATTGGCAGATCGCTGTGGATGAGATGGACCGTGAGAAGACCGCATTCGTCACTCCTGACGGGCTTTATCACTTCAAAGTTATGCCCTTTGGTCTCTGTAATGCGCCGGCCACATTCGAAAGAATGATGAACTCGTTGCTCCAAGGGTTTAAATGGTCAACCTGCTTATGTTATTTAGACGACGTTATCGTTTTCTCGCCCACATTCGACTCCCATCTCAAGCGTTTATCGGCGATTCTTGAAGTTTTTCGTCGAGCCGGACTTCAACTGAACTCGTCGAAATGCCACTTTGCTCGTCGTCAAATAACCGTACTTGGCCACATCGTCGATGCCGCAGGAGTCCGCCCGGATCCAGAGAAAATTCGCGCCGTCACGGACTTTCCTGTTCCGAAGTCAACAAAGGACGTTCGCAGTTTTGTGGGCTTGTGCTCCTACTTTAGACGGTTTGTTAAGGACTTCGCGATCATTGCACGCCCACTCACAAACCTCCTGAAGAAGGACACCCCGTTTTTCTGGGGCGCTGATCAAGCCTCATCCTTTTCCCAGCTCACGACGCTCCTTACGACACCGCCGATTTTAGCCCATTTTGATCCATCAGCTCCAACCGAGGTTCGCACTGACGCTAGTGCGCATGGCATCGGGGCAATGCTAATGCAACATCAACGCGGACATGAGCGTGTTATAGCATATGCAAGCCGCCTGCTATCTACAGCCGAGCGCAACTATTCAATCACGGAACGTGAGTGTCTCGCTCTCGTGCGGGCAGTCGCCAAATTTCGCCCATACTTATACGGGCGTCCATTCCGGGTAGTCACCGACCATCACGCGCTCTGCTGGCTGGCCTCACTCAAGGATCCCACAGGACGCCTCGCTCGTTGGTCCCTACGATTACAAGAATACACGTTCACCGTAACGTACAAAACAGGGCGGTCACACCAAGATGCTGATTGCTTATCACGCTACCCCGTGGAAGAGGCTGCCCATACTGACACCTTTCCAGACCTTCTGTCTGTGACGCAGCTACTCAACCTTGGGCACGAACAACGCCTGGATGCTTCCCTGCGAACCATCATTGGAAAACTTGAGTCAAGGCCTCGCGACGCATCTCTACAAATGTTCCTGGTAAAAGACGGCATCCTGTATCGCCGTAACCTCGATCCATATGGCCGTGACTTGCTCCCCGTCATACCAGCACATCTTCGTGCGACTATTCTCAACCAACTTCATGACGCTCCTTTGGCGGGCCACTTGGGCGTCTCTCGCACATACGACCGTGTACGTAGTCGTTTCTTTTGGCCTGGTCTTGCCCGCTCTGTTCGACGCTACGTCGCCGCTTGTGAACCCTGCCAGCGCCGCAAAAAGCCATCTTCCCTACCAGCTGGATTCCTTCAGCCGATCGACATTCCCATCGAACCTTTTTTTCGAGTTGGCTTCGACCTGCTTGGCCCATTCCCGATCTCCAGCTCAGGCAACAAATGGATCGCTGTCGCCACTGACTATGCGACACGGTATGCTATCACACGAGCACTTCCGACGAGTTGCGCAACCGATGTGGCGGACTTTCTGATATATGATATTATTTTAGTACACGGAGCTCCACGCCAACTTCTCACTGACCGCGGCCGCACCTTCCTATCAGCTGTCGTTGATGAAATCCTGCGCTTTTGCTCTGCCAAGCACAAGTTTGCCACTTCGTACCATCCACAAACGAACGGTCTTACGGAGCGCCTCAACCGCACCATAACCGACATGCTTTCTAAATACGTAGCGGCCGACCACCGGGACTGGGACGTTCATTTGCCATTTGTGACGTTCACATATAATTCATCACGTCACGACACTGCCGGCTATTCACCATTCCATCTTCTATACGGCCGAGAACCCGCCCTACCATTTGACACCTTGCTGCCCTCGGTGACTGAGTATGTCGGCGAAGCCATCGCGCGAGCCGACCACGCACGCCAACTCGCCCGCAGCCGCTTGCAGGCTTCACAGGAGCGCCAAAGACAGCTCTACGATTCCCATCATCGAAACGTGCACTTTTCAACGGGTTCCCTTGTCCTCCTCTGGTCCCCGACTCGGCGTGTAGGGCTTTCTGAAAAAACTGCTGTCACGCTACACTGGACCATACCGCGTCGTTCGCCAGGTGACTGACGTTCCATACGAGATCGTTCCAGCCGATTCAACGTCATCATCGTCACCTTCGAGTGACATCGTACACATAGCTCGACTCAAGCCCTATCACCCTCCTTCTACCGCATCCGAGTCGCTCAAGCACCGAGACGGTGCTTCTACCACCGGGGGGTTATGATACGCAACAGCCGGCACAGCCTGTCTGGAAGAAAGAGAAAGACGACGTTGGTGGCTGGTTGTTTATGAACTGTCGCCATCTTGTGCGCCGAGCACAGTGCATCGTATTTAATTTATTAAATAAGTTACCCGTAACATTATGAATAACTTGCCGTTTGAACGGTGAAGGAGATACCTCGCGGTGGCTCAGTGCTTAACGCCTCGCATTCACGACGCGGGGGTCCCACGTTTGATTCCGTGCACCGGACTCTACTTTATGGCATATTTTTTTTCTTGCGTTTTCCTATATGCAAAAAGGTACGAGATGCCACAGAAAAGCGTGTATATATATATATATATATATATATATATATATATATATATATATATGCTTTAAAGAAAAAGAATGTTTCATTACATATACTTTCCTATATCACAACGGCTGCATTTTAGATGGAGGCGAAAATATTGTAGGCCGGTGTACTCAAATTTGGGTGCACGTTAAAGAACGTAGGTGATCAAAATTTGTGGAGCCCTCCAGTATGGTGTCTCTTATAATCACATGGAGCTTCTGGGACGTTAGACCCAAGATGTGATCATCCATTGTACAAAGAGCCATCCATATGTCACCTGAAAGCGATCAGCTGAAAGAAAGTGGTTCAGATGGAAGTCCAAACCTAGGTCAGTATTGGCCTTCGCCGTCATTTACGCGGAAGGAAGGAAATTAGAGGGAAAAGAACGGCAGGGAGGTTAACCAGCCTATAGGCAGCCGGTTTGCTACCCTGTGCATGGGAGAGGGATGGGGGAGATGAAAGATAGAGAGCAGAGAGGGGAGAGAGAAACACAGCACATTCAGCAGCACACGCGCGCACACTCATAGTCCAGTCTTGTCTTTCGCGGTGTGTGACATTGCTGTTACAGTCGCTTGTTCAAGTCCGTGTCGCGTAGGGATTTCAACAGAGCTTTCGTCACCTTCTGTTGCAATGTCTTCTCTCGGACACTTGACAGAATAGTGTCCACAGACATTTGGCTGTTGTCGATGCGCGCAAAAGCGGACGCCAGTGACTGTCTCTGGATTTCATACAACGGACAGTCACACAGGATGTGGTGTAGCGTCTCTTCGCTATGGCAGGCATCGCAGAGAGTGTTGTCGGCCATTCCTATGACAAAGGAATAAGATTTTGTAAATGCCACTCCTAGCCATAAGCGATGAAGAAGGGTTGCTTCTCTTCGGCCGAGTCCAGTGGGCATGCGAAGAGCCATCAAAGAGGACAGGTGGTGTTGACGATTTGTATCGATGCTTGGTGGGCACCATAGTGAAAACGTGATTTCACGCACAAGTCGTCGAAGATTACTGGCAGCATCAGTCCGCGAAAATGGTGTGGCTTCTTCTCGTGTTCCTTCAAGGGCTGCCCGCACGGCAGTATCGGCATGTTCGTTCTCTATGATGCCGCAGTGACTTGGCAGCCATTGAAGCGTCACATGATGCCCTTTCTCGTTCGAAGTGTGGAGAAGGCATCGAATTTCGAAAACACGCTGTTCGTATGGCCCGCGACGTAGTGCTGAGAGCACAGATTGTAGGGCAGCCCTTGAGTCGCTGAAAATCGACCATTGTTGCGGTGGTTCCCGATTGACCACACAAAGTGCAGCGCGCAAAGCAGCTAGTTCCGCTGCTGTAGATGCCGTGGAGTGGTCAGTCCTAAAGCTGATGGTAACACCTCTTGCTGAGACAACTACTGCCCCTGACGAACACTGGTGGTTCGTGGAACCATCGGTGTATACGTGTATGCTGTCTGAATATTTCTCGTGCAAAAGAAGAAGAGACAGTTGTTTCAGCGCGGGCGACGAAAGCTCAGATATCCTCCGGATCCCTGGTACACTAAGATGCACTGTGGGTCGAATAAGACACCAAGGCAGTATGGGTGGTTTACGCGGAGGGACACATTATTGTCTATGGCATCAAGCATTCAAAATGAATCCATCTAAGGGCACAAGACTTTCTTGTTTTACGTCTTGTTGCATCTAGTGCCATCCTTTTGAGAGCAAATAACAGGTAACTTGTACCAGGAATGTACAGAAGTTTGCAAGGAAGTACTAATCACGTGAACAAGAATAAGCTTGGATTTCAAGCTTTCAAATTTCAAGAAGTCGTAATATCGATAATAAATATTGCAGACAAAATGCCCCCACTGCTGCAGGTTTATCCAACAAAGCCCATGTTATCATGCCGATATGACGTTCTTGACCGATCATTCCTGACATGGAGGCGTGTGGTCATTGTTTTAATGAGGAACGCTGGCGTGACACAGCGAATAATGAACGGGGCCACCTAAGTTATAAATTCTAGTTTCGTGTAGGGTCACCTGAGTTTATCGTACAAGCAGTGTAAAAACAGTGCAATAACAACAAAACGAGAAGGAAGGCCCAAATAAAATACCAATATTTCACACACATTTGTGAAAAGCAATACCATTGATAATGAAAACATACCCGCGTATGGCAACACTGAAAGGCGTTAAAATGAGAAACTGTCACAAGGCGTCGACACTAGACACAGAGAGTAGCCCATTACAGTGACAACTGTGCAATAAGGAACAAGGCATATAAAGAAACACAAAAGACGAGCGCTGACTTAAAACTAAAGTTGATTTCCTATTGAAAACAGAGTATAAATAAAACGGCACGTGAACAAATTTAGCAGGCCAATAACTGCAAAAAAATCAACATGCGACATCAGCCTACGTCAACTTCCGTAGTTACTCGCGCGGAACAAATAGAGAACTTGTTTTTCCATCAAAGCAATGAATGGTATGCTCACGCAGTTATTGCCATGTCTCGAAATTTCTGCAGCCTCGGTTACCTCAAGCG
Source organism: Rhipicephalus annulatus (assembly GCA_013436015.1). Classification (NCBI taxonomy): domain Eukaryota; kingdom Metazoa; phylum Arthropoda; class Arachnida; order Ixodida; family Ixodidae; genus Rhipicephalus; species Rhipicephalus annulatus. The sequence goes on from WOVY01009271.1 coordinate 920,472, forward strand.
TTCATTGAGAACCACATCGCTCCACCACTCGAAATTTTTTGAGCAGCACTTTGCACTAAGGAGTGTCACACGCGCTACAAATTCAGAGCTCATCTGTATTTCTTACTATCCGTTGTCCCTTACTGCGATGTTGTCAGTATAACGGACCGCCAAATTGCCCAAATACTCGCGCTCTTAAGATAGACCAATTTGAAGAGATTCGTTTCCCTGCTGCCCGCTAAATGCAGTTCGCGGGAGTGATCTCAGCCTAATTTCTATCTCTTTCCGACGCTCCCGTTCACAACCATACGTGTTGGGTAGCATCTGCAACCCTCTCTCTTTCGCACTTGAGACGGTCGATGTGTGATAGCACGCATCTTGCACCGCTGTTGCCTCAGTTTTTGTTTTCTCAACTTCGACCTCACCGACGATCACCCTGATTGAGGTCGGCACAATACCAGACCCATGTGTGCGAGATGGCGAGCCACACATGAAAGAAAAAAAAAGGAATGAAAAGGGAACGCATTAGATTGCCCGGGGAAGCTACCGGGCTGCCTAATAGATAGGAGCCTCGCTGAGGCGTAATTGATCGGTTCAAGTAGATTGACGCCTCGCGGGACGAAATTGCCTGCAGCTCCACCGCGATAACCACGGCGTTTCGCTTTTCCTTAGTTATTGGAAAAGCATAGAAGAGGTTGGTGCGAGCAGCGTGGCCGTATCTTGCTGTCACGTGTGAGGTATTGGATCAAAGGTTCCATGGTGGCCTCTTAGGCACTGCTACTAACTCATTTTTATGTCGACGGCTGACGAGTCGTGCAGAAACCTACGCGGCCTCAGCCGCCTGTCGGCTTTTTCATATTCACTGCTGTTTTGGTTTTACTCCATCTCGTTGATCGAACATTTTCAGTAATAACGGAGAAAATGTGGCAAACCTAACAAAGATGACGAACAAACTGATGTCGATAATGAAGTATGAGGACAAGATAGAAAAATAAAAGAGGGGGAGGGGTGGACTGCCAAGGAATCATGTGTAGCTATAGCTGTGCAGTCTTTCTATATGCGTGCTCCCGTAGCGTGTATCTTGTAAAACAAGCCCGGCCGAACTGAGCAGGAGTATATTTTAATTGGTGAACCTAATCAGCTTTGACTGAGCGAGAGAACCACGCTGGATGCGCATCGCACTTCCCTCTAACTAAATGAGTCAGTCGCAGATGCCTTCGCATTAAGGAAGTTGGAGAGAAAGCGGGAAGGATGGTACAGGGGGAAGTGGGTGGCGTATCGTATACAGGTAAGCGCTAGAAGATAACTCAACCAAGCAGCGCCCACCTGTACTTGGCGGGATCAGTGCACCAGTACACGGCGGCGAAGCCCTCTCGACTCGCTCGCAGCCTCTGGGAGGCTCTATAGCCACCACAAAAAAATTATTTGCTCCCGATTCTTGTTTCATTATTCGCACATGTCGTCTTCGGGCTCTCTACGCCCGCTTTTTCTTTCGTTGCACTTTTTGCGAATTTCGTTTTCTGTGCCAAGTTATTCTCGCCTTTGTTCACCAGCCGTTCCTTTTTCCTATTTACCAGCTCACGTGCTTGAGAAAGATCTTCCGCTGGCTTTAGTGTACCGCCACCGCCTGGTCCCAGTGCGGACCAGGCAAAGCCGATGGATGGCCAAGAAAGAAAACGAAGGGCTCAGCGAATTTCTAATCACTCTGACTTCTGCGTCCTTGCTTGTTGTGAACCTTTTCTCTTTTATATTTTCATTATTTTCCCTGACTAGCTCACCACCCTATGGCAAGATAGAGGCGGTGCCAGATAGCGATGTGGAGCCAGTAATGAGAACACCTGCGGTACGCCGACGAAGCTTACTGGACAGACGAGCTTCAAGCCAAGGAAAAGAATGGATTTTTTTGGCGCGTATCTGGAAGTGGGCGAGGCCAGTGACGCGGCAGAGCGTGTCAGAGACGGCGAAAGTGTATTGGAGCGCAAAGGGTCGGAGAAGGTGGTGGCGGGTCTTCGTGGTACCGGGCTTGCTTGAGCGTATATGTGCGGTCACTCGAAAAAGGAAAGAGAATGCTTGTGTGAGTGTGTGTGTGTGCGTGTAAGGACGCAATGAAGAAAGAGGACGAGGGAGTATAAAGGCCAGGAATTCCCCAGCGAGTTGGGCTCGCGGTCTCATTTCAAGCTTGAAGCAACGGCGAACATTGAGGTTGGCAGCTTTCGGACTCCAGGCGACGACTTGGGCGGACGTGGTGTTTTTGCTGTCTCGCGTTGGCGGCTCGTAGTCTGCACTCGAGGGGTTATTGAGGCCTTCAGACTCTCCACGTTTAGAACGAAGGCGCGCACAAAGAGAAGCCGCTGTTTGAGGTTCATGGTCGACAGCGCAGGTGGCGTGGAATGTTAGTGCACGTTTTCTCTACACTTTGCTCCCCTGAGAATTTCAGCTATCGATGGATTTCGCATTGGTGTTTCGGATCCGGCATTGCTAATTACCGACTGGTCTATCCTCTCACCGAGTCCTCTTTCGTGGAACTGCGTCTGCTCGCTAAGACGATCTGGCGTGGGGTGTTCAATGAACCGGTCTCTACTAGCTCAGTAGAAAAATATGTATGGTAACAAATTACCGCAAAAGAGCTGTGTGCCTGTTCTCAGATGCTTTGTTCACACCTCATTTGGTGTACTGTGATCCGCTTAAGGACAAAAAGGTTCAATGTTCGAAGAGTGGAGAAGTACATCCTCTCGCAAAATGCACTTACAAGGTAATCGGCTTAAACGTCTGAACTTCTTGACTCCAGATAACGTCCTGTATTTTTTTGCGTGAGGTAGTGACAGGTATTTTATAGCTTTAAGTACAGGACAGGCATGTAAAAAACGTAAAAGTGGGATGACAGGGCTTCAAAATGCCCGTGCAATTACTGAACAGAACAGTTGTTGACTGCCGCTATCTATCGGTGCTGATGAAACGAAATTCGGGTAAAATAACTTGACTGCCTATTTGTTATTAGCTTGCTGACATAGTAAACATTTCTCAGATTTAACGTTCTTTGATGACGTTGGAGTGCTTCAAATATCACGACAGATTTGAAGTGGACCGCAAAGTTGTTGCTGGAGATATACACCACTGGCGTTATGTAGACAGATGATGTTTTATTTGGGCGCAAGCATGAGACAATGATATATAACTGTTTAAATTTTGTAGCAGTCTAGTTGTTCAAAATACACACAAAGTAAACACGTTTTATGCAAATTCTTTACATGCCTATCATCGTGGAGTCTAAATAATAGAAAAAGTGGACACGAAATGAGACTATTGAGACAAACACTAAAAAAAACGGATGTGGCACACAAACAATGTACTAGCAGTGTTGCACTTAGTTCAATGTATGGCCTATTCACAACCAAAATATGGATAATTTGGCAAGTTGTGTTTTAGGAATTTTATAGTTCAAGTGTAAAGACAACGTGCATTTCCTACGAATGTTTGACATGCACGTATACGAATTACCTATAAATATAAAAAAAACGCTAATATGAAGAAATATTATTCTGTCCCACTTCAGAGGGATAAAACAGCATGCAGAAATTCGTATTGAAAATGCTGCGTATAGCTCGTAGCGCGGCACCATTCACATTCAAAGATTGAATCAATACTCAGCCAGCGCTGGGTATCGGCCGACAGCTTAGAAGTAAACACAATACAAGTTTCTTTCAAAAATTTTTGACAAATATAAATCTGATGAGTCTCACCTAGTAAAAGAAATGGCAGCCTATTCACGGAGTAAATGAAAGATAGGGGGGCGAAGCATCCGTTCGTCCATTCGTTCTTGCTTCCGTCCTCCATGCGTCCGTCTGTGTGACCATCCGTGCGTCCACCCGCCCGTCCGTGCGTGCGTCTGTTCGTGCGTACGCACATCCATGTGTGCGTCCATCCCTGCGTTTGTCCATGCATCCGCCCCTGCGTCCGTCCATGCGTCCATTCGTCTGTGCAGCCATCCGTGCGTCCATCCATGCATCTGTCTGTGTGTCCGTTCGTCCACCTATTCAACACTCCAAGTACCACCATCTCGCATCTTTTCATCATATATTCCTCATATAGAAGCACCGCCATCCAGCGGACATTCTAAGGACTGAACGAGAGGAGGCACACGCACACTTTCTTACGGCTTGCGCTTCGGGTCTACTTTCCACCTTTAACCACCTCGAGTTCATGTTATATACAAGTTCACTGTATTCATGACATTGCGGCCCAACGCTCGCTAAACCTTTCTAAAACCTAGGAGGTTACGCCCAGCGAGTATAACGTAGCAAGTCTTTCTTGCCTTCTGTGCGTTGTTGAACAATAAAGAAATTTGCACCGTGTGCGTTAACTAAAAGCCGAATTCTCCTGTGTCTCATTCGCCCTTAACAGCCATTGGCATGTGCATTGAGCACTATCTTTTATTGTCAACAACGCATAGAAGAAATCTCGCACCAGCACCACCTTGGAGGTCAAAATGTTATACTTGTTACACACTACTACAACGGCTACATGAGACGAACGGGTGCCGCTATAAGGAGCTTAGCACCTAAAATAAGCAAGGACATTCATGTTAACACTGAAGGATAGAAGAGGCGTGAAAGATTGTCGCGCCTTTCAACCTTGTTGATGAGAGCAGACTGAACAGTAGATAGATTATGCGATTAGCAAAACAGAAGAGGGGAGCAGGTATTCGGAGGCGTCTGTTGAGACACAACAACGGCGTCGGCGAGGAGCCAATGCTTCACGCCTATTTCTGGACTGGACCTTTAAGTGCGGTTCCTTGTCCCAGCTCAATGGCATTCTTACGAGCCACTTCGGAGGGCCATCATGCACTATGCTGAAGCCAGCTCTAGTTGATAACGCCATCCATCAATGCCCGGCTCACCGCCAAGAATGCTATCGGAGACACCCCTGAGAAGATGCGCCACATTCGCAACACCTAATGCTCAAGCCTGACTACCGCGTCGAGACAGCGACTCGTGGAGATCAATACGATCGAGACTTTGGTATCCACCCCCTCCCCCCTAACGTTTTCCTTTTCTTTCTCGCCAGTAGTCCCGGAAGTATGAATTGAATGCGCTTCAGTGTCAGGGTTGCAAACAAAGTGGGAGCCATGAAAAACAACACCCGCCCGTTATGGCGCGATCGTCGTAAGCAATGGCGTGGTCATACGCGCATCGCATTGCATGAATGTCACTTGAAGAGGATGGGCGTTCACTGCCCATTCAGTTTGTTTTGAACGGGAGTTGGAAGAATGTGCGGAAGGGGTTGACGGCTGTCAGAGTCTGTTGATATATTGAGCGCTGATGGTCACACTTGTTCACGGAGCGAAGGCGAGTGGGCACACAAGGTGATACTCTGGCGAGAAGCCTTCGTTGTTGTACGAGGTTTGTCACCTCTAATAATAGACGTGAAATATAGGCAAGGTCGGTAAGGCTTGTTTCGAAAAAAAAATAAAGCCCCCGCCAATGAGAATATTTGTCAAGCTTCTGTGGTGTTTGCGGTTTAACATCTCCCGCTTATTGTTTCGTTCTTGAAAGAGAAAGAGAACTAAATGGGGGGCAGAGAAACTTTCTACGCTGAGCTAGGAGGAGGTAAAAAAGCATGAAGAAGGAGCACAAAAAATAACTAACACATAAAAAAGGAAAAAGTAGGAGCACGGCACTGCAGTTCCCCCATTACGTCAATGCTATGCAACGACATCAATACAAGCTTAACTGATTTCCAGTGCGAGTGAAATTCAGGTCAGCGTTTTTTTTTTAACTGTATGATCTGGCAGGTGGCTGCGGTCAAATGCTTCACAAGAACGCTTAAACAGCCCCACATAACCACACTTTGCAAGACGACAGAATGATTTTTTCCTCACTAACCATCACTACCAATCCAACAGGCGTTCTCTCCTCCTCATTACTTATTCCTCAACAGCTCGTGTAAATTGTCAGCACTAAGTGCCGAACCCATCAAGATTTCACTCTTCTCGTCCACGCACTGTTATGAACGCTTTTATTGGTTGCATAGCAAAGCAGTGTAAGAAAAAAACTTCGTGTATATAGACAATTCGAGAGGATAAGCACTATATAGATGTCACGCGAAAAACTGTTTTTGCGTCATGAAGAGCTCCACAAAGACGACAAATGCCAGGACAGAAAAGGGTACTCATTTTGAGTTGTGTGTGTGTGGGGGGAGGAGGGTGTTCCTTTGGAACCTGGTGATGCAAGGGAAAGGCGGGGCTTTAAAAGATATGGTTAGCATTCATTCCGGCATTGTTTTTGTCTGAATTGTGATTACAAGGTATTCTAAAGCATCCATACATCAATGCCAGGGATATTTTCCCTTCCGGGCATTCAAAAAGGCGTCTTCTACACGGAGTATTTGCATTTTTTATTGCCAGAGTATTTACTAAGCAGAGTTATAGAACAATGCAGTGGCTTTCTAACCACAAGGCTCTTGTGAGTAATTTAAAGCCGATCTGCAAACATACCTGTCAGGAATCTGTGGAGGCAATGTCATGCCCTCCTAGGGTATTGTGCAATAACACGAACGATTTTCAGACACAAGGAAATGAAGGCGACTAAAACAAACGCATTGCATTCGTTGTCTGCCAACCATAATTCGTTCGCAATATATTAAGATAACATGACACCATCGAATAAGAACCAGCCGATCTTTTTTATCACTCCTATGAACTATAAAGCAGCAGTGGTACACCTACTAGTGAAGGTATGTTTGTTAGACTTGCCCTAGAGGCAAGGCGAGAATAAAGGAAACATCTTGATGGCACTCGGTAAGGGTGCTAGTGTGCGCATGGTGGCAATTTCGTAGTAAACGTGGTGTCTGACCGCCATGTAAAGGTAAATTTCGTCTAGTATGTCTTTTTTTTTCGTGTTTTCCTGCGCTAAATGACTATCTGGTGACTACAAGCAGGGTTGCAATAAGTACTCACACCAGGTAACATTGGTAACATTGGTCACAGTGGTGTTCGAAAACACGCATGCGTTGTTAGCTAGCCGTGCCAACGTTAACAAGGAAGCCGGTACCAAATATATGCCACCAAGGGTGGCTTCCGTGATGAAGTCACTCTTAGTTTGAACGAGGTGATCGATGTATGTTGCTTATGAATCCCAGGTCAGAGGACCTGCTGCTGGTAAGTAGCCACGAATTTATCGGTATATATGGATTTGTGCTTAGTGACTTTTATGTACGAAGCCCCTCAATAAGTACAGTATATTACGTTGCCAGCTTCAAAAGATGTTCAGGTGATCAAATTATGCTCATTGTGTTAAATGGAGCCATCATTTACACAATTGTTCTTACAACAACAACTATAGCATATTATGACAACGGACAACGATGCCATTATTAGGAAGACGGTGATAGTGGCAGTGATAGCGAGAACGACTATGACCGTGATGACATGATTAATACGGTAGTGTCATTGTGACGGGGCACAAAATAGTTGCACATAAAGGGTGATAATGACGTAGTGAAAATGATGCGTTGTAAAATTATAGCCAAAGACTGCCAACGGCTCCACTAATAATCCGAGCAGTTAGAATGAATGCCACACTTTGCCTGAGCTGTTCTGCATGTGTATTTGTTCCAAGATTATTTACGTCAATGTCGACCGCTGCCTACCACATCAAACGTTTATGGTTTGCATCACTATTCTACTGGTTCTCGAAATTTCTGATAATTACTTCGCATAATCTTTAGCTATATCATGGAACTATTCTCTAATGCGCCACTTTGCACATCTTTTCTACAATAGCTGAGCGTAGAAGAATAGCTGCTCAAGGTAATGATTTAAGTTTAGAAAAAAATAGTTCCTTTGGACATCCAGTTTGGCAAAGCTATATGCAGCACTATGTCGAACGTTGCTAAGACGTGGAAACTTGTTGTCACAATTTAACACATCCAAATATCACGACGTCTATCTCTCTGCCTTAACAAAAAAGGCTTTGCTACACGGCAGCGATTGCAGTGTTGTGCGGACAAGAAAACCGAAAGTATACCTTTATCTTTCCACAAGGACAGCGCTGTCACCGAGAAAAGGACAAACGACCCTAACAACCTTGTAAATATATTGAGAAAACCTTGTAATTAGCGTTTCTTTTCAATAGCGGTTCGCGGCGTTTACTACTGTGACAACCCAAAGTATGCTTCTCCGTATACATCGCCCAAATAATTTCCTACTCTTTCGCTGAGTGACCAATCGGGGAAGCGAGATGGCCTTTTATTGCCATAGTTGCCTCGTGAACGTAACGCAGTGGTCGTTATTGATTGCGCAGTGATCAGGGTTGGCAACTTGCGTCGTACCGCGTATTAGATCAACTTTAGAAAGAGCGCCCTTCAAAGATAGGTGCCGCTGCTGTTCATGGGCTTTCTGACGTCAAATGGTATATAATCATAAGGGAGGTTTACAATACTACATAGACTTTTTCACGTTAAAAATTGGGATTAGATACTTTTTTCTTGCCCTTTCATATTCCTTTTTTATTTTTTTGAGATTTCTTTTTTCTGTTTAGCTCAACAATCGCGGAATTCAGCAATAAAATTATATGACAACTATAATGTAACTGCTCCTCATCATATTTGGATAAAAAAAGCTTCGATGCGTGTACATACCATAATTTTTTGTTGTTTTTATGTAGATACAAATGCACGGACATTAGGAACTCAAAATCCGGAGCAAGCGCCCCTTAAGGTCAAAGATAGAGGTGGAGGGGGAGGGGGACCTGCTCGGTCAGGGAGAAAAAATTCGGCAGCAAAAGAGCCTCTAAGAATAAAGAAGGCACACGCGTGGTTCTAATGAAACGCTTTATTGCGTTTCCATTCACTCTCGCTGGGCAAATAAGAGCAGGGAATGAAACAGCGGTAGCGGTGGCAGAAGAAGAAGCCGCATATTTGATATCTCCCGAAGAAGAGAGGGGGCGCCTGCTCGGGCAGGGGCGCTTGCTCAGGATTTAACGGCATGGGAAAATGTTGTTTGTAAATACTTGTCAATATGTATGTTCGAATTTATAGAGGGGAATATGTGCACACGTTTCATATGCATAGACTCGGATACAGAAGTGTGTATAATGTGTATCGTATTTTTTTCTCAGTTTACGCGCATGATGTGTACTGGTTGTCAAGCCAACAAGGCAGGAACCCCGTTATGTTGCTTTTGTACAGATATTGGTTCCTTGCTCTCATACTATTTAAATTTATATTTCTTTGAAATAGACGAAAATGCCGAAAACTGTTGAAACTTCGAACTGAAAAATTCGGATCGCAATAATTCTGTTTCTAGTCGCCTTTGTTTTACCTCCAATGTAGGGCAGCGAACCAGATATTCACAAGGGTAACCTCCATACTGTTCCTTTCTTTGATTTTTTTCTCTCAAATAGGTGCCGAGAAAAATGGTATCGCAATAAAATGCGCATCGTAAAATTTCTTCTTTTCAGATACGCACGTATTCCGGTTTTCTTGTTAAATATATAATAAACTAAAACACGTGTAGAAAGACACGCAAGCGCGAACTTGCTTGTGATCACCCACACAAACTTCGACGAAGTATTTTTGCACAACTCTCCTCCCGTACCTGAGACAGGCCTTCAAGTCTTCCCGGCGAGTAGCGAACTTGAAATCTAGGCCCGAAAGCGCCGTTCAGTGGTTCGAAAAGAAGCCCGGTGATAAGCACGCTGATGCATAAAACATACAACTCAACTCCGATCTATCGGAAAGAGCGCCCGATATATCTGCATCGCAGGAAACGCCGGCTCATACAGCATTTCCAGCTGCTTCTGGGAAGTGTCTCTAAACGTCGAGCATTTAATTTATTATTATATATTTTGCGGCTTGCGACGCAGCTTGCGGAGAAGCCTTGAGAAATGCTTGAGATGGATGCGCGTTTCATTGATTTAATGCGTTACTCGACCATCGCATGACATGAATTATTCAGCTTGGAGCGGATAAGTTGCCGCATCCATCAAGGTGCGTTTTTTCGATGGTGGAGTGGGCACCGCGTAGCGTCAATTTTCGCTTCTGTTTTCTCCCCGATCTAAACACTGGCCCATTAGACTGACACGGGAGGCGCCTGGGTGCGTAAACAGAGTGACAAAACCAGAAAAATGCGGTTTATCAAGGCTTTATATCTCTACTTTGCTTGTTGCGCTCATGATTTGTGTTAAGGTCCACTTAAGCTCGACCTAACGTCGAACTCAGAACCATCGTGCAGTACTCCAAATGCTTCAGGAAGTTGTTTTTAAACACGGGTTTTCGACAGCACGTAAATCAATCAAGGAGCCTGGGAAACCTTACGAACGAATGGCGACGACTGCGGTGAAGTTTATGAATGTCACTGCCTGAAATAGCGGCCTCCAAGTATTTTATTTCCTAACTCTTGGAGACAGTAATACCGTCAACTGTACTAGATCTTCCGACACCTTTTAGAACGACACCCTTAACCAGCTAACTATAGAATGTTATGCGATGGCACGGATTAACCTTGGCTTATCACGATTCCGCTAAGTCAATATTATCAGCTCTACGAGGTATCCCCCACGCTTACTTTAGTATCATTGTCTGATATATGTAACTTTATTATTGTAATATTGTAGTATTGTAAGTTAGTAGTGCAATGTGATGATTGCTACGTAAGTGAAAGGAAGTGACGTTGAACATAACTACCAGTTACAAACTTCGCAAGAGAAGAACAACCTCGCGGACACAACGAAAGTGTTTTTAGAGAGCAGAGCTTTCACCTCGCTAGGTTTAGTTCCGATTTTCCGTTACTTCTCCTGGCATCGAGTTCGTCTCGCTTTACGTTTGAGTACTTGTGTCTCTAAAGTGTCATAGGTCATCGTGTTATTTATTATCACGTTTAGCTTAGTTTTTCACTTCCTGCACTACACCCAAATGTGTTCGAGCAAAATGGTGAAGTCTAGCACAATGCCTCAGACCAGCGAATTGACTGTAGCCCTTCGAGATCACGCCATTCGAGGGCTGGTGGCCAAAAATAACAGCGTATTCGAGCAGTGATTTAGCATATCTGCTTTATCTGCTTGAACACTTGATAAATGAATCAGCTTCTCGTTTGATTGATGACGTCTACGTGTTTCCCGAGCGAGACCATTTGAAGCAAGTTGTATAAATCATGGTGCTGTGTCTGAAAATAAATGAAAGCTGAAAGATGTGGCATGCGTCACGCTAATGAAACGTCGGTTGCCGCACCGATTAGCGCAGACGAAGTGTGCTGCGAGCATGGTGTCAGTTGAATATCTACTAATTGAGTGGGAATGAATGTATACATATAGAAAAAAAGAAAGTTTCCAAGCAAACCATCGTCGCCTATTAGAGCGGAAACACTGCTTACCTATAATAAGTGGCGGGAGTACACAAAGTAGCCTGTACCCATGTTGGAGGTCGCCATTTCGAGGCTGCATAAAAAAAAACAAAAAACAAAAAACTCATGAGAATAAATAGGGGAGACATAACCCCGATACTGATGCTTCCGTTGGTGGACTAAATTCACAGTGCGTTAAGGGATTACACTAGTTTTTTAAAATTTTTAGTAGGAGTGGTAATTCATTTCCTTTCTTGAAATGCAAGAAAAAAGAATGTAGAAGCAAGAGACTTCTCATACGCACGACAAAGGCCTCTGCACTTGTAGTTCCCCACAGTTACACGTTTTTTTTTTTGCAGTTACAAGGAGCAACAAATTTTTAGCATGTCACGTACCACATGCGCGCTAACAAAAATGAAGCAATCACAAACAAGCAAAGCTTAATACATTTTACGTAGTAGAGATATGCAAGTCATACACATAAAGGAGACGAAAATATACAGGAACAAAACTGTATACATGGTATACCATAATGAAACGACACACTTTCCGAGCACTAGTAGCCCGGTCCCGCCGTGGTTGTCTAGTGAATAAGGTACTCGGCTGCTGATTGATTGATTTATTGATTGATACGTGGAGTTTAACGTCCCAAAACCACCATATGATTATGAGAGGTGCCGTTGTGGAGGACTCCGAAAATTTAGACCACCTGGGGTTCTTCGACGTGCACCCAAATCTGAGCACACGGGCCTACAGCATTTCCGCCTTCATTGGAAATACAGCTGTTGCAGCCGGGATTCAAACCCGCGACCTGCAGGTCAGCCGGCGAGTACCTTAGCCACTAGACCAATGCGGCGGGGCAGGTGCTCGGCTGCTGACCCGCAGGTTGCGGGATCGAATGGCGGCTGCAGCGGCTGTATTTCCGATGGAGGCGGAAATGTTGTAGGCCCTTGTGCTCAGATTTGGGTGCACGTTGAAGAACCCCAGGTGGTCAAAATTTCCGTAGCCCTCCACTACACCGTCTCTCATAATCATATGGTCGTTTGAGGACGTTAAACCCCCCATATCATATGTAACAGCCCAGTTGTACCCACTCTTTTTACACAACATGATAAATTACGCCATGATAAAAGATTTTTCTTTTATCAAAATTTTTTCAACTTGTTTTTCAATGTCCATAAACTGACGTCAAACTGTAAGCCATTACAAAATTCATTACCTATTTGCGTTAATTTGTAATGCAGCGTTTGTTTCCCATAACTTGTCCTGGTTCTTGGTAAACAGTGTAAGTTTTTTAGCAGGAAAACGTTGAAGGTTTCTTCATCGTTCACACCACTTTTTTTGTTTACCTCTTGAAGCAGTTTAAATTAATATACTCGGTTTGCTTTTAACACTTGACGTTTATAAAAAAGCACTGAAGTTCGCAAATGGCTAATTATAGCCTTGTAATTTTCGTAACAGTGAAACATTTCCTTTGTTGCATTAAAGTTTGTTATACTTTTTCACTGTTGGCGTACCCCATACTGGTACGCAGTAACAAAGCCTGAAATAGAATAGGGCATTGTACTTTTTTTTTTCACTCGCGTGAGAATGGGGGAACCAATTTTGTACATGCATCCGACTGTTGCTGCAAGTTTTCTAACTAAATGATTATCGTGGACGTTCCACGTTATGTATTCACTGAACAGCAACCCAATTTTTTTTTCTTGTTTTATAGTGTTCCCGTCAAAGCTTATCTCCTGTCATATTTAACATGCTTATTTATTGTGCGAAATACATTATATCTCCTCTTCTCGGCATTTAACTTTAGCTTGTCTTGTTTAGGCCAGTTTAACAGTGACGTCATGTATAAATTTGTTTCTAGTGCTTCGGAGTTATTTGATGTAGAAATATATTGGTGTCATCTGCATTTATAATAAGCTGTGGTCAGACGGGTGAATATACGATAAGAATAACATAAAGCAAAACGACCAAAAGGCCCAGTATAGAGTCCTGCAGTACTCCTTGGGTCAACTGAAGATGACTTGATGTAGCTGTCTTCTTTTGTATTAGTTGGTACTAGTTATGCAAATAGTTTAGTAAAAGCTTAAGGGTGATTCCACATATGTCGTATCGTGATAGTTTCCGTAATATTAAGTCATAATCTATTGAATAAAATACTTTTTAGTCCAAGAATAAAGCAAGTGTATATTCCTTTTTTTGCATATTTGCAAATTTTTTATCTCTAATAATCATTAAAACTTGCCTAGTAGACGTATCTTGGTGAAAACTATACTGACAGGTTGTGATGATATGTTCTCGCAGCCGGCAGCACTACCATATATGCTCTTTTTCATGCTTTCATACACAAGCACATCTCTTAAGCCAAGAACATGTGGTGAAATCATGTCATTGGTTTCTTCATTTATGCTCAATGCTTGATAGTGCCACATAAATGAGTAGTCGCACATATAGAAAGTGTGTTTAGGTTAAAGAGGTGCGAAATATCGTAACAACATGACCATTATTACCATAGAGACTCTTGTCGCTATGGAAAAACATAGCGAGACATGTGGGGAATGCAGCTGCAGTCGCTGCAATCAATCAGAGCAAGGAAGGGCGACAGCATGCTCAGGAGAGAGCTGATGTTCGTATAAAGAGCGCCGTAAAATGGACGCGAGAATGAGTGGGATAACTGGTGGCGTTCGTATCGCAAAGTTTGATGATTAATCAATGCGTTATCCTATTTCTGAAAGCGAAAGGCATTAAACCGGTCGTCATTTAGCGCCTGTGATCGTCCTGCGTCTAATTTACTGAAAAAACAAAATGGCCCAGTACCTGCACCATAATCTGCCAATGTCGTCGAAAGACGATAGTCTTGTGTCTGGAGAGAGTAAAAAAAACATTTATTTGATGCTCTGCTCAAGAAAGTCGGTGAATGGTATTCTGGAGGCGCTGCGTTAGAGAGCCTCGAGCGTGCAGCGGAGACGAACGAGCGCATCAAGCCACGCCACACGTGAGACATGAGTGCCATCTGGCAGTTTTCTTGGAAAACGGAGCGCGTGGCTCGGAGACAGGTGAGCGCGCCCGTCTCAGAGGTGATAAGGTGTAGAACGCAAGGCGACGGGAAGGTGCCACCACCGTCTCGTTTTAGCAGAGTGTTGGAAATATTCGCCTGTTCGTGCAAGCGTTGCACGGTTAGCGCAGCGTGATAAACGCTACGGTCCTTAAAATTACCTATGTATGCCTTTTCTAGTAAAAGATCCACATGCAGAATATGTACGTGTTGTTGTGGTGCCCCAGACATGCGCAATAACCGCGTTTTAATCGACGATTCCACAAGTACGAACGCTGAATCTTGAGCAACATTGGTGGGCGCTGGGGTGGGCCATTTCAAGTACCCGTTGCTATTAGGAGTGAACAAACAGACAAATGTACAGACAGACAGACAGACAGACAGACAGACAGACAGACAGACAGACAGACAGACAGACAGACAGACCAAAATTTTTGCGTCGAAGGTCCCCAAGGAAGACTATCGTCTTTAAAAAGCATCTGAAGGCGAAGCACTTTGACTCGGACGACAATCTCACGAACGTTGTAAAAGACTGGGGCTCTTCCCTACCACGAAAACCATGGGAACAAGGCATCCTTCAGATCATTCATCACTCGGATCGCTGCATGCTATCGGGCACCATAGTGTGAACTCTAGATGAAGTCTTCATTTACAGCTGCTGTGTCGTTCGGTACCTTTTCATTTGAACAGCCCTTGTAATATTTATTATTAGACAAGATATCCTCAAAACATCTATGATGTGGGTTGCTCGTAGCCGCGGCAGAGGGGTGGTTCCACATGAACGCTGTCTTTACAGGACGCTGTCTTCTGCTGGGTACCTATATTTTAATAATAATGCTTGGGTTTCAAAGTCCCAAACCAAGACATTATTATTTGAGGGATGCGGCATCGGAGGGCTTCGGAAATAAGGCGAAATGGGTTTCTTTAAAATGCACTGAAATCTACCAGTACTCGGGCCTCGAGCATTATGCCTCCACTGAAATCCGACTGCAGCAGTCAGGATCAAACTCACGAACTTCGGAACAGCAGCAGGGCACAGTAATCACTGCACCCCCACGGCGGGCTTGTACTTGCTCATTGTACGTTGACGTCGTGGTAGTTTCGCGATGTTGCAAGAAGTAGTGGTGTGCGAAGGTCCTGTTTCTTTTTTAGGTTCATGAAATAATTGTGACGACTGTTTAATAATGTGGTCTGCTGGGGTGCTCACTCAATGAAATGTGTCACATGTTAGCGTCCTGGACACCTGTATTTTGCGGATCTATGCATAGCTATAATTTGTTACGAAATAAAACGACAATCTACTGTCATGATTACCTTCCTATTGCTGTATACCTTGATACAGTAGTGCGCCGACACAAGCCTTTTTTGTGCGTGTGTCGTGACACAAACGCGCACTCAATCCTGGCTATCGCTACAATATTTGCTCTCCAGAGCAGCAGTTCTTTATGTTTCAACTTCATCGAAAATCCGTCGATGAAAGCAAACCAAAATTTTTCGTAGTGTGGTCTGCGCAGACACACAGCGTTTCCCATCGAACAGCATCGGAAGTGCCTTCGGAAGCGAGAGAGAAACAAGAATAGAATCTGTTTGGCTTGTTTCGATTTCGAGCCAACGTCACTTTGTCCTTCGTTTCTTGTTTTTGTCGTAACTGTTGTTGCGCACCCGCTTCGAGAACGCCGGGAGCAGAACGGGGCCGGCACACTCCAGAGACACAGTAAATAGTGGCCCGGCGCCCAAGATCGCTATTTTTCCAGCACTGTGAGCATGGCCAGTCAGAGGCTCACCCTCACTTTCCTGTCCCGCTTGAAGCAGAACGAATGTATATTGAAGAAAAAATAAGCTCCAGAGGACAACGCAGCACAAAAACAACAAACTTCTGTGTTACTTCGAAAAAAAAAGGGGGGGGGGTCAGAGAAACAAGGAAACGATTTGTCCTAGCTCATGAAGTGGTCTCATGTTTACGTTTGCCTTGGCTCGTTTGTTGCGGGAAAATGCAGCGCATCACCTAATAGCAAATACTATGTTTATAGGATGGAACGCATCTATTACTAAACTATATTCGTTCGAGGCCATTTGTTCAGTATTTCATTTGGAAATATATTTTTGTTATTTGGGCTTAACCGAAAGTATATTTTTTATGTCGTCGCAGTATGATCTATACGTGTGACGCCTTGACCAAAGCCATTCGATGAAACTATTAAATTGTTGAGCTCCCGGGTCTCATCGAAGGACTTTAAGGATACTGGTATTTTGATAACGACACTTAACGACAAAATGAGTTAATATGAAATTTGGTTTCTTTTTTGTGAACTGAAATGCAGGTTACGGCTGAAGGACAAATACACCTCTTATTGAGTACAACCTATTTTTAGCTGCGCAAAATCAGTGCCGGTATATCGTAGTTTCTGAAGGTCTAAAGTGTTTCTTATGTCAGCCTCAGAGATGCTTTCTTCAGCCTTTTCCTGCAAAATTGTTAGAACTTTTTGCGTATTAATGACCCGAAAGATACTAATAAGTTTGAGGTTTATGTTATACTGATGTTTTTAGATTGGTTATCGAGGTAGCAGCACTGACAATGTTTGTGTACATATACACCTTTCTGAAAGCGTTAGAAGTTGTTCCTGTCTTTTTGCCCTGAATGCGTCAATATAGGCTTGTTTAGGGTCGTGCGGTGGGTAACGAGTATGATATCATGTTTTGATGCTTCAATGACTGTGATTAGGCATTGTATTATGTCCCTGCCCTCACACATTACTCCTGCTGAAACTTGTAGGGGATTTGTAAATAAATAAATAAATAAATAAATAAATAAATAAATAAATAAATAAATACGTAAACATACCAGTCCTGCGCGCAAACTAAGCTTGGTGTGCACAATACGAGTCCAGAATTAATGTTCTTTACGCTGCGCGTATCGTGTGATTCTTAATAGGGTATTCATTATCCGGCTCTGAAAATTGCAACGGACTACCCTGTGGCTTCACTACATCTTTTTGCAAAAGTTTGCAGGACTTGGACGTCATTTCTACTTTGTATGATTGTCCTCTTCTTGATATGTGATGTTTAACGTTCCAAAAGCACCAACAGATTATATGAGAGATGCCGTAGTCGAGGGCTCTGGAACTTTCGACCGCCTGCTGTTCTTTAACGTGCACCCAAATCTCAGCACACGGGCCTACAGCATTTTCGCTTTCATCGAAACTGCTGCCGCCGCTGCCGGGATTTTATACCGCGACCTGCGTGTCAGGAGCCGAGTACCTTAGCCAGTTTAGACCACCACGGCGGGGCAGTTGTCCTATTCTTATGATGAATGAATGAATGAATGTATCATCAAATCGAAGCATTACTCCCCCTCATATGGGAGTGCCTTGGGGGTGTCCCCGTCCGACACACGGAGGACTCGAAGCATGTGATCATTGTTGTTTACTTGTCTCCACCTCGGCTTTTTTCTTCTTTTAAGTGTTTCAGGGGACAAACTACGTTATTAACGTTAGTTAATGCAATTTGGATATGTTCTCAACGCAGTGGCACAATATATGTATACAATTGTTCATGCGCTGAATGCTATGTTGCTATAGGAGGCTTCAGGTGCAGGCAACCATTAGAACGGCTGTCAACTTTCATGAGAAACACCGTACTTTTAAACTAACGATATTACTACATACAGCGTCACTCCATTGATGAAAACAGGTGTCTACCGCCTGTTGCCAGAACTTCATTGTCCATGCTACACGTACCTCGAATCTACGATCGTCAAGTAGTTAGGGATAAATACCATAAACCCTGCTTAAACTCATACGAAACTAAGGCAGCACTGTAAGCAGGCTATGAAAGTTTTGCTGTGTTTTTTTTTTTGAGCAACACAGATCCACTCGAAACAACTGGACGCTCAGCACTTCTCTGTATTCGTGTATTATTTGCAAGCATAAACGTCATTACATTGCCTCTTTTTTCATTCCCTTTTCTTAGTATACACAGAAGCAAACCGATCCAGGGTTTTTGAGCTCCTATGCGTGCACATGTGCTGGCGCATTCTGCGAGGTACCTGAAGCGAAGAGTGGAATGACAACATAGAGTAGAATCACACACCTCTTAAATGAGTAGGCAAGACCATCCAGTTCTTAAGCGCGCGTAGTGAATGCTCTTTGATTAGCAATCACAGTATCTATTTCAACGCGATAGCGTTAGAGAGCTCGTGTTGCAGAAATCGCACCATCGGCGTTGGCACCATTGGTTGTGAGCTAAAGATCGAGAAAGAAGCAAATAAAATAAACCATAACATTCTTGGTACCATTGGGCATCAAACCCGGGCCGTTCATGTAGCAAATAAGGTGCCCTACCACTAAGGCACAATATTACTAGCAGCTACTTCGGGAAAAAAACACTATACATAAATGCCATGTAATGGAAGCTAGGAGTCTCCTTAACACATTTTGTTCGACAGGTGGCACGACGAAAACGAGCCCATACGGCAATTTGTAGGTGCATTTGGGAAGCCATCAAACTACGTTGAAAAAGGCCGAGATAGTGCAACCATCGCCGCTAAGAACACGCCGGAACTTTCAAAACAGCTATAAAAATAGACAACTATCTCCATCTAGTGGAAAACATATTCCATTTCCAAAGGCGTTCGTCAAGAAAACAGCAAACGCTGAATAACGTGCTGCATCCTATGAACAATTGTGAGACTCTTTATGACCTCCGAGATGGCAAGCGCGTGGCGTGTATCTTGGAGACCATGTGACTTTTGCTTTAGATCAAAAACCTGTGTGTACCATGTCGCGCGCGGGCGTGCACACACACACACACACGTGTGTGTGTGTGTGTGTGTGTGTGTGTGTGTGTGGCTGGATTTCGCTATCGCGTTCAACTCTTCAAGGTGAAGCTTAAGGTTCCCCCAATTCTTTATTTGTTACAATGATACACAACAAGATGGGATAGAGGAGAAAAAAATTAAGGCAGCTTCGCCCTACGGGCAAGCGGAGCTGGGCAGAATACTTAGTTTCTTTTCGGAATGTTTTTTTCTTTTCCCCCAGTTTATTTTGTTTCCTCTCTTTTTTGTCTTTTTTTTAATTGCGATGCATTCCTTAGAGAACTTCGTCGACATTGAGCGTATCTATCTATCTATCTATCTATCTATCTATCTATCTATCTATCTATCTATCTATCTATCTATCTATCTATCTATCTATCTATCTATCTATCTATCTAGCCGCTTCCGACATTTAGCTCTCCTGGCCGTTTCAATATTGATATCGATACCAAACATGGTATGGCATAACATGACTGTATGAAAAAGTTTGGCAGATCCTACGTACCTGTCAATTTATGTCGCGAAGCATGCGCAGGGAAAGTGACCAAGTTGCAATTTTTTTATTGAGCGACACGTCAATAAATGACGCTTAATATATGTACAAATGTTGCACGCACAGATATATGTTGAAGAGTCAGATGTAACCGGTTGCAGATATAACCAGTTGTTTGAACTTGCGCAACTATGTACTCTGGAACATGCGTACTGGCAATACCAGAAGCTGTTATGAAGCGCTGATGCTCGCGAAGATGCAGGCTCTTGATACTGCTACACAAATCAACTTAAGCGCATGGCAACTAAGCACAATTGACGTTAAACCGAAATCACGGCTGTATCAAAGGACTACATATATAATGTCTATAAATTGGGCAGGCCGCACTGCAACCACTATTGACGTTTCATAAAGATTACCGTCTATTTGAAAAGTAATCCCGAGACCTGGCGTAGCTCTGTGGTAGAATGCTACATTGCCACGCAGAATGCTTGGATTCAATTCCAGCTGGGACCCGTACATTCATTCTTTGCATTTATTGCGTCGACGCTACTGATGTCGTGTACTTCTCAACGCTCGCGCGTTGAAATTGCCCATGTGTGTTCTCATTGTTCCTGGGTAGATACTAAGTGTTGATCACGTGTGGCATATACCCTCATACCAATCGCACATACCCGCCCGTGGATATGTGCCACTGTCTAACGGGACGTGTTTGACGACGTACGCGATCGGATTGTGACATTATTCATGTCTTGAACAGCGTGTCATATTCGTCACACGATATTACCCTCTCGTGCTTATTTTGGTTCACGTCAAGTTAAAGGGGCGACCACGAGAGCACCCAAACGTGAGCGTCTAGATAGATAGATAGATACGCTCAAAGTAGCCGAAGTTCACTAAAAAATGCTTCGCATTTAAAACATGTTTGACTAGTCATACCATGAAAATCGTGACATGTATGTCATGAAATCATGATTTACGTTTTATGATCTTGCAGCTCTCGCGGTGGTTTCGTTCACATGACATGTTGCAAAACTGGTATGGTATCACATGACTGCATGGCGAAAGCAAGTGACAAACACTAACGTAGAAATCATGACATGCATGTCATGAAACAACATGACTATACATGCCAAGCTCATGATGCGCTCGCGGCCATTTCCCTATCATCACATACCCAAGTTTCCATTTCCAGTATATATTACAGTACTTGAATGGATGACCAAGGTATGTGGCTGGTGCGAATATGATAATCATGAGATGCGTGTTATGTAACAACATGACTACATGTCACGCACATGATGCGCTGGCAGCCGTTTCGCTAGTTTCACATGTACCAAACTTCATATTACGCGACGCGAACGAACGATATAGGTAAAGGACACATCCAAACAGGATAATCATGACATGCGAGTCATTTAACATGGCTACATGCCACACTCATGGTGCGCTCGCGGCCGTTTCGCTAGCTTTACATATGCCAAATTTTGTATTACGTGACGTCAATGAATGACAAAAGTATGTGACTGGCGCAATCATGATAATCATGAGATGCATGTCATGTGAGAACATAACTACATACTAGAGTCAAGGCGACAATACATTTCGACGTGACGCGGTGCACGTGCTCGGCGGCGTTCATTTCTTCGGGTCACGCAGGTCTTGCGACGCCAGGCGCCGCTGTTGCCATATACTCGCAGGCGCGTGCCGCACTGCGTTGCTCTGACGCATGCGCATTTGATCGCGTTCGGCGCCCCTCCATCACGAAAAGAGGAATATGCATTGTTGTCTGGGTAACGCATCGGCGCGAAACGCACCATGTCGCATTTCGCGCCGGTTGCCTTCGGGCTGCGCCGACGGACGCTGGTCGCGCTGGTAGCGCCTGGTGAGACTAAAGAGTGTTCGCGTTTTGCTAACGTAGCATCGCTGTGCCCAGCGTACGCGCGTGTCAACGCTACATTGGTGTGTATTGGGCCCTTCATGATGCGCTTGCGGCCCTTTTGCTAACTCCGTATATACCGAATTTGGTGTTACGTGAGGTTGATGAATGACGAAAGTATATGACAGGTACAAACATGAAAATTCTGACAGGCGTGTCATGTAAGAACATGACAACATACCACGCTCATAGTGCGCTCGCGGCCATTTTGCTAGCTCCACATATACTAAATTTGGTATCACGTGACGTGAATAGACGACGAAGGTAAGCGACACATTCAAACATGATAATCATGACAAGTAAGTCATGTACGGCATCATTTACCTCCACCTCGTGACATTGTGCTGATTTTATAGTTACATATTAACCTTCCTCATTCGTGCTTCGCATATTATCGATTCCCACTGTAGGTGGGATCTGCCAAGTGTTTTTCACTGTATACTTATACTTTCTTCTTACTCTCCATTGGTTTCTCTTTCTTGATATTTCTAATTGTTTTCCTATTCTTGCCTTTCCTTTTTCTTTTTTCTACTTTCTTGCTTTCTCGCTTTCTTTTATTTATTTTTAGTTGATGTGGCCTTTGTTACTCCAGTTGACGATCGAATACGACAACATACGACAGTCCGGGTAGCTAACGTGCTCCGCAATTACAAGGCCAGAGGAAACTAGTACTTCCAGCCCGGTGCTAAGTTGTGACCATATTTACTATTTCAAATATCTGCTATATGACAATACGCTCATATAGATTGCAGTATTTGCGCAGCTGCGTCGGTATAAGAGCCGAATAAATATGGAATGGCTTCTTCCGGATGTCCTGATGACGGCCGTGTAGTGGATTACTGCAGCCGCATGCGGGTATGCCCTGGCCATTTAGGTCAGCAACTGCCTTGCCTGAGCTTCCCTCGCAATGTCATGACGTATTTTTATCCCTTGCTCAGCAGATCGGTGCCTCTCAGATACGGAAGACAATGCCCCACAGATTCCTTATGGGAAGTAGTATAGGGGCTCTTTCCGAAAACGCAATCGGTTACAGGAACTTATGCGGAAGGTTTCTTTTTTGAAAGTCTTGAAGAGCGTTGCTTTTACAATTGTAGTTTGGTGATGAGTCAGCAAGGAGGGAGCCCGTACGCCGCGAGGCTCTGCCTGTACCATCAGAAGTTTTCTGAACAAAATTGCAGTACGATAGCTTGTGCATCGCTGATTTTATTTTTTACTTCCGCTGAGCTGCGCTTGCGTCACGTATGCTGGTACGTGGGCACGGAGATGCTCGCCTGGCTCGATCCTTCGCGCTTTTCTTCCTTCCGTCCTTTGTCTCTTTATTGTCGAGAAGTGCCACAGACAAATTGCAACACTATCCCACAGACATACAGCCTTTCGGTTGCCTTGGCTTGCTACAAGGCGGTGAGGGCACTTTGCAAATGAAATTAGCAGGTTCTCGATCACTTTTTATTCCCTTATTTTTTTCTTTTTTCGCGTACGTTAGTATGTAAAAAGAAACAAAAACAAAAAAAAACACGCGAACTGCTGGCACGGAAAGTTCCACGCATGCGAAAGCGTCTATTTGCCTCAGGTTACTTTTGTCGCCTTCCCAGTGTACTCAAGTGACCTTGGCAAAAATTATATTCATGAGAAGGTTCTTTTACTGTTGTACTCTTCAAGCTCGGATGCACTGATGCAACTTTTCTTTCTTTCATGCCCATCCGTGCTTAAATGCATACACACCTTCTCCTGGTGTTTCTTATCCGCTGCTTGTATGACATGAACAGCTGGTAAAAACAAATTTTTGTTCTTGGTATTTTTTATCCTTTGCAGATGACTTAGCTGATGCAGCTTGAACGAGAGGTGAATAAGAAACACTAAGGCTAACCCAGTATAACTTGTGCAGCGAAAGTATGTGAAAAAGAATTCAAGTGAACAATACTAAAAGACATGAACTTTTCAGGTTGTCCAGACAAAGCCGTCATTTGATATTTTTCTCTTCTTTACTAGGAAGGCTATCACTGTAATATCAGTAGAATGTTTTTTTTTTTGTTGGTCACGCTCTGAAAGATAGCTATGAAGATAAATTATGACTGAGTTAATCAAACACATATATTTCCTATATGCAAACTAGATACACACAATTATTGAATATTCTGTGCTTCAAGGATTAGCAGGCTCCGTAGGATATGCTTGTTTTCCTTAGTAGCGCTCTGGATGCAAGACTTGCTGATAAATTATGATAAATTATAATAAATTTTGTTTATTGGCTCACTACACAAATAGGCGCATGAAAAATATATTTGTTTATGAAATACATGGAGGGCCCCTCAGTCGAAAAAGAATGATTTGAGAAAGCTTTTAACTACAATCATGTACGTTTCTGTAAAGCTGTCATAACTCACTGAATCGCACTGCAATTGAAGTTTTTTTTTCTTAGTGTGCTCATGAGGTTGATCCCAAGTGCTGAAGCTAGGGTGAGTTGGTCATCCATGGACTTGGCTTGTATTAGCGTGGTGCATATGAGAAGTAAAGACGGCTTTCCATTTTATATGTACCGCATTTATACAAGCTGAGTATTAGGATATATTGTACCACGCTAACAGAAGC
Organism: Rhipicephalus annulatus; assembly: GCA_013436015.1. Taxonomy (NCBI): domain Eukaryota; kingdom Metazoa; phylum Arthropoda; class Arachnida; order Ixodida; family Ixodidae; genus Rhipicephalus; species Rhipicephalus annulatus. The sequence goes on from WOVY01009271.1 coordinate 944,678, forward strand.
TAAGTCTAAAGAAATTGAGTTCTCTCGGTTCCTTGTACGCACCTCTGTTTTGCCACCTACTTGTTATATGAAGTTTATATTATGTCTCCTTTCATATAGGCTGAGTGCCCTACCCCTTTGGCTGCTCTCTTCGAGCATGGCAGCGCCACACTCATTGATAGAGAAACAGAAGTGCTAGCATACCATGGTTCATTTCGTTCAAGCTCATACGCCCTCTGTACCCAAAGGGGGCACAGACACCTACACTAAAGTAACTCACACAGCTAGCTTGGATACAATAAAGAATGTATTGCTCCATGCATAGCCCCACCTTCAGTGCTAATAACTGAAAATTATGGTCGAATAATCAGAAGCACGGATTAACAGACGCCTGTAGTTAATGGTATTTCAAAATGACGAATATCTCTTCTCACTTGCTCTGCAAGCACTTCCTAAAATTCGCATATGTGATGACAAGTAAACATTATTGTGCAGTCTCCTTCTAATAATGTTTTCGATGGTATAAGTGCTCTATTTAACCGTGCTGCTTCCTTGCTCTTTTTTTTTACATTTCAGGAGCAGTTCGGGACATGAATAGACATGCCAAATGCTGCAGTGGACACCAAAGCCCGCATGAACTTACTGAAGAAAGTCGACTGTCGACATGAAACTTTGTTTTTGAGAACGAAAATTCTGTGTGGAAACAAACATTCACCGTGAGGAAAAGCTACGGAAAAGACTTTCGTGAGAGCAGAAGTCATTACGAGAGTTGGCCATGAGCGTCAGAATTGCTCCGGTCACCACTGAGTGGCCGGCGGTGCTTGTGGGCGCCAACCCGCACTATGCCAGCGTGCTCGTCGAGGGTGACGAGACCGGCCACCAGGACAACTGGAGTAACGCTCAACAAGACCCGTGGGTGGCGAACGACACGACCAGCATGCAAGCCAATCTCAGCCAGTCCTGGCACGAGAACCTTCCGGTTGTGATAACCGTCTCCCTGCTTCTCTGCTTGGTGATCATAGCCACCGTGATCGGCAACATCTTCGTCATCGCAGCCATCATCTGGGAGCGCAACCTGCGTACCGTGAGCAACTACCTGGTGCTCTCGTTGGCCGTTGCAGACTTGATGGTGGCTTGCCTGGTGATGCCACTGGGCGCCGTTTACGAGGTGACGCGCGAGTGGAGAATGCCACCCGAGCTGTGCGACGTGTGGACGTGCTGTGATGTGCTGTGCTGCACCGCGTCCATCTTACACCTGCTCGCGATTGCCGTGGACCGGTACTGGGCGGTGACCATCGTGGACTACATGCGGCAGCGGGACGTTCGGAAGGTGGGCATCATGATATTCTTGGTGTGGAGTGTGGCCTTTGTAGTGTCTATAGCACCGATCTTCGGCTGGAAGGACAAGGACTCGCGCAGTCGTGTCCTGCACGAGAAGAAGTGCCTGGTGAGTCAGGACGCCGCGTACCAGGTGTTCGCCACGTGCTCCAGCTTCTACGTGCCGCTCATAATGATCCTGCTGCTGTACTGGCGCATCTTCAAAGTGGCCCGCCAGAGGATTCGCCACAAGCCCGGAGCCAAGGCAGTGCTCATAGTTCACAAAGAACCGTCGACGTCGTCCGCCGTGGCTTCCAACGAGAACACGCCTCAGCACAATGCTACCGTCGCGAGCTCACCCGTGCGCAACAGCAGTAATCAGTCGTCGCCCAGCAACGGCATGAACAAAGCCATGCATGGCGGCATCGGCCGTCTTCTCGTGCTCACGAAGCGCGAGAAGAAGCACGTCGAGGAGACGATTGAGTCTCGGCGGGAGCGCAAGGCAGCCAAGACGGTGGCCATCATCACCGGCGTGTTCGTCATGTGCTGGCTGCCCTTCTTCGTCATGGCGCTCGTCATGCCACTGTGCGAGACGTGCGACCCCGGAAAGCTGGTGTTCAGTTTCTTTCTGTGGCTGGGTTACGCGAACTCGATGATAAACCCGATAATATATACCATATTCAGTCCTGACTTTCGCAACGCCTTCAATAGAATACTGTGCGGCAAGAAGCCGCCCATGAGATGACAGGAATGAGATTCCAGATTTGCAGCGGTTACACTGTTGGTTTTTTTATCAGGCTTCAGGTCACTCTTGGTGACCTCTATATATGAAAAAAATGATAACACGTTAACACATTTTTGCCATCACTTCTGTCAAACATATTTTTGTATTGACCCGCTAGAACAGAGTTTAAGTAACAATGCACATTTGCTTTCGCTTTTCTGCTTTTCTCGAACTACACAGCTTCAGTTAGCCGAGCCTGAAATGTATTTCATGTGGGTGTCGGGTGGCTTCTTCATGTAAACTATAGTAAGACACTACCACTATTCCGTGACGAAGCAAAATTGTTAACGCGTCCTTTAGTGCCTGTGGCTTTAGCCTTTGGGGCTCTAGCGAAAGTCACAGACACTCCACGTACAAGGTAACTTTGACTTGCCCAAAATCCTGTTGCCTCAGACCGGAATCCTGTTGCAAATATCAGCAGGTTCAGATTAGTATATCCGGTCAACAGTATAAAGGGTGCTTAGCTTCCTTGATATAACTTTTAGGTTAGAATTCTTCTGTATTGATTGAGTTAAACCTGGTGCCAATCACAGCAGAAATGCCCTTGGCAGGCTATTCTGCAAGTTTTGCGGGAGGTTCCTACAGCGCATGGGGCTCTGCGCTGTATGTTAACCTCCTGCAACGCGCCTTTCTTATTCGCTCAAGCACAGCGCTTATCACTAAGCACATTCTCTTCATCGACACCTACTCTTCAAACTTGAATATCGCTTTTTGCTTGCATTGCATCGCCGGTTCTTAAAATTTCTGAAGTTTTTGTGAAGGTGTTCGTTCATTTGGAGAGTGTATTTTCCGAAGCCACAAAGGCTTCTCCACAAACTCGTCAAGAAGCGCACATGGGCAAGCCTATAAGGAAAAGTGACGAACCCGTTCAGGGGCTGCTTCGAATTGGTCAACGGACAATGAATCATGGGGTTTACCACGTACTGGCCCTTCGCCCCACTGACATCAGCGAACGCAGTCAAACTTCCAGAGAAGTGTCCCAGCTCCTCATCAATGTACAGTATATTCATTGTGATATTATCGGACGTCTAGTGTTTGAGTGGCAGAAAAAAAGTCTACGTCTTGTCATGCCCAATAGGACTGTCACCGTGTTGCAGTTGCACTTTCGGTGATTCGCAATTTGCTGTATTACAATGTCACTGGTTAACCATATGTGTGTTGAGCATCTGTATTTTTCGTGTTTTTGTCGCTATGAACGCGCATATTGTACTCATTCTTCTGAAGGTACTAATGTGATACATTGCCTAACCGTGCACCTTTTTTTCGGGTGCCCTCGATGTCCCACGCACTCGTAAATGCATGCCTTTGCCCTCTCTAAATCTACTGAGCCCTACGAAGCAGACGTATAAAAAAAAACAAGTGCATCGTTTCTCGTGGAGGTAAGTTTTTTTTTCCAGCAGACGTTAAAAACCCGTACGACGACAGCTTTCGTTACAAGCACACTCGGAATGTGTGTAAGAGAAATTATTCTGTAAGGTATGCTGGCATTGTACGCCTAATGATGCCCTTATTATTTTTTTAGGAGTGCTAGACTGATAGGTAAAAATTCAATGGTATCGAGAACACCCATGGCACCTAATATAGCAAGGATTAGAAACATAAAAAATAAATTTAGGTCTATGCAACGGTTGAGTGTTCCGTTGTTTACAGAACCGCGGCAAACAATCTGGGTGTTCTTTTCTCATTGAAAAAATGAGGAGCTCCTAAACATTTGAACATGATGACCAAACTGTTCACACAAAATTCAATTATTTTCTGCAAGAGCAGTGTTTTACTCAGCGCTGCTTCAATCGTCTTGAGTTTAAAACGAGTAGGAGTACTTATTAGAACGGAAGTACTAGCTAAATGAAACTTAAAAAAAAAACATAGGACATAAGGTACAGTTCTCGGCGAATAAAATATGAGGCTCCAAGCGAGTGGTTCTTGGCGGGGGGGGGACGTTGACGGTGAGAGGGCTTTTAACTGGTAGTTACTGTATACGGAAAACCAGTCTATGGTGCGCGGTGGACTGCTACAGTGCTTCGGAACACATACCAGTGGTCTCACGTGGCATGGCCGTGATCGCAGCGCAGTATGATTGCGATAGCAACTACATCACCAGCGAGAGAACGTGAACAGCGCGCATTAGAGGCGCTTTAGTTACCCCGCTCCTTGCGATAGGCGCTCCTCCTACCTTTAATACCTGTGCTTTGCCCTACTATGTGTGGTCACCTGTGCGCGTGGTTATATAGTGATGGGGGTGGTTTTGTACGCCATTTCTTCACCGCGATGTTTCGAGTTACAAAGCGCACAAATGCCACTTCACTCACTGAAGCGACCGCATTTGCGAGTAAACTGACAACTTCGAAAGTTACTGCAGTTCGTGCTCGTTCTATGCATCTTCTTCTTGGGCATTTTTTGTATTTGAGCAGGGCTCTCAACGTTTCAAGCTGCATGTTGTACTTCGCTTGGCATTCCAACTACAATCATTTGCTTCTCGCATGTGATGACAGGGGGACTTTTTTTCTGGGTGAGGGGGGGACGCCATGGCAAGCAGTGATACGCCGGTACCACCATGAAGCGAGACTGATCGATTGTTTACCGAATGCAAGGACCACATGTCACGAACAGCATCGCGCTCCCCATCAACCTTCCCGCCTTCAGCGACGTGCTCTGAGTGTCATGTTTCAATTGCCGAGCACAGTACTTATAGAACCTAACCTAGCACAGGACAGCTAGTTTTACGTATTATATTGAGCGCAAATTGAAAAAAAACATTAGGATATCAAGGTGCTTGCCTCAGTAATCTTAAATATAGTTTTTTCTATGCCACGTTAAGAGTTTCGTCCGCACAAGGTTTATTACCAATGCGATGTTCATAAGAAACAAAAGCTGTTACGCCTCCCGTATAGAGAAGGTGCTCTTTCAAGTACATATTTTAATTTCTTTTAGACAGCCTTCTTATCTGTCGAAGCATCACACCGCGTACACAATAACGCGTCATATCCGTTACAATATCTAAATGACGATTTCCCATATCTTGCTATACAAGACACTCGCTTCAAGTATTGCCTGAATGTAGCTGCATGCTTTCAACTGGCACCTTTCCTTTGTAAGTGTTTGAAGGCGTCAGCAAAGCAGATACGCTTTGGAGCCGAATGGTGGCATGTCGACACAGTGAATACCCACTCTTCTCCATCAGCATCCCGTATCAGACTTAGAGACCACCATACGACACCCTATTCGTTGTGCTCCAAGTTGGTTACCTACATTTATCCCCTCAAGACTCCCGCTGTCTTCCTGCATAGTAAGAGCCTGTTGACAAAGTGTTTCCCTGAAAAAAAAAGAGCGCGCTTAGCAAAGTGAGCAGTACCTAAGTAGCAAGACTGCCAAGGCCTTTCGCTCAAGAAATTTCAAAGCAGTCGTGCTATGTAAAGTTGGCATTGTCTTTGTAGAGTAACATATAGGTGTTCGTGGTCGTCAGTCTCTTCGTATGGGTGTGAGAATGAGTGTGCCAATGGATGTGTTGTACGCCAATTTATCATCCCCTTCACTCACTCTGTGCTGCTCCCTGAATCTGTGGTGTATATGCTCAACTGACCATATTTAATCTTCGGCAAAACGCACTAAACGAGCAACATTGTGAAGCGCGTGTGTGGAGTGGGAATGTGCGAGCAACATGAAAGTTGACATGACTGTTTTCTTAGAAAGTAGGCGGGATGCAAATACTGAAAAGGTTTCAACGAAAAAGGAGCATTAAGTTTGGGCCGTTTTACCACGAAAATTACCTTGCTTGTAAGTTTACTGTCTGCTCTCCGAATGATGATATTCACAAAGAACGTCATGTTGTGATAAAACATCGAGTGATAGTAAAACAAAGCGGTGATGAACACGGCAAATAAAGTCTAGAAAAGCACGGATGACAGAAGTTTTTAGGCAAAAAAGATGTAACTATGAGATAAAGGAAAATCAATTGAAGTAATCGGAAAAGCAACTTGACGTCGATGGGTACCGAACCAACAACCATTGAGTCGAATGATGTGGGTTCGGTACCCACCTGCGCCGAGTAATGTTAGTTGTGTTGTGTTATTGTTATTTATTATGTTAGCTATGCTATGATAATCACACATTATTTGGGCATAGTATGTTATATGTGCCCTCCCAATGACACAAAAAATTGCAAAGACCTCCAGACTAATAGAAGACCCACGTTTTGGTGTAAGATAGTAAACAGGTAGTTTTTGAAATTTCTGAACTGATATTTAGTGAGGTAGCGTGGCATTTTTTTCCAAATTCAAGGCCGCTTTTTTAGGGGGGGGGGGAGGGTAAACTTTTTATTACAGTGTTCAAGACGCAAACAGTGTCATGGCGTGCCATTTCCTTCTACTATCGGGATGGAGGTCTGTACGAGGTTTTGGTTAATCGGTGTAAAAGATGGACGCATGCAGCAAAGTGTACAAGAACCGACGAACAGGAGTGGATGGTGGGTTTAAACCTTTTGGTTATCACTGGCTCTTGTACCATTCACTGTTATTTCATGGTATTCCAAATGGGTTTGCATTGCGTACTCTGCTTCATCTCGTGTTTGTTTTTTCTGTGTCCCATGATGAATTGTGTAATTTTTTGTCTTTGATTGCGATACGTGTATGACTAAATGCACACATCTTTGTGTAGCAGCATGTGTGTTTTAATGAAGCAGGTGCTTTGAAGTGTTGGAGCAATGGGGAACAATAGAAGTTCGCGACTGTTCAAGGCGCCTAAGTCTCACTGCATAAACTCATTTCGTTAGAAAAAAAAAGCATGTACGGCACCGATTCTGTTCCCAGGATTTGCGGACAACTGTACGTAGCGGCGCTTCTCAGCAGATAGAAACGACGTGCTGCCAAAAGTGAATGAGAATTAGGTTGAAAAATCAAACCTCTTAGAAAAGCTTCGATTTCTGTATGGCCGATACTGAGTGGAAAGTTTTGGTCGAATTGCAGCATCGCTTTACGAAGGGTGCGATTACATGTGTTTTTACAAATTGTGTGTAGTGTGCACAAATATCTGAGTGGTGTGGACACATTCCTGTATTGAAAAACTTGGACCGAGTTCGTAAGTGTTGCGCTATGTATAGCCTTTTGTGTGTTATCTAATATGCGATGTCAACTTTTGTGCAAGAGAAGAGGAGTAGCCGGTGCCACGCCTTGGCACCAACCTCTCCTTAAATGCACCTAATAAAAAATAAAGCCGTTACTTACAAGAAGTATTAAGCACCACCCATTTGAAATCCACGGGGCCCCATTCTAACATAAAAGATAACATGGGAAGCCACAAGTTTTGTATAGGGACACTCTCATTTGACTAAATTATTCAAATGGAACTCTGATGTATAGAACCAGGAGACATTTTCGATAACAAGCTTTTTTCGCCAGATATTATTTCTCTACGCCATTTTTTCATTCAATTAGGGTAAGCTCCCATTTTTTCCGACAAAATATGGTGTTACTTGCCCATGTAGGCAAATCTTGGTGATGTTCTCGTGCGATATTATCGATCTAATTAGACGTCAGTGTTTCAAGCATGAGATATAGTAGTGATACGTGATGTGCCATCGCTATTGCTTCAGTTTCGTACAAATCAAGGTAACGACAGCTTGCCTCGAGGTGCTGAAAGATCACGCGTCAAGGAGTTCATGCAACAGAGTGACTTTCTGAATAACTTGTTGCTAGATTATAGTCGGTACATGGTGCGAAGCGTGATTGCCACTGAATTAATGAACGCAGTTTTATCAGTGGTTAGAATGATTATGGCTCCCCCCCCAAAAAAAATATCCGAACGGTCGGATATTGACCAAATATGCGGAATGTTTGTTTGTAAGACGAGCTGTGTTCCACATATTTTCCACTCGGAAGCAGATCTTCGCTATTCCCACTTTTGTTTCACTTTCGGGGTAATTGTAGAGGTTATTTTTGGCAAGGACTTCTGAAGTTATTGTCTTCTTTTGGTTGCGTAATACTCAAGTTGTTAATAAACTCTCCCGAGTAAGCACGTACGTATTTTATTGTTGAACTTCTTATTGCTTTTATATATGAATGGCAGGGTATGGTAGAGTGGTATGGTAGAGTCGCATGTATATGATTTTTTTCTTTTTTTTTTTTTTTTTTGTAATTTGTTTTTTTGTAATTACTTTGTAATTGTATTCATTTCGATGTGTGTCTTTATTTTTGTTAACTACTCTGCTAGATGTGATAACCGAAAATGTTTAATAGAAATGTGAAATTAGAGATGTTTAAATGCATGGTAGGTTGTTCTTGGCTGTCGAGAATTGGGGCAAGGACCTTTGTCAAGCTGCTGTATAGCAGCTTTTTGTTCTTGTCCTCGTGTTCATTATCTTGCTGTAATGAATGCCAAATAAAATTGATTGATTGATTGATAATGATGACATGTAGAATGAGCATGTAGAATGCAGAATACCGAGATCTCTTTTCAGTTCTTACAATTTGGAAAAAGATATACCGTAATCATAGCCATTGAGGCAGACATATGATGTCACATCTGTTAAGTGTACAGTTTCTGGAAACTCACATTGCCAAAAAAAATCATGCCTTTATTTTACATGTAACGATGCGGGAAATTATTAGTTTTGTGATTCTCTACACTTGTTAACTTCTCATACGTTAGTGCTAGGGGCCTGACACTGAGCTGTATTGCCCACAAAAAGATTCCAGTAAAAATTTTTAAAACGGCCATTGTAGTATGGAGATATGTTTACCTCGGTGATCTTTACTATTTTCTCAGGCAACAGTGCGGGCCACATCTGGGTATACGTGTAAATAGGGTAATTGAAATTGTATAACGTTGCCTGTGTAAGTGAGTGACTTGAAGATTACTTATTGTTACAGTAAATCTTTGTTGTTACAGAGTGTGAATAACACGATTGTTACCTACATTACCATGGTCGAGGTCATTAACAATACCCTGACACATATCGATATCTGCTTCTGTATATTATTACATACTTGTGTGAATTAATACATACAGCACGAGGTTCCCGAGCTTCAATTTCGTGCGTAGCATTTGGGTTTTATTGTTGTCGTTGAAAGAACAAGGTGGTGTGTACAAATGCTGGATCTGCGTAATATATAATTACATATATCTTCGGTATATTCATTCATGAATAAAGATTATTCTGCCTGTTGAATTACAAAATACAGTTCCTGTTTTATCTACAGTACATGCTTGCGAAAGCGTATGAAATGAGATTTTTATACTAGCTGCCAAGGTCCGTGCAAAATGATTGTCAGTTCTGCCTTGACAGCACTGCCTTTCGAAGCAATTGATATATACCGACTGTTTTTGCATCTTTCATTACAGCTGGTTTTCGTATCGCAAATCATGATATTAGTAGCATGAAGGCTGGCCACTGGCCGGATCACAAAATTACTTGAACAACGAAAAGTTATTGTGTGAGACATATTGACGAATATATGAGAGAGACAATAAGATGAGGAAAAGGCAGGGAGGCTAATATGAAGTTGGAGCGTACGGTTTGCTCTTTTGAACTAAGAGAAAGAGGAATGGGGAAGAAAGATGAGAAAGAAAGCGAAAAGCGAAATAGACACGCAAAAAAAGAAAAAAAAGTGAGTGGGGGGCTATAGCCTATTCACAAGGGCACTATCACGCAAAAAAATTCAATAGGCCTTCACTATTCTTCTGTGCGAAGACAGATCATGTCGGCTTTCAAACACTGACTGTTCTGACAAGGGTCTGTCGTTAAGGCGGGCTGTCTTTGCACGCTGTAACGGGGGAGTGACAGAGAACGTGCTCAATCGTTTCATCGCTGCTGCAATGATAATAAGCAGCACTCTCTTCTATGCCGATTCGGAAGGCGAAATCTTCAGTGAAAGCGACACCAAGCCACAGTCGGCAAAGCACCGTTGTCTGAAGTCGAGAAAGCCCAGAAATTTTACTTTGTCATTAGCCTTTTTTTTCGAATTTTCGAATACTATATACGGCAATCAGTATGTGCTAGAGAGACGATTCAACGCACCACAATATTAATAACAAGGCAAGTTACAATGTTTGTTTGTTGGTGCAACCGTCCCACGAAAAGACATGGCCGTTCTTTGGAATTGGGGTGGCTGATGGCGAGCCATTAGAAGGACAAACTGCTCATGGAAGTAGAACTATAGTAATTGGAAGATCCGCCGCTCTCGCTACGTATACTCGCACTTTGTAGTTCCTGTTTCTTTGAGCTGTACCTTACACAATACGTTGTCGGATGCTTTGTTAATTTGCATAACATCAACGAAGCTTGTATAATTGATATGGGCTATCGTCCTCTTTCAGATATATAAATGAAGTATTAGCGGCAACTACAGCTGATAGCATGCGTAAACAGATCAATTGGCCTCAGAAACTCATGCATTTTGACTTAAGTAATGTCTCCATTGCTCGCACATTGCAAGGGCTGTAACGCGGATCTTGTCGTACTTGCACTCTTTCGCGACCCACCATGTTAGTATAACAGTTCGCGTGTCATACATAGGCATGAGTTCAAGGTATACGTCCTGCACCCGGGACTTCATGTTACCCCCTTAAAATATTCTTGGCTCTTTCACTAACCTAAGTAAACATGATTGATCTATCTATTCTATATTTATGAACACTTCCGGGTGCAAGCCATGGTGGCTTTGGCTCGGAGTACTCGGGCTAAAACCACGGTGGAGGAGGAGTTGCGAGATATAATGCTGACCGAAAGGTTGTGTGATTGAATGCCGGCCACGGAGGCTGCATTATTTATGGAAGCAAAGCTGCTTGAGACTCATGCACTTAGATTTTAGGTCCGTGTTCAAAAGCCCCCGGTAGTCCAAATTTTTGAAGCCTGCCACCACGGCGTCCTTCATAATTATATCATGGTTCTGGGGACATTATACTCCAACAGTTATTATCAATATTATTACTCTCTCGTAACCAGTAACTTTTCTTTTCAAATGAACTGACCACCACTTATTTCTGATTTCCCAACAATCTGGGTATCGAGAGGGGTTGCACCTTAAGCATACTACGTTTCATTAGCTGACATGCGAATGGTAAGTTAGTATATGTGCTTTATCACAGCAGTCAAGAACTAAGTATTTGTACAGTCGTGATATAAAAAAAATACCGTAGCTTGCTTGAACCGGAGGCTTAATGCTAAAGTTACAGTGGAGCTGAAATGCATCTTTGAAGCCCCGGCTGTAGCGATTTAGCTAATTATTGTTCACTTTTTTTCTTTATAGTGAGTAAGCATTGGTAACAGACGTTGCAACAATTTCAACAGTGTTTAAAGATGGCTCGACGGTCGTGACACCTGGTGTGCTAAACGAGACACGCAATGCTAAAGAGGAGACGCAAGACGTGGGACAGAATGATGTTTACTTTTCTGCGCATCAAGTGTGACAACAGTGCAGTGTACCTGAACCCTTCAGTGAATACCACGGTGAATAGACTATCTCCCTTCTGGCTCCCTGTAAAAAAGGATGATAACTTCTGGCTCATCATTTTGGTAGTTTACTGTCACGTGGCAAGTGTTAAGTGATTTTTCTCTGGAACACATCTACTAGCTGTACGTTTATTTTGCGTCCAGTGAGTTGTGTTACGCGATCAAAATGTCGCATGGCAAATGCCACGTTATTTTTTTTTCGGCGGAGCCCGAGACATGGCTAGTGTTACATCATTTTGGCGAGAACTTGTCTCGTGACTTTCATTGCGTGATTTTAGGATGCGTGATCTATATTGACTCCCGTCACGTGCCTAGTGTTAGGCAATCTTGGTACGAAAACATTTTTTGTTTTGTTTGTATTTTTTCTTTTTAAGTTCCTTCAATTCATTTCTCTTTCCTTCTTTTTCCTATTTCTTTTGCCTCTTTCTTTTTGTTGCTATCTATTTAATTTCTCTCCTTCTCTCTCAGTATGTTCAGTCTATCGCTTTCATATTTATTGCAACCTACGCCAACTCGGCGCGCGTGTACTTGCAGTGAAGGAGGAGATCAAGAACAGGGAAAAGCCCACAGATGCCTTGCGCCTTGCGCACCCTTTTGCTCTCGTATAAACGAGTAGATTACGTGGATTCATTTTTCTCTGTTTGCATCACGCATTGATGCAAAAAGCTTAAACAGCTGAGTCGTTAAAGCAAAAAAAAAAATGAATGTCGAACGCACGAAAGGATATACGTAAAACGAGCTTTAGTAGAAACTTGTATGAAGCTCAGTGTCCTCTGAAATTAAATTTAGTTCATCAGTACAATACAAAAATTTTAACGCATTGTCTTGGTGCCTTGTTAAGTGCCTTGATGTAGCGCTAAATTGACAGGCAACTCACTAAGGAACAGAAATAAATGATGGCAGTAGGTCGACTAAAAGCTTACCAAGGTGATGATCGGCTCCTATGGATGTAGATTGTAAAAAAAATAACGTTTGTGCCTTGCCCATCAGTTAAGCGACACCCCGAGACTATCAATCAATACGAACTTTCCAGTTTTTTTTTGCTTCTTATGACTTCTGAAGTTCTATCTTATGGCGAGCTTTTATACTCGAACATGGTAAAGTTCATTTCAAGAAAAAGTCAGAGTTCCTATGTATAGAGATATCTAATTACTGCGAGAATGGTATAAAAAAATCACCGCCTCAGCACTCTATACAAATAGGTAACCAGCGAAAGCTGAAACGTGTGGCTCCGGTGTTTAAGAGTGGGTTCAATCCGATGTGTAACTGAAGCCTTTCGCAATTATTGGTTATATGATCGTGCTTCTTAGTGAGTTTAGACACACGTTTGGCTTGGGTTTACCACTGTGTTTATTTCACATGCCGCACATTGTGCTTCGCTTGATGGAGGTCATGGAGAAAAGTAATAAGCAGGTAAATTCAATCCGCAATGCGCTCATCATAGTAGTTATTCTGGAACCAGAAGCGGTCACAGACGTCATGGCCGAAGCCAAAGTGCCGCTGGAGAAACTCCCACCGAAAGCCGGTGTTCCCCGCGAACGCACTGCCACAGTCATCACATTGACGCCTCAACAATGCGTTGTTGCAAGCGTTTGACACAACTAGCTGACACGGCGCTGTGGTCTGAAAACGTTGTGGGACTCTTAACCTTCGCCTTTTAGAGTTTAACGCGATCGCAAAATCAAGCCCCTAGTGCGCCCTTCAACCGCTTAGAGCATACTTAATAAAGTGTTTTGTTACATACACACACACGCACGCACACACACACGCCCACAGTAGATTGTACCAGCGCACGCGCACGAATGGTACATACAGGTTTTTGATCTGAAGCAAGAGTCGCATGGCCTCTAAGATACACGCTGCGCGCTGGCTATCTCGGAGGCCATTAAGAGTCTCTCAACGCCTCAAAGATGGTAGAAGATTATCTAGCGTTTGCTGTTTGCTTGATCAATGCCTCTGGAAAGACATGATATCTTTTCCGCTAGATGGACATAGTTGTCCATTTTTAGAGCTGTTTGAAAGTTCCTGTTTGTTTTTAGCGGCGATGGCTGTGCTATCCCGGCCTTTTTCGACATAGTTTGATGACCTCCCAAATGCGCCTAACAATCACCGAATGGGCTCGTTTTCTTCGTGACACCTGTCGGACAAAATGCGTTAGGAAGACTCTTTCTACTACGTGGCATTTCAGTAGTGTTTTTTCCCAAATCAGCTGTAAGTAACAATGTGGCCTTGTGGTAGAACACCTGCTTGCTACGCGAACGGTCGGCTCTGATCCTCAATGGAGCCGAAAATTTTATTCTTTATTTTTTGCTTTATTTCTCGATTTTTTGCTCACCGATGATTTTTCGCTCAGAACCAACAGTGCCGATGCCGACGGCGGAATTTCAGCGGCACGAGCTCTCTATCGCTATCGCGTTAAAATGCACCCGCCACCGGCACTTCCATTCCGGTTCACGATTTGGCGCTGCTCAAAAAGCAGCTGGATCATTGTTACGCAGTTGCTGCCAGCACTCGGCCTCCTGGTCCTGCTTTGGCCTCCTGGTCCTGCTCCTTGTCCCAGCGAATCCGAGCTCTCTCGCGTTTCCACTGTCGGCGCTCTTCTAGAGCTGTCCGCGGCATACTCATGTGAAATGATTTAGAAGGAACTGATGCGTGCATGCTCGGCGCCGCGACTGCGACTGGATGGACGACGTCACTCACAACGTAGCCAATGGCGCGCTTGCTTTGGTACGATGCTTCAAACGACGTAACTGAACACCGGCAATGGAGACCACTCGTGGCACCACTGCAAAAGTTTTTGTTTCTCCTAGTCCTGTACAGCTTTGACTGTAAGAGTTGCCACCTAACCATGATAGTGTGTGCACGTTTAGCTTAAAACATGTTGCTGCTATAACAGCATAATCATCTAATGTAAGTGAAGAGTAGTAAACCTCAGCCAACTGATAGCTATGATTACCTCGCATCTAGCCAACATAGCGGTGTACGGCTGCGTGCCTTGGAGCCTGATCTCCAACTACGTATCCCGTACAGCCTATTACGACGTGACTGTACCTGACGGTAGTTAAAGCACGAGAACAGAACGATGACAAAGAGACAAGAAGGAGACTTCTTGCCTCTCTGTCATCGTCTTCTTGTCTCTTGTCTCTTTGTCAAGAAGGACAACTGCCACACTTCTAAGTGACTATACCCTTCTGGGCCGTCTGTAGCTTAGAGTGGCCTTCTAAAATGCCTGATCATTTATTATTTAAATGTCTGATATACCGTTATGTGAAGTCTGCGGCTGCAGCAAATAAAATCATGCACCTCTTCTGTGACTGTACCCACTTCAACTGCGAAAGAGCGGCCTTTTCAGCTGCACTAAGGCAGCTGAACAACCGCCTTCTCACAGGGAACAAATTGCTAGGACCCTGGCCTACCCTGTCTTGAGCACGAGTTGCTCTGAAGGCGTTGTTGCGGGTCCTTCAAAGAACCGGACTTCAGAAAAACTGTGACTGTTCTCATATATTGCTACTCTATAATACTTGAACGGTGCTGTAGTCGTGACTTTGTCTTGTTTCTTTCGTCGCCTGCAGTAACAAACTCTTCTTTTCTTTCACTCTTTCACACCCTTTTCCCACACCTTACGTACAGAGTAGAAAACTGGAGGTTTCCTCTAGTTGATCTCTTTCTCTCTTTCCTTATCTTTTTTTCGCTCTCTTTGAAGATGCTCGTAATCTGCGAGTAAATGTGGTAACTGAACTCAGTAAGTTGTAGTTGCCCATATTGTGAACATCATGTTCTTCTGAGCAAGGTGGATGGAAGGGGGTCCAAAACTCACTGTTCTCCATAAAAAAAGCAAGTGTCGATTTATCATAGAAGCTGTCAACGGGAAGCTGAGGGCCCCAGCGAGTCCTTACAGGTTATTCCCTCAGGGCCTCATTAAAGCTCTTTTTCTCTCTGTCCACCGATTTTGCAGCAAACACGAAGAACATTTGTCGACATATATCTCGAGGTGCTGCCCCAAAAAGGCTTATTTTAAACCTCCTTGTGCTGGTCCGTTTCCGACGTATTTTTGCTAGACTACGCACGACGGCAATAGAATTCAAAGCGATTCAAATGTCACGAGTGGGGAAGCAGGCACAGTATATTAATAGCGTATGAACAAAATCAGGACAGCAGACCACTATTGTTCTCAAAGCTCATCAATCGACTCAAGGCGTGGCTTGTACGAGAGAAGCCACAAGCGCTGTGAAGGTGCTCACTTACACCAATGCGTCTGCTGCTTGTTTTATTTTGAATTGCAACAAAATGTGAGACCCATGCAATTCTGTGCTTGCTGTTTCTGCAGGCGCGAGCCCTGACAACGCTTGGTGCGTTTTTGGGCGCATCGTCACTGATAGCAGTCCCAGTGGTATGACGTCTTTTACTGTGCTAATAGTTCATGACCCTCGCCATCCTCCCTAAGGGGCGTGCTTTTGGGGATCTAATACGCATAAAACGGCAGTACACCACAGAAAACGCTAAAGCTACACAACACCACCACTCGCATGGTTGGGTATAACGCCTCGTATGTATTGACTGGACTGGGGCACGTCATGCGCGCTTTCCCTTGCGTGCGCAGGACTTGTTGATGCGTCTGCGTATTGTGGTCCTCTGACTCCGTCACGGAGGAAGGCTGGAAAGAATTTCGCTTGTGAATGCTGCATGCACGAGCCGAGTGACAAACATTTCGAGCTCGTCTCCTGATTTCACGGCGCTCCAAACTATATCTTGCTTCCGCTTGTAATGAACCGATTTCAGAAATTCTTCAGATACAGCGCTCTTCAAAGGGCACGCAACAGATTTTATCGATTAACTACAATTTCCTGTGTGCTCTTATGAGGGGCCATTAAACGTGTTATACTCCTCATTATAAGGCATGCCCCCGCGGCGCATGGCTTCCTTTTTCATAGCAACACCGTCCACGGACTATTGAATAAATCAACTCCATGTTACCAGGTTCAACAAGCATATCAGTTGGGCGCTTTAGGTTCATGAGCTATGTCAGGAACACATTTCTAATCCACCACTACACTGTGAACCTCTCCTACATTATCGCGGTGTCAAGAATCTACGGCGTGCCAGTCACTCAGTGGTAAACCAATTTTACACCGTCATAGCTAACCTGACACGTGTCACGCACTGTGCGGCCAGTTAAGGAACGACTACAAACATTAGCACTTATGTGCACATGAAACATATCTGAGACCATGAACTAACTTCCTCATAAGGCCCCTAGAAGGCATTTTGAGGGACGAGTACAGCACGAGAAGAGCTCCGCTGCAGTAAGGAGACGCGGGCGCTTCGCGAAGTGATCGGACGCGACGCTCATTGGCTCCGTCGATTTTCGGCTGGAACCATGCTCTTTTCAATGTGGCTGCTCTAAAACTTGTGCGACTGCATCTGCCAAGTCAGCAAGATTCTGGAGACACCGATCCTACCCAGGTACGCCCAATTTTCGGCCACTTTGAGCAACTTTGCATCACAACGTAGCGAACGAGCTAAGCCTCACGGCTGCGGCTCCGCCGCTGCTGGATGCGGAGACGCCGCTCGGTCAACTCCTCAACGTGGCGCTGCCTGAACAACGTTGCTACGACCCTACGACTCTGTCGTGGTCGTATATCCCGACAAATCCATCAGACGACGGCCCATCCACCATTTCGGCGGAGCAGGCTGACATTTTTCAACTCGTCGAGGGTCGGCATCGCCACCGAAGAAACACGGAAGGAGCGTCTGCACTGAAAACTCCTCTCAACAATTCAGCCACTGGAGACGCTCGCACTCCATCTCTTAAAGCTTCACAAAAGACTTCACCTGTCTCCAAGTGGACGCCGAAACCAACGGTCAGGATGAATCCTGGCGACTACGTGATCGTGCTCAAGCCACGCATCACAGTAGCCCTCAAGGCAGCGTTTCAACAAGGTGAGCTCGGCGCTGCCATTTCCCAACTTATCGGAAGGCAGCACATGAATGACATCACCATTTCTCCCAATTGGGAGCAAAACATCATCACCTGTGGCACGCAGAATAACGAGGTGGTTCAGAAACTGCTGTCGGACTTTCAAATGAACACCAGCAAAGGACCGCTGCCGCTTCGCGGTCACCTCAAGCTCACTGGTGATGTGTGTCGCGGCGTGATTTCTGTGCACAACCTCGAAACCAGTGCGTCTCTGAAACATAGTGTGCAGTGGCGTGGCGGTGAACTAGTCTATGCGCGCAAGCTGGGGAACTCCAACGTAGCTGTGTTGACTTTCACGGGAAGGAACGTTCCGCGTTTCGTCCACTATAACGCAGAACTGACTCCCGTCAGGGAGTACAAGAAGACAGTGCCAGCGTGCTACTGCTGTGGTGCACTGGGGCACCGGGCGGATATCTGTCCCAGCCCGGTCACCGAAAGATGCAGCCTTTGTGGCCAAAACGTGGGCGCTGGTCCTGAGGGGATGGCCCCCCACGAATGCAACCCAACGTGCATAGTTTGCGGGGGTCCGCACCTCACCAGCTCCCGCGAATGCACTGAAAAATTCATCAGGCTTCAGCAATTAGGGTCCAGGACATCGGGGACCCCAACGAAACCAAAGCGCCGGTCAACTGGCAAAGCACCAATTCCTGGCAAAGCAGCAACGGCAACGCTACCACCTGGCGCGGTGGAATCTCCAGCTTTCGGTGCTCCATCTGGCAACGCTGCACGCAACCAACCCAAGGTAGGCAGTTGGGTGGAGGGCACCTCCTCTCCCTCCTCTCTCTCCTCTCCACCTTCTTCTGCCACAAGCACTACCGAAACACAAAAACTCAGGCATGAGCTCGCCCTTTTGCGATCTCAGAATGAAAAACTAGCCAGCGAACTTGACTCGCTCAGAACCAATCTCACTACTAAGCCCTCGTTGAGCGACGAAGAGGAAAATATAACAGACAGGGAGATTCCTACTACTGTAGAGAGTCGCGTCGCGGCCCTGGAGACCCAGGTGAATGCAATAGAAACACAATTGGCCGACCTCCCCAAAATTATCCACGACACCATCGCGCGTCATATGGAGACTGTCATCGCACAGGTGACACAAACAGTAACTCACATTATTCAAAAGTGGATACAAGACAATCCGCGCGTCCTCAAGCGCGTAGGGCCAATTAGGGACGTTAATCGCCCCTCAAAATTTAACAGAGTGACGTTTCTGAAGACTCTAGTACGTCAGCACAGGGTGCTAGTGAACTGAGTAATCTTAACAACACAACCCCACCCTCTATCTCTGAATATGGCCTCTAACCCTAGGTTGCGAGCCAGAGCAACTCAGCCGCTGTTACTAACACAGTGGAACTGCAGAGGTCTCAAGAACCACAAGAAGCGGGCTCATTTCCGCCTCTATCTTGAGACCTTTGAGTTCCTCGTTGCTGTGGTTGCCCTTCAGGAACTCGGCACGGACGTCAAACTCACAAATTACACTACATTTCAACACAACCCGGAGACATGTATACTTGTTCACAAGCAATATACCGCCCAGGAAGTCACACTCCCCACAACACCGCTTTTCCCATACACGATGTGTCGGTGCTGCCTATAAGGCGATCTGACCCACCTGTTCATATTTTAAACATTTACTGTCCCCCAAAGCTTAAGAACGTCACGTTCAGCGCAACTTTCACACATGCTATGCAGGTGGCAGGAAGGGACCCCCTCCTGATCGTCGGCGACTTCAATGCCCCAAGCAGGTTATGGGGTTACCCACGAGAGGACACGCGTGGAAGGAAGCTTACGGAACTTCATTCTACACTTGGACTCACCCTCCACGCTGATCCCGCCAGCCCAACACGTGTAGGCAACTCTGTTCAACGAGATACTTGCCCGGACCTCACAATTACACGCAACATACGTCATGCCGACTGGCTGAACACACAGGACACTCTCGGTAGTGATCATTGTGTAATAAACACAACCGTGTACATGCGTCCCTTAAAACGCCCACTTACACAAACTCATATTCCAGACTGGACAACTTTCCGCACCACTCTACCTATTGTAGACCCTCTCCAGTCGGGATACGACGCCTGGTCTAAATCACTGACGTCTACACTGAAGCAACACGAACAGCTGATACAGCTCACGGAAACTCAAACAGACATGGACAACCACCTCCTCCATCTTTGGCAGGCCCGCCGCAGCCTCAACAAACGATGGAAAAAAAATTGCCCACAGCTTCCCTCGGGGGAACACTGAGGAGGATGCGGAGCATATAATTGGTTAACGGGGTGTTAAAGTGCGACTTACTTGGGTCGATGGCTAAATTGGTTAACGTGGTTGTGAAATGGGGTGTTAAATTGCGACTTACTTGGGTCGATGGCTAAATTGGTTAACGTGGTTGTAGGAGGGGGTGTTAAATGAGTGAACACGTACACACGTAAGCGAAAGGGCGGCGCTGGTCGAAGGGACGTCGATCATTGTGTTTGTGGATTCGTTGGAATTCATTTCACCGCGACCTTGGACGTCGACGCGCCGTACAAACCAACCGACGAGCGGCAACTGAGCGAGCGAGTGCCGACCTTGAGTATATATACAGCGCGACGGCGCATGCACTGTCAGCTGTTGAATGTTCTCGAAGCGCGACGGCGCATGCGCGTCCACTGGAGAATCAGGAGAATTGTAGAATGTTCTCGAAGGGGAGAAGCGCGCGCGGCACACATGGTGGGTGACGGTGCATGCGCGCGTCAGCTGTCGAATGTTCGAGAAGGGGGAGAAGCGCAACGGCGCATGCGCGCGCGTCAGCTGCCGTTGTTCTCGAAGCGCGACGGCGCATGCGCGCGCGTCAGCTGACGATGTTCTCGAAGCGTGACGGCGCACGCGCGCTACATTACACAGCTAGCGAATGTTCGTGAAGAGGAGAAGCGCACGCGGTGTGTAGAGGAGGAAGGGTGCACAGATGGTGGGGGAGTGAAGCGCGCCCGGTGTGTAGAGGAGGAAGGAATGCACAGATGGTGGAAGAAGGAGGAGGAAGCTTGCGGACGGCGCCGCACTACAAGCCTCGAGTAACAGATGCTCCGCATCTAAAACGGAAACATAACAGATGCCTCAAGAAACGCATCCTAGAACTCACTGAGCAAGCTGCGGCATATGCTGCTCAGCTAGCCGACACTAACTGGGTTGACAGGTGCAACACGGCTGCACGCCAGATGTCTGGTCGCAACACGTGGCGCCTGTTTCGCGCTGTCAACGATCCAACACAAACACGCACGGAAACTCAACGTCACTTACATAAGGTCATGCAAAACTTTACAGGAACGACAAGACAGCTGGCAAACACGCTCAGGGACCGATACCTGTGCACCACCAAGGACCCCCGGACGGCCGCATACTCCTACGCAGGCAAAAAGAACACGCAGTTGGACACCCCGTTCCAGCTCCACGACCTCCAGGTGGCCTTACACAAGATGAAGCGTGGCACTGCACCAGGGCGTGACCAGGTTACAGTCAAACTGTTGGCCAATCTTCCCGACGCAGCCTACGCCACGCTCCTCAAATACATCAATAGCATTTGGGACGGAGAAACTCCTCTCCCTCTAGAATGGAAATCAGCTCTCGTGACCTACATCCCGAAGGCAGGTAAACCTATTGACGTGGAGAACCTTCGCCCCATCTCCCTCACGTCCTGTGTCGGCAAGCTGATGGAAACGATGGTGCGAGACAGACTCTCCGAGTTTCTAGAAACACAGCACACTTTTGCGGACACCATATTTGGATTCCGTCCTCAGAAGTCAGCCCAGGATATACTTCTACAGCTCCACCATGACATATTAGATCCTGTTGAATGCCCCCACAATGACAAGGTAGTCCTGGCCTTGGATCTTAAAGGGGCATTCGACAACGTAAAGCATGAGGTAATCCTTCACCACCTCAGTCAGACCAACTGTGGTTATAAAACATTCAATTATGTTAGACAGTTTCTTACAGACCGTCAAGCCTACATACGCATACAAGATGAGGAACATGGGCCTTACGTCGTCGGCTCGAGGGGAACTCCTCAAGGCGCGGTCCTCTCTCCCCTCCTATTTAATATAGCCATGCTTCATCTTCCCCCCAAATTGGCTTCTTTTCCAGGGATACATCACGCTCTTTATGCGGATGATATCACGATCTGGGCCACGCAAGGTAACCTGGGTCACATGGAGTCATGCCTGCAAGCAGCAGCGACTGTAGTCGACGACTACGCAACCTACTGCGGACTCTAGTGTGCCCCGGCTAAGTCAGAATTTGTGCACGTACGTCCCTCCCCTCAGGACACAACTCAGCTCCGTATCAGTCTTCCCTCGGGACCGATCCGTGAGGCCAAGGAGATCCGCGTCCTTGGCCTCTTCATACACCACCAACGCAAGGCCGACACCACAATAGCCAAACTTCGCACGGTGGGAGACCAGGTGGGCCGTATGGTCCGCCGGGTCTCCAACAAGTGGGGCGGATTACGAAGCAGGGATGCAATGCGGCTTGCCCATGCTTTCGTAACGAGTAGAATACTCTACTCGACTCTCTACTTGCACCTACGCAAACACGAGGATGATCAACTCGAGGTCATCCACCGTAAAGTTATCAAGCGGGCTCTCGACCTCCCTATCACGACGTCCAACCAGAGATTTCTGACCCTAGGCGTGGTGAATACCTACCGGGAACTTCGAGAAGCCCACCTCGTTAACCAATGCACGCGCCTTGCACAGACCCATTCCGGTCGGCGCCTCTTGGACCGAATACACATCAAACACGATTACTATATTGAGGAAAGGGTGAGAGTGCCAGAACCTTGGAGACGCGCCCTCCGGGTCCGACCCCTTCCCCGCAACATGTCCAAAGAAAACCACAGTGGTCGCCGCCAGGCGCGCGCGGAAGCGTTGCAGCGACACTTTGGTCAAGAGAAACACGTGTGCTACGTGGACGTTTCCGGCCCGCACCATGGGGGGTGGTATACTGCCGCAGTCATACACAACGCAAACACCGTAAACGAGCTCAATTTCAAAGCCTACAGCGCAACACACGCGGAGGAGATTGCCATCGCTCTGGCTCTCACCTATCCCTCTTCTAAACTATCATCACCGACTCACGAGGGGCCTGTCGGAACTATCAGCTAGGGTGGGCTTCGCCGCTTGCTCTGCGCATACTGGAACCTAGCTGCCGATACGTTAATCCAACTCCGCGAAATCTGGTTTGGGCACATGGTCACCAAGGACTCGGGGGTAACGAACAGGCCGATCAGGCCACCCACGCACTCTCTTCCCGGGCTATCTCCCTGTCTTTGGAAGCCTACTCGCAATCAGACAATTCAGCCCTCTCATTCAAAGATATTACCAATTACTACAAGGAGGAGCACCGGAGCTATCCAGACCCTTGTAAGGGACTGCATCGCGCTGACGAGCGCCTCCTCTAAAACTGTTTACCAATACTGTACTGTGCCCGGTGGTGCTAAAACATTTCAATTCATCCTTTGATGGCACGTGCCAGTTCTGTGGTGAGGTGGCTGACACCTTTAACATCGTCTGGGCGTGCCAGTCTAATCCATCTATCCCCCCCCCAACCCCAATCCCACGAGAGAGGACTGGGAGGCGGCCCTGCTCAGCTGTCAAGACCTGAAGGCCCAAGAGGCTCTGGTTCAACGGGCGCGGGCGGCGCTGCTTGCCAATGGAGCCCCGGAATAAGGGTTCCACCTAGTGCTGTGAGGGTAGGAGGCCAATAAGGCCCCAACCCAATCACCTCTCTGTAACCATTTAATGGTTATAAATGTTTTCACCACCACCCGCTGCAGTACACGTCTCATGCACCTCAAAGTGCCTTGTGTCACTTTTACAAAAACACCGTTAAGAGTCCTCGTCAGATGGTGTCTACCAGATTGTACTTCTTAGAAGAAGCGGATGCGGAATGGTGTTTGACGTAAATAATGTTAAATATTTCTCTATCTCTCTCCCGACAAGGACAGTTGTTGGTCCACCATCTGCGCATGATGAGAAAAACGTCGCGGGACAAGTTGCGGTGGTGTGAACATATCGGTTACAAATAAATTAAGTTTGGCCCTATGATAGGAACTTCAATATACTCTGCACCTATTGCAACTATCTCAAGCCTAACTAAGCGAACTGGCCGCAGTAGCAATTTAGTTCCACGTGTGCCTTGTTGGAACAGTCCAGGATCGGACCTGTGACGCCAAGGTTGCAGGTTCGATTCCAGCCGCGGCGGGGCATTTTGATGGAGGCGAAATAGTAGAAGCCCATGTACTGTGCAGTGTGAGTGAATGTTAAAGAAAACCAGATGGTGAAAGTTTCCAGAACTCTCCACTACAGCGTCTCTCACAATCATCTCGCGGTTTTAGGATGTCAAATACTTTATATTATCATTTATTCTCGAAAGGAATGGTACTATGAATAAGGTTGAAACGGAGGGGTGACTTAGAACAGAATTTCATCTAACGATGCCGTGCGAGAAAATGCTTTTACTAAGTTTATTCATCTATTTACACGCCTCATACATGGGTCAATTCTGGAGGGATTTGGTGTCAGGACTCCAAAAACATTTCACTACCGTTCACGAGAATCACTAACATCTATGGAACGTGACTCTGAAGTAAAGAGTTTTGGTTCAATGGCTATGTTTCAGGAAATGGTGGCCACACCCAAAGAAAAAGAAGTGCTTAAGAACTCCACGTCACTGTTGCTTATCCGGTGAAAACGTTAATAATTGTTATACGCGAGAAAATTACGCATCACTTGTAAGTTACAAAAGTGCGTTCCTCGTGAAGCCGCGGACAGCTAGCGAAAGATTAGCGCGCTGCTTGTTTGAAAACCACGATCACTGGTATAGATGCAGCGTGTGAACTAGTCTACTTTTTCACACACTGTACACGCAAACTCATATCATTTCTTTGAGGAAGATCAGTCAGTTCAACCATAAGAGTCGCTCTAATAAGTGGGAAGATAAATTACAAAAACATAATGTAACCAATTTGCATAATGCTTTCTTTACGAATATGTAGGCACGTAAAACAACTGCCCCATTTTCAATTGGCCTGACACTTGTGTTGGGCGCACGGCACGCATAAATACATTAGATGAACATGCTGCAGGTATAGCAGTTTCAATGTTGCAAAACTTTGCAATGTTGCAATGTTGCAAAGTGAGCCAACTGTTTCATTCTTCATTGTGATGTTATACTTTTTTCTTCCTAATAATACACATGCCCAATTGAGGCCACCTTGGAAATATTTATCATTTTGGTGCACCAACAACAGCAGCAAACACTCAGCTGGCTTTCTAAGCAGTCGTCGACAAATGCTTCCGCCTTTCAATACACCTTGAAAAAATTTTTGAAATACAACTTCTTTAACTTGCCAGAAAACAAAATCTTATGAAATCAAGTGTTTATTTCCTTTGGATACGAAGAATCTCACGTCAAAATTCTTGTCATAGCGAATGCACGGTAGATATATCGAACAGAGTGAGAGAAGGAAAAAGCATAGAGGCTAACTAGGCACTGGTATACGGTATGCTACACTGCACTTGTGTGGGGAAGGGGGAGATTGGGAGCAGAGGTGAAGAGGAAAACAGAAGTACCGAATGAATAGCCAATACTGAACGAAAGACATGAAGAAAAAGATGCAAGTACAGAGAAGATAGCCAGTTGAGAGAGAAGAAAAAGGCACAAGTACAGGTGGTGTTAGCAATTAAAAAAAGGACAAAGAGGAAGAGAGAAAGCGAAGTACAGGGAGGGTAGCCAGTATTGAAAGAGAGGGGGGAAGAGACAGGCGAGAGTACATGGGTGATAGCCAGTATAAAGATTGAGGAATGAAAAGAAGAAAGTGCAGGGAGGACACCCCGTAGAGATTGAGAATTAGAGTTCAAAGATAGAAGCCGGTAGAAAAGAAAGAAGAAGGAAGAGAAAGATGAAAGTGCGAGGAGTATATCCAGTAAAGAGAAAGAAGAAGATAAAAAGGGAAGCATAAAGAGGATAACCAGTAAAGAAAGAGATGGAGGACAAGAACAAGAGAGAAGGCAGGGAGGTTAACCAGGGACATGCCCGTGTTGCTACCCTACGCTGGAGAGATGGGAAGGGGGAGTATAAAGATGGCAGAGAGAGAGAGAGAGAAGAGGAGAGAAAGAGGCAAGAGAATTGTCCGTCAATGGGCTGACGCATATGCAGCGGTGGCTATAAAGAAAAGGTAAAGGTGTTCACATATATCTCTAGTCCTCAAAAAGCGCACAACGGCTTTGACTGCCTTTTGGGCCGATGAAGGATGACTACGGTGCTCCTGCCGCACTTGCACAGAGCGTGGCCGATCGTTCAATTGTCACAATGTGACAGAAAGCTAATGTCTCTCAGAGGGAAATCAAGAGCAACAGCATAGCAGACGGTCGACGTATTGTTCGGCGCCGCAGAGGTCGCATTCCGCGCTGTCACTCAATCCAATGAGGCTTGTATACGCTTTTGTGAAGGCAACCCCCAACCGAAGCTGAAAAAGAAGCGACGTTTACGTTGACTAAGTGCCCATGGGGGTCGAAGTTTCAGTCGAGCGTTTATTTGGTAGAGTATCGTATAGCCTTATGCTTGGGGAAAGAGAGATACAGCATAAACACGGGAGAATGTAAAATACATTTGTGGACGCCAAATAAAACGTGCCACATTCCACACATTCTGTCTGCGACTTAACCACTTCCACGACTGCTCCTCCTTCAGAAACGCCCCTATCTCCGTTTGACACATGCTGCCGTGATTAATAATCGCGCTACCCTCGCACGTCCGGCCGACAAGGAAACCGCTTCACTTGGTCTCCAGAGGCAAGCCGTGAGTCTAGAGCTGCGATTAACTGCTGCACGAAGCACGTCGAGAGATAGAGGCAAAAAAAAATGAAGCGAAGGACGACGTGGATGGAGTGCACGTACGCCCGTGGCGAGCGACAAGAAGAGGAACCAGGACTCGGAGAGGGAGCGTAGGGACGGAAAAGGAAGTAGCGATAACAGTCACGCCTCGGCACGCCACTCAAGAAACCAAAAGCTCGGCGGCGTCTTCCGAGAGGATACGCTGGCATCACCGAGCACACTCCGTATCCACATGATTAAAGACTAGAGATACGGGACGTCGGGCCTCTCGTAAACGGGTGATGGGACGCCTATAAAGCGTGAAGAACTCATTGAGGCTTCCCGTATATCCCCTATGGCTCAAAGGAAAGTAGGATCGGTTGCAGACAACAATAGCAAGAACAACAACTACAAAAAATCATCAAGTCATACAATCTGCTGGCAAAAAGTCAAGTTGTTCCTCTCTCCTTTCCCTTTATAAGCTGCTCTTTCAGTGAACTTTGATAGAATACTTGGGGATGATATTTAAAATTAGCGGAGACTTCGAGATGTAATACTGATACTGGTGAAGCAGTGGAAACAAGACGCAGCTCTGACCAGCAATGGTGGTTAACACGTACTGAGCATAATGAAAAAAAAATATTGCAGTGGTTTAGCTTGGCTATGCCAGGATATGTGTAGCGTTAGCAAAGACTCAGCTGATTATTCTTAGCGTTGCTGGTTGTCTACATTGTGTAGGGTTAGCTTGATTGTCATGCTTATTGCACCCACATTCAAACGGATTGCCCCGCCACGGTGGTCTAGTGGCTAAGGTACTCGGCTGCTGACCCGGAGGTTGCGGGTTTGAATCCCGGCTGCGGCGGCTGCATTTCCGATGGAGGCGGAAATGTTGTAGGCCCGTGTGCTCAGATTTGGGTGCACGTTAAAGAACCCCAGGTGGCCGAAATTTGCGGAGCCCTCCACTACGGCGTCTCTCATAATCAAATGGTGGTTTTGAGACGTTAAACCCCACATATCAATTCAAACAGATTGTTTACGAAGTGCGTCTGGAAGGTCTTAGCCACTGTGGCGCTTTCGCCGAGTTCCACAGTATATTCAGTCGACCGGCCAGCCTTGACGTCATCGATGGCGTGCCGTTGTTGCTGCAGGGATGGTCAGGCCGTCGTTCAGCCTCCTGGTGACGCCGCTTTGCTAGACGTTGGTTCATTTGCTCCAATGTATACACAGCACGTTTAGCCTTCCACACTGGTAAACACCAGTCAGAAGCACAGCGGCTCCAGCGGAGTGTCAGACGGCGACTGCACAGCAAGGGCGCGCCGGCGCCAGTGCGTCAACCCACGGCTACGACGTCACTCCTCTGGAATGCACAGACTGGTGGCGGTGGAGTGCGCGAGAGGTGCCGGATACGGTGGCTCCGGTGCGCAAGCTGTGTGACATCACTGATCCTTGAGCATGCGCAGCACGGCTCTTCGTGTGCCGTGCGGAAATGGATTGGCTAGGCCAGTGTAGCTAACGCTACGAAGCCTGACTGATTCCTCTTTCTAGGAACCGGTATAACACTAAAATAAAAGGTGCCTTAATAGAGGTAGCTCAGCGTTTATTGGGCATTGTTTCACCACAAAGGCGAAAAAATTAATATTATCGCAAAAAATTATGAAGTCAATCGAAGAACGGCATGCAGCTCGAAACTTGACGCACGTACTTCAAGCAGAAAGTACGCACAAAATAAGCATACAAAGGATCAGCGTGGACGAACACCTGTCCCAGCTTAATTGATGAGAACTAACAGGCAATAATGCCATGGAAGGTATACGGGCTGTTATTAGAAGTGACTGTAGTTCAAATGTAAATAAAAAAAAGTCGATAAAAGATAACTTCCTACCGGCAGGATTCGAACCTGCGAGCTTCGTACAACGCGTCCTATGCTTTACCGCTGAGCTACGGTCCCATCCGAGCTTGTTCATATGACTACAAGTGCTCAAAAAAAAAAGACGGCTGAGTTTTCAGTCGACACTGCAGGGATCGAACACAGTACATACTACAGAGGATCACTCCCTCACTCACTCACTTCAAATGGTAGCACGGATAATTGGACTAGTTGGTATTGGTTCATCTTATAACTGAATAAGGACGCAGTCACAGACACGTACAATAAAACAAAAAAATTACACAGACCAAGAGCACCTACTCGCAACTAAAGTTTATTCGAAAGAAAGGTAGGTAAATATATATCACTTTTGTTACAATCTTATCTGAGCTGAGGCACGTTTTTTATAGCCTCATTTTCATTTCTTGCTGTTTGACCTGCCAATTTATGTGACAGAAGTGATATATATGTGCTTACCTTTCTTGCGAATAAAGTTTAGTTCTGGGTAGGTGCTCTTGGTCTGTGCGATTTCCTGTTCTAGTGTTCGTGTCTGTGGGCGAGCCCTTATACAGTTAAAAGATGAATACTTCACACAGGCTCTTCTTTCGGAGCTAGGTCTCATGCTTCTGCTGTGAAATGCCTAATCGCATTCTACATTTTCGTTCTCACGCTTTTGCCTTCGGTGCGCAAAAATATTGATAAGGGCTGTATTTTTCACGAAAACGGTGTGAATAAACAATCCTCAATATCTTTGCCACTTAATTGTTGACTTCATGGCCTCTAAGTACATTTTCTAAAAATATGTGATTAGATTCTAATTATTTTCACTTAGTCATGGTTAAAAAATTAAGTTCGGAGCTACGCAACAGAACTGAACCACACTGATATGGCCACCTTTATGTCGCCATAAAGTGTTTTTTCTTTGGTCTATTCTCCCGAAATTAGGAGAATATATGCACGCTACAAAGTTTTAGGTGCACTAGACATTTCAAAAAATAATAAAGCACACTTTTTGAGTTGGGTAGATTAGTTTTCCGTTAACTGAACTAACATCCATTGCGCAGGTTCACAGCCGAGCTTGCTTGTATACGACGACAGGCGCTCACTTCCAATCAATGGTTATTCTGCAGTTCAAACTGATGTACGCAGAAAATTAAAGCCATAAAAAACGGGACTACAGTCGCGACTGCGCGTGGGAGAGCGGGGATCGTTATATATGCAGTTACGCAAGTTCTCTCACCGGGAAATTCAATGAACACCATTGAGGACGCTTACAACCGCGTTTCGCAATCATGGACTTACCTGTGGCATCAGGTGCGCTATTATCAGGGCGCTGTGCTGACAACAGCAGAGTCTCGAAGCTTTCTTTCATAGCGAGCGAAAGTACTGAAATGAAGCTTCTGCAACAGCTTTATTTTGCTTCGTTCACGTCTTCCCCACCAGGCTCTTGCTTTCTGGTTAAGCTCCCTGCAATTCTTCATACCATCTTTCTCTCTCTCTCTCTCTGACGTGATTGTTGACGCACTGCCCGAAGCCTTCTACATACGTATGTGCTTTCTAAAATAAACTTAGGACACCATGATTCATGACACTAGAAAGTTGGACAATCTTTTTTTTTTCATACATTGTACGGCGCGTCATTTTGGTTGAAGATTTTACGTAATGTGCACGGCGCACTTTTCACATACCCCATATCGTATATCGCGCAAGATGAACAAGGTAGCTGACAGCTGACGTTGCATTCTTCTGCCTGAAGAAAACGTGGTAGCTTACGCGTAAAATGACCTGGTCTCGTTAAAGGCAGCTTTTTATTTTTTTAAGTGCTTGGTTTGAGACACAGGAATGACGAAGTGACATCAGGTGATATCTTCAACGAGAGGATGAGTAAATAGGCCATGTATAATGCCAAGAACTGGGAAGATAAGGTACAAGTAAATCACTGCGCCTGTGGAAGAAGGTGCATTCAAGCAAATGTTATAGATAGCTTGCACATAACGTCGTGGTCGCAGCTCCATAACGTACTGGTTCACAAACAAGGCAGTCTCGACGGCGTAGAGGGAGCATATTTACATCGCACTTGACCTGCTTCAATATGATAACAATGCGGCCAAAATTTTGTTGGCCTCTGGCTGTCAATAACCAAAAAACTTGAAAGTGCGATAACGATAGCAGTAACGCGTGACATCGCAAATCATTTTGTGTCCGGTGGTTTGCCAGCAGAGTGATTTCAGTGACGTCAGTGGAAGTCATTTCCAGGTCTACACACATTGTAATGGTACACACAAAGGGTTCTTGTGAAAAAATGATGAAAGGTATAATATATATATATATATATATATATATATATATATATATATATATATATATATATATACATATATCGTAGTTTCGATTCCTGCTTACGGCTGGTTATTTCTTCACCCACTTTTCTTTCTTTCTATTTACATTCCATTCGTTCTGATCACTTCCCCTATACATTCCTTGGCATTATTGTCTGTTAGATCTCTTTAATATTGTGTGAAAACACGGAAAAACAAGCCCTTTAGTACACAATTCTTCTCCTAATTTACTGACGAGGGTCTCGTGCTGGCAGACTTGGTGTCATTAGGTTGTATACGAGGGACTATTGATCAGCTAGCTGCTCGCTCGTAATAAGTTCACGTGCTACGTGACGCCACACATGCGCATAAAAGGGTGTTTCACACTCGCCGCTTGGCTACAGATGGCGCTGATTGACACTCCCACTTCTAAATTCACATATAAAATCTAAAAAAAAGTGGATGGAGAGAAGCCGCTGTGATAGCTCAGTGGTTAGAGCATCGAACGTGTCATTCGGAGGTCGTAGGTTCGATTCCTGCTCACGAGTGGTTATTTTTTCACCCACTTTTCTTTCTTTCTATTTACATTTCATTTGTTCTATTAACTTCTCCTATACATTTCTTGGCATTATTGTCTGTTAGATCTCTTTAATATTGTGTCAAAACACGGAAAAACGAGCCCTTCAGTATACACTTCTTTCAATATATATATATATATATGTATATATATATATATATATATATATATATATTATATATATATATATATATATATATATATATATATATATATATATATATATATATTATTTCTTAGAGGAGCTTTTTCTCATCTTTAACATTGAAAGGCTGCGTAACTGCAGAAATTTATTTTCTTTGTTGCAGCGGTTTGAGAAGTATTTCGTAGGTCTAGCGGCAGTGTTCATTAAAGTTTATAGCATTCCTAAGCTTGATGGCTATGTGATTTTCGGCTCGCAGCTCCTCGTTTGCACATAATACAAACACCGTGTAACGTAGCGCGGCCTACACGAACAGGCCGTTCGGCTTTTCCCGGTGCTAACTACAGCAGCCCCTAAAAGAGTCCTATACTGCTGACGTAGCAGCTGTCTTCTGTTGTTTCGACGAGTGCTTGGCGCAGCGGTTTCTGGGGAAACAGTTTGCCTCATTTACAGGACTACGTCACGGATTGTTACTTTTGTATCTCTTCCAAATAGAGTAGAAAAACACAACCACGAAAACTTCCACCCTCGCCTCAGCGCTTCTTCTCTTTCGGGTAAGTTTTTTTTGTGTCGTTTCCAAAAGAAAGTGGGCCACAGAGGCGTTCGAGCAAAAACAATCTGAAAAACTGTGCAGCGAAAAACAATGGTTCTTGATAAGGCTTGAACACAAAGTATCATGTCTCTCTTTTTCGTCATTTTTTTTTCTCCGAAGTAGACCAAAATTCGATTGCCGTAGTCATAAGAAGAGCCGTTACCCGGACGAAAGAAATGCAAGTCTTCTGAAACATCTCATTTACGTAGATAGCATTATGAAGAAATTCAGCAATGTACACAAGGTTGCAGCAAGGCAGCTCAACTTGAAATATTTTCATTAGAATGGGTTTTCTTAAGTGGAGACGAAGCAAAGAGCCTTGAAAAGTCGCTAGTAGATGTTTCTAAATGACTGACCAGAATTTGAAGGAATCCTCTGCAGCAACCCATTCTTATAGTCCTGCCGCGACGGCTATTCCCCGCCTTCGGCAATGAGATGCCTGCTGAAAGCTGTGGCGCAAGAGGCCAAGGAAAGAACTATACATAGACAAGAAGCTGCCGAAAAAAAAGCTAACTATATAGCTTCCGCACAAATGCGCTCTGAAAGTTCAAGAAATGGTCCAGCTCAGTTTACAGCTATATGAAAACTGTTCGAGATCGAAGGTTGAGAAACGCGGAGAAATATATTAGAAGAAGGAAAGGCAAATGTGGCAGCCCGGGAGGACACCTGGTTCACAATGCAGAAAAAAAAGGTAAAAACGCAGCCAATCTTTAGGTAGAAAGCAACAAAAATGAAACATGAAAGAAAAATGAAAGGCTGCTTACCTTAAACTTGAAGTCGTGAAAAAATGACCCTGAATAAACTGGCACGACAGTTGCGGAGCAGAAAATGTGAAATTTGATTGATTGATTGATTGATTGATTGATTTTTGGTGTTTAACGTCCCAAAACCACCGTATGATTATGAGAGATGCCGTAGTGGAGGACTCCAGAAATTTCGACCACTTGAGGTTCTTTAACGTGCACTCTAACCTGAGCACACAGGCCTACAACATTTCCGCCTCCATCAGAAATGCAGCCGCCGCAGCCGAGATTCAATTCCGCAACCTGCGGGTCACCATCCGAGTACCTTGGCCACTAGACCACCGCGGAGGGGCAGAAAACGTTAATTTCACTCTGATAACCTTTTCATCCTGACACGAGAGTCCTTTTTGAGCAGCTGCTACAGTGCCTACATTGATTGATTGATATGTATAGTTTAACATCCCAAAACCACCATATGATTATGAAAGACGCCGTAGTGGAAGGCTCCGGAAATTTCGAACACATGGGTTCTTTAACGTGCACCCAAATCTGAGCACACGGGCCTACAACAATTCCGCCTCCATCGGAAATGCAGCCGCCGCAGCCGGGATCTGAACCTACAGTGCCTCAAAGACAGCATCTCGAAACGCTATATATGAACACGATGTAATGATCCACAATTGCTCCAGGACTTTTTCCAACGTGCGTTTGTAATATATCGACTCTAACTTTCGTTTTTGTTTGCCATCAAAAGATGCAAATGTGCTGACTTGTATGTGACATTTAAGAATGTATGTCTTAACACGAAAGGTGGCCCTCAATAGGAGAAAAATGCAAACTATAAATTGATAAAGGCACTTGCCATGTCGAAAGGTGCTATCGAAGTTTCTGGTACTTTTGCGGAAGAATTCCTAGGCTATCACATTAGCTGGGCCTGCTCAAAGCATCCCCAACACCGTACGCACACACAAATAACACCAAGGTGCATATACGCGCTCTTGTCCAGCTCTGACCTGGGCGATCAGCAATTACAGTTCACCCAGGTCTAAAGGGCGGCCAAGGAGAGTGGGGTACTCAACTGAGGCTCCTCCCATAAGAATCACCTATACTTCAATAAATTTCTATCTATCTATCTATCTATCTATCTATCTATCTATCTATCTATCTATCTATCTATCTATCTATCTATCTATCTATCTATCTATCTATCTATCTATCTATCTATCTATCTATCTATCTATCTATCTATCTATCTATCTATCTATCTATCTGTCTGTCTGTCTGTCTGTCTGTCTGTCTGTCTGTCTGTCTGTCTGTCTGTCTGTCTGTCTGTCTGTCTGTCTGTCTGTCTGTCTGTCTGTCTGTCTGTCTGTCTGTCTGTCTGTCTGTCTGTCTGTCTGTCTGTCTGTCTGTCTGTCTGTCTGTCTGTCTGTCTGTCTGTCTGTCTGTCTGTCTGTCTGTCTGTCTGTCTGTCTGTCTGTCTGTCTGTCTGTCTGTCTGTCTGTCTGTCTGTCTGTCTGTCTGTCTGTCTGTCTGTCTGTCTGTCTGTCTGTCTGTCTGTCTGTCTGTCTGTCTGTCTGTCTGTCTGTCTGTCTGTCTGTCTGTCTGTCTGTCTGTCTGTCTGTCTGTCTGTCTGTCTGTCTGTCTGTCTGTCTGTCTGTCTGTCTGTCTGTCTGTCTGTCTGTCTGTCTGTCTGTCTGTCTGTCTGTCTGTCTGTCTGTCTGTCTGTCTGTCTGTCTGTCTGTCTGTCTGTCTGTCTGTCTGTCCTGTCCGTCCGTCCGTCCGTCCGTCCGTCCGTCCGTCCGTCCGTCCGTCCGTCTGTCTGTCTGTCTATCTATCTATCTATCTATCTATCTATCTATCTATCTATCTATCTATCTATCTATCTATCTATCTATCTATCTATCTATCTATCTATCTTCATCTTGATTTCAAGCTCGTGGGGAGCAAGGCTTCCCTAAGCAGTTTTAAGCACAAGCACGCTGAATGTAATTTTTTCATCATGCAGTTTTTTTATGCAGCACATTCAAATGAGTTGATCCTCTCTCACGGTCTCTTCTCCTTTTAGCAGCCACGATACACTCTACTATTATTCAACCCAGTGGTTGATGAGCCACGGTAGCTCGTTTGTAGAAAATTGGAAGCGTTATTCGAAGGTCGCAAGTTTGTTTACTGTAGGTGGCAAGTTGTATTAAACGCGAAGCACTCATTAGCGAAGTTCGGCGATTTTGAGCGTATCTATCTTTCTGTTTATCTTTCTATCTAGTCGCTTACGTTTGGGAGCTCTCGTTGTCACTGCCTTAATTTGGTTTGAACTAAAATTAGCACAGGAGGGTAAGATGGTTTGACGAATATGACGCGCTGGTCAAGACATTAATAATGTCACAATCCCGTCGCGTACATTGTCAAACACTTCCCGCTAGACAGCGGCACATACCCATGGGCGGTTATGTGCCGCTGGTATGCGGGTATTTGAAACAGGTGATCGACACTTATTATCTACCGAGGAACGACGAGAACACACATGGGTAATTTTAACGCGCGAGCAGTAAAGAAAAACCTGACATTGGTAGCGTCGACTCGACGAATCAAACCCAAGCATTCTGCGTGACAAAGAAGCATTTTACCACAGAGTTACGCCAGGTTTCAGAAATACTTTTCAGATAAACGCTAATCTTCGTGAAACGTCAGTACTGCTTGCAGTGTTGCCTACCCAATTTGATTAACATTACATATGTAATGGTGTGAAACAGTCGCCAAGTCGGGTTAACGTCAATTATGATTAGTTGCCACGCACTGAAGTTGATTTATATAGCCGTGTTCAGGGCGAGCATCCTCGCGAGCATCAGCGCTTCATATCAGCTTCGGGTGTTGCTAACACGCATGTTCCAGTTGGCATCGTTGCGCAAGTGCAAGCAACTGATTGTATGAACATTTGCGATTCTTCAATATATTTCTGTGCGCACCACATTCGCACATATATTTAGCGTCATTTCATGACGTGTCGCTCAATAAAAAAATGCAACATGATCACCTTCCCTCCGCAAGCTTCGCATAACGTCGATTCAAAGGTACGTAGGATCTGCCGAATTTCTCGTTCACTTTTCTTTCTTCTCCTTTACATTACAATTACTTCTAATACCATAAGCTATAATTTCCTTGGCGTAATTGTTAGTTCTCTTATGTATTGCCTAACAAGGAAAACGCGCCCTTAATTTTAACTTCTTTCTTCGGTTAATTTAGAAGCCTGCAGGCTTCTAGCAACTTGGTGATAATGACCAAAGAGTCAAGCAGTCACTGCAAACAGGTATTAAGAAAGTCGGCAGATACCGCATCTCTTATGAATTGGTTACATGTGAAGAAGCCGGCGAATAATTGTATACGCTGAATTTCTTTGGCTGTGAGGCAAGTGTTACAATCTGGCTCAAAGTATACAGTAGTTACCTTCCTATCGTGCATGTACCAAGAACAACTGCTGCACCGGCGTCCACTGCTCACTACTGCACGGTATAACTGTCAGTTCAAGCGCACGAATAAACATAAAGGAAGAGAGGACAAGCGCTTTCTCGCAACTAAACGATTTATTAGAAAGGGAAGAATATATACTCAGGCAATCACAAAACAACGCATGCGTGTGCAGGCAAAAAGTACACCCATGGCACCTCGAGAACACAGGGTAAAAGAAGAAAGATTATCACGGAACATAATCTAGAAAAGCCAACTCTTTATCGTGCAGCGAAACCGAAGGCTGGCTGACGCATTGTTCACCTATTTTTCTTATGTGAAAAGCTTCTGTCAACTCGTGAGGTAATTCAATGTTAGATCGAAAAACCACTTCAGTATCCTTAAAAAGAGGATAACATTCGCACTCTCTGAAATGAGCCGCGAGATGCGATGCACCCAAGGATTTGAAAGAAGAATCGCGCTCTCTAAGACGAACAGTGACACACCTTCCCGACTGACCTATGTACACTTTACCACAGCTAAAAGGAGTCATGTAAACAACGCCCATTGCACAGTCCACGAATTTTTTGCTGTGTTTCATGCGACCTTGCGGAAACTCTCTGCGCATGCGCGAACAAATAGACTGCAGCTTACGTTTGGCTGAAAAAGCACATCGACTTTATATCTATTAGCAAGTTGCTTAAGTTCATGCGATGTCTTATGAAGGTAAGGAATCACTGCTATCCTCCTACCTCTTCTACTCTCATCATGATGCCCCGAGTGGTTCCCTTCAAGTTTAAGTTTCTTAATCATGTTGTTACACACGGACCTGACAACATCATTAGGATACCCTGGTTGTACTACTTTCTTTACTTGACTATCAAAGCTCATTTTCAATCTGTATTGGCAGGACTTTTTCAGAGCAAAACCCAAACTCGTAGTAACAATACTTCTTTTCACTAGCTTTGAGTGGCTCAACCTGTAATTGAGCATAGGCTTTACGGATCTAGGACACTAATACCAGCAAACATGCCGGGGTTCGAAAACCAAGTTAAGATCTAGAAATTGTAGTTGCTTTAAACGCGGCAATTCAAAAGAAAAGTTTAGTTTCTTGCCTGTTTCTTCAAAAACCTTGAAAAAGGGGTCGGCACGACCCTTGTTGGGGTCGGCACGATGGCAAAGGGCGAGAACGTCAAGGATGTAGGTGACATATGATTCGGTCGTAGTTTGTGCCCGACCAGAGAGTTCTTTAGAAGCGGCCCGCTGGCGTCCGACGGCCTTACCAAACAGGTCACGAAGCTTCTGTTTGCAAGTATCCCAGCTGGTTATGTCCGCTTCATGAGCCTCGAACCACGCGCCAGCTGTTCCGCAGAGATAGAAGCCAACGTTGGCGAGCATCATCGTAGGGTCCCACCGGTACACTGCTGCAAACCGCTCGAACTTCGGAATCCAGTCGTCCACGTCAACATGGTCGGTGCCGCAGAAGTTGCCAGGGTCGCGCGGTTGCGTCAATACGACCGGCTGTACAGGCTGCGCCGGAGTCGCGGCTGAAACAGGAGCGGCAGAATTGGTTTCTGTTGCCATGGTCGGGCAGTCGAGAACACGTCCGCTTCGAAGTTCCGTCTTGCGTCGTACCCAGCATCTCCACCAAAAATGTTGCGAATGTATTTACTACTTTAGAGTAGAAAAGTACTCCAGCAGTCAAGATGGCAGCCGTTGTGTATTTTCGAACAGCCCACCAACGTCGTCGTCTTCTTCTTCGCACCGCCCGCATAGCTGCATAGCCGCGAACCCGCAACAATATTCACAACATCTCGCGTAAAATTTGAGGACGTAGTGAACACAGGAAAATCATCGACGTATCTGAATACGTGAACCGGAAGTCCTGACAAATGCATTTGAAGTGCCCCATCAATCTTTCCGAGAAAAATTTCGCTTAAAATCGGAGATACTGAAGAGCCTATGCATATCACTGATCTCTGGACATAAAGATTACCACCCCAAGCCACGAAGGTTGACTTTTTGCCGGCACACGCATGCGTCGTTTTGTGATTGTCTGAGTATATATTCTTCTCTTTCTAATAAATTGTTTAGTTGCGAGAAAGCGCTTGTCCTCTCTTCTTTTCTGTTTATTTGTGCGCTTGAACTGACAGTTATACCATGCATATCCAACTAGCCCAACTTTCGATTCTGTTGCAACTCACTACTGCACTCGATATCTCATGGTAGGACATAACTTCCGCACTCATGTTAAAGAACGCACGTCAGTATTCTCGAATGTAATGGCACTTTATGGTGCGACGATCTGAGTATTACGTGTAACTTCCGTCAGCGTATTTCCTTGGGGTCTAGGAACGCCTT
This sequence comes from Rhipicephalus annulatus, assembly GCA_013436015.1. Classification (NCBI taxonomy): domain Eukaryota; kingdom Metazoa; phylum Arthropoda; class Arachnida; order Ixodida; family Ixodidae; genus Rhipicephalus; species Rhipicephalus annulatus. The sequence continues at coordinate 983,079 of WOVY01009271.1, forward strand.
AATGTGGCTATGAGAGTACTCTCGGTTGCGCTTTGGCAGGTTAAATTGATGACAGCTCACCTCTTATACGATGACCGTAGTACACAACGTCATGTCCACGCGCTCCTACGAAAGTCAACGATGGGGCGATGCCGACCATTACTTTCTGCAAACCTGTCCTGGTGGGCGGGTAAGATGGCTTGCAGCTGAGACGCACACAATGCTTGCGAAACGAGAACCGTCATGAATGAACTAAAGACGTTGTACACGTCACACTGAAGTTGCGTGATGTTACTTTTGTCACGCTATGAAGAGATTTCGTAAGTTCATGACAAGGTATTTTTTGAGGTCAAAAATAGCTTTAGCTCTGTAAAGGACCGCTAAACCACCTCTAGTTCAGTGGTGACACTGTAGTTTTTTTGTCGCCTGCGCTACCTTTACTAGAAGTGCTATGTACTCTTCGCCACTCATTTCTTCATAAAGTGCGTGCAATCTCGGCATGAAGCCAATCAATATTTCGTTCTTTTTAAATAGACGCCACTATGTACAGTATACCCACAATTAAAACAGGACACTCGGATCGTGTGGCCACCGGTACATGTGTTGCTGCTCGTAGGTATACTCGAGGAACCAAGGTGCTGCATTGTGATATAGAGTGAGAGTAGTACATCTGCAGAGCAGACTTACTCCTTTTGGTTGCTCAATAGTCGGCATATAGTTCACAAAATTCACACTGTTGGCATGGCGCTTCAAGAATCACACGCTTTCGCATGCCGCCTGAGTAGGCTCGGTTGTGCTCTCCAGTTGTATTGCGGCGCGAGAAGGCGGCGATATTGTTCTGCGCCCTTCGAAGGTGCGGCACACATGCTGCTAAAGAAACTGGACTCAGCTAAGAAATCACAACTGACATGTGTTCATAAACATGATAAATAGCTGCACAAAAGAATAGAAAGCTTGACGTGCTTTGTGACGCGACGAAGAAGAAATGCAGAAGTCACTGGCCTGTTTTCAGGTAGGCTTAAAAAATGTCTAATTACTTTGTAGTTTTGTCCGAGCACCCCATACTCCGGCTATTCTGCTTGGAAAACAATTGTAGAGCTATCAGCCATGGAAGAACGAGCCATTTTATGCCATTTTTCAACAATAGGTCACAGTTCACTCCGTGGACAATAACATATACGACATTGTTTTCATCTTGCACGAAGGCAGGATTGGGACTCACTTTCGTTTATGTCATAATAGAGACCACAAAGGAAACTTTCTGCGCTTCCATTCAGACGCTTAATGGGTCTATGAAAGCATAAAAGACGAAATCATTTCGCTGAATCCTGCGTCGTACTTGCACAGTGTGCGTACCACATCTCTAAGTGCGAACCGCAACATAAGTGGTGCGCATCGGCGAGCCAGTTTGGTCGATATGCCATTCTGCGCGTAAAGGGGCTTTGTGTACGCGAGCCTCGCAGCGCCAGGCTGGCAGTGTGCACCTTGAGAACTAAATGCCGACTTATTAGCAATCGGAAGGAGTAATCCTGTTCTCTAGGCGTTCAATGAAACCCCTTGTTTCCACGAGCAGTGGTACATGTACCGGCGGCCACACAATCCGGGAGTCCTGTTTCAATTCATGAGTACTGTATGCTTGCGCAGTAGCAAATGCAGCAAACAAAATGAAATATGTTGATCGTGCGCAATAGTCATGCAGGACAAGCTACGAAGGATGTGACTGCATGGCAAACAGGGCAAGAGAGAATTCACAACAGATGCCTTTCGTATGTAGATGAATCAAAAACTTATTTCATCCTGACGTCACGTGAACAAATCGCTGGCATCACGAATTGTGCCCCTAAGATGGGAATGCCGGGAAAAAGTTACGAGCTCGCTCTTCATATTTTCAGAGGTTGTTTGGAGGCCCTTCAGGTGGGTCGTGTGACACTTTCTGAACATAGTCAGACAATGCTGCCGATGAGTAGTGGGTGCTTCAGCCAACATGTGGATCAAAACCTAAAGCCAACCATGCAGCAGAGATTTGGGAGTAGGTATCAGCGCCGTGTGTTGGGGGCCAAATATCGAGGTTGCATTTGAACGAGAATTCGAGATAGATTCCAATAAATAAAAATATAGTAACCTTCCACCACGGTGACGACCAAGCACAGACCTTCTGCGGGGCAAGCAAAGTGGCGCCGACGTACGTAAAGACGAAGAAGAAGAGGGGCGGGATAGAGGCTGGAGGAGTTGGGATGGAGGTGGTATCGCGCAGTGCGCCAATAAAGGCTGCATTGAGATTTTCTATATTGATTTTGTTGCCGAAGACTAGGGAAGCCAGCCTTCATCCCACGAGCTGTCGCTTCCAATCTGGGACGTCTTTCTGCAACCAGACACTCATAGAGCACGCCAAAATGAAGCGGGCACTGCGTCGATGCCAGACTACGCGGAATGTGGACGAGTTGAATCAGCTCATCCAATGACAACAGATAGAGCTATCGGCACTTTATGTTGTAGTGTACACGTATCCTGAAGGAGTACCGCCACTAGAGTGGCTTCGGTCTTAGCGAGCAGCAGGGCTGCGTTCACCGTCACCTAGCGTGGCTATCGCAGATGCACACGTGCGCTCAGATAGCCAAGGCGCCGAACACAGTGGGGCAAGTACACAGTACTTATCATAAACGAGTTGCAACACTTAATTGCCTGCGGCAGCATTAAACGCAGTACGGCGTCCGTTTTGAAAGGCGGCGAGAAAGGAAAATAAGATTACTTATGCCACCAGCGGAAGTCCCACACAAAAGCTGCCGCGAGCACTTCTCCGTGGGTATAAACACTTCACGGTGACACGAAATGGGCCTCTCAACTATACTGCGCATTCTCACGATCAGTGACCACAGGGTCCGATCACTAGAACGAGGGCTAACTTCGCTCCGATCGGCTTCGAGGGACTCGGCTTGGTGTAGTAAGACCACTCGCGAACAAACCGCACCACTTTTTGGCCTAGCATTCAGAAGGAGTAAAGAAAGGTAAACATTCGCCGTGGGTTCAAGGCACCTTTGGCGAGTCTGAGCGAGCCCTAAGAACAAAGGGAGCCGATGGATGGAACGAAAACCTGTGCTCATCATTCGCTGTCCGGAAAGGATCTCACTCCCGCCTGGCGTGCACACGAAACGCTTCTGGAGGCTCGACCACATCGCCACCGTCGACACCTGGTACGATCCAGTGCCTGGTGAGGGAGGTCAACGTCACTCCCGCTCTCTTAGCAGTGACGGACCACGATGGTGAGAGCCATGTTAGGACGGGAAAACGAAAGAAATGGGCGAAAAAGCCCGCGCAATGGCGACGGGTCTGCCCTAATTTTCCTAATGTCCTCCAGAGGCGGATAAAGGCGGTCAAGACAAAGATAGCTACACTCAACACCAAGCTGAAAATTTTTTGACAGATGACGAAGTGGCAGAAGACTATGATTTCGTCATAAAATATTGCCACTGGCATGCAACGAGATTGGGCAATGCGACCGGGTGTATGTACCACTGTGAGAAAAAATGCAGAATAGATATTGTTTCTGGTCATCGGCTTGGCTCGACGTCCAGTGCTCCTGTAAATAGAGATTGTGCCATCCATAATCACGTGAAATGTTGCGGTGGGGGTGCCAGGTACAACTGTATGCAGTGCAATCAACAGGAAGATCCCGGCATTAGTAACATGTCCCAAGAACCAGCTGACGTATGGTGTAGCAGGCGGCAACAAGGCCTACCACCTGAATTGGGCCTGCTTCCACAACTCAACATAAGTATGGCAAGTGCGGAGACTCAGACTCAAGAGACATATACACTGCTTCCGCCATGATGTATCAACGCCCCGCAAATCCCGATGTCATTCCACGGTGACCCTTACGACGACGTCGACGACCAGCTTGACGACTCCAACCGTCGTGCCAGTGTTAACAAATGAAACCAGTACCAAGAACTTCGGTGTGTCTACTTTTACCTCGAAGGCTCTGCGCGCACTTTGATCACAAACCATGAAGTCACTACGGCAACCTGACCAGAGTTTTTCACCCAGCTGCAAATTACTCGAAGCTGTGATCTGAAGGGGCAAGCAGAACGTCTTCTCAGCTCCCCAAATCAGCGACCGAACGAGAGCGTTGCCATGTTCGTTGAAAACATGTCGCAGCTCTTCAGGCGAGCTGGCTAATCAATTACGGAAGAGAATGTGCGTCTACCGATGCGGGGGGGGGGGGGGGGCAGACGAAAAACAGTTGTTCGTGGGACTAGTGCGCGACCCTCCCGGCGCTGTAGTGGATTGCCTCCACAAAGCAATAACGTTGGAACAAATGCTAAGACAGCGATCTTCTCAGTATGAGTGCTCTGGAGGTCTTCCATCTGTGTCATTGTCCCTGGCAACACCAGGCGTCACTACCATAAGGGCCCCCATGGAGCTCGTGCATAAGATTGTGCGGGAGGAGCTGCAAAAGATGCACGCGGTGCCACCTCTGCCCCATGTTGCTTCTCTAATGGACAACGTCCACGAAAAGGTCCGGCAGCTGGTCCAACCCATGATGGCTTCGCGTCTAGGCGAGGTCCGACCGACGATGCCTCCGCGTTCAGCCGAAGCTCCGCTTTCAAAGTACGTGGAAGCGTTGCGTACACCTGCACCCTCTGTCGACTACCTGTCCCATCCGTCTATCCTACACACGACGCCGTTCTACTCTGTCCCACCACAGAACGGAAAGCCACCACTTTTGTGCCAGCACGTGGCGTGCTCCCGAGAACCAACCTCTCTGTAGTCACTGTGATGAGTCAGGTCGAGCCTACCCTGAGTGTGCATACCGGCACATGGGTCTTTCTGGCTTTCATGCAGATGCTTGCCGACCCCGAAATGGTGAACGGCCCCGTGCCATCGCGTCAAGTACTTGTCGAGTACTTGGCAGGCCAACAGTCTCCAAACCTTCCGCGTCGCCAATACCGCTCACCGTCTCCACGGCACTCCACGTCACCTGGGCAACAATCGACCTTAGCCGGACATCGTGGGGGGTGGAGGGCCTAGGACCGCGAACCCTCGCCGGGGAATCTAAGAACAACAACTTCTGGGGATGAAGCCGTTTTTGATCGACCGCCTAAACACCCTCGCTCGAACTGCCCGCCAACATCTGATGACTTCCATTCGCTGACGTATTCCAACGACGAAAAACGTTTATCTGCTCGCATCACCGTCCACGTCGACAGCCACCTTGTGACGTCTATAGTAGACGCAAGTGGAGATTATTTTGTGATAGGTGTTGACCTCGTTGCTCAACTATAGAAGCTAAAGACATCTTGGGGACATGAACCCAACGTCCAGACAGCAGGAGGTCCCCTATTGACAACACTAGGAAGATGTACCGCAAGGCTCCAAAGTCGTCAGTCAACGTACGTTGCTTCATTCGTCGTGTTCCGTGGATGCTCACAAAAACTTATTTTAGAATTGAATTTTCTCTGCGAGCATGGAGCAGTTACTAACTTTCGCGACCTGCTAATGACGTTTTCTGACGACCATACGCCCAGACAAGAAGATACCCCTGCGCAGATCACAGCGCTTAGAATTGCTAGTGGCACCATTGCCCTTCCACCGTGAGCCGATATATTGGGAACTGTGGAGAGCGACGGCGATAACAAGAGTAGTGGTATTGCCGAAACTTGGCTCTCGGTGCTCTTGGCTCGGCCAATATGCCTCGCGTTGAGTATCGTTCGACTGAAACGTCGGATGGCTCAGCTTTTTTCCACGGATTTCAGCGACGTGTACCAACACTTGGCAAAGCAAACAGCGATCACAAATTTCGAAGACATTGATGACAAGGCATGCTATTATATCGCTCCGATTTCCATGCACTGCCGCCGAATGTGACACTGCATTGGCCAGTCCAGTTGACGTAAACTGCCAGCTATCCTCCGCGCAAATGGAGTAGATACACACGTATAGTGACTTTTTTGCGTCCGCTTCAAAAATCAAGAAGAGCCCAACCATCAAGCACCGCATTGTGGTTGCTGGTGTGGCTATGCAATTTTATAAATATTACTTTTATACTCCGGTAATACAGCCGTCATGTCGGGTTATCATCAATTGTAGTTAGGTGCCGTTCACTGAAGTTGATTCGCGTTGCAGTGTCCAGGACTACCACCCTCGCGAGCACCACCGGTCCATATCAGCTTATCATTTTTCGTGTTTATCATATTCATGTTGTTGTTGCCACCTTGACGCAACTGTAAAAAACTGCTTATATAACACTTCTTCTTTTGTGGTTATAAAAGGGAAAAGAAGAGAAAAGTGAACCCCGTAACTGTCTGCATCTGGTGCGACACCTCAACAGTAGCTCACAAAGAATGGCGATAAGGAGGGATTAAAAGGATAGGATTAAAAGGTAAATAGAGAGAGAGTGAGGCGCAGGGACAGGGAGCGACGGAAGTAAAGAAACGATAGGAAAGATGAAACATGGTTGCATGAGTCAGAGAACAGGGTACTACTGGCGAGAGCTCTTGTCGGCAACAGGAGATGGCATAGGGCTAATCCAGTCGGCCAGAGCAACGCTGTCGTCGTTGTTGGGGACCGGCGCCAGGAGGTGGCGTTGGACCAACCCAGTCGGCCAGAGCTCCACTGTCGTCGGAGATCGCGAGGACACAACCGGTCGGCACGGAATCCAGTGATCGAGTGTATATAAAACCTATGCGGCTTTTTAACGTATGTTTGTGTGAGCATTTGTAGGTATGTTCAGCGCCCTTTCGTAAGGTTTCGCTCATTAAAATAGTTACAACACAGTCACCATTCATCTGCACGCTTCGCATAACATCGATTCCCAAGGTATGGCAAATCTGCCGAATTTTTGTTTTACGTAGTAATCACAAAATACTACGTATATTTGAAGCAGTGCAGTTTCGACAAAGGTAGTGGCTTCTCTTGCGCTACAGATGAACAGTGCAACGTATTTATTACGTGCCAGTGAAGCATTCTTCTGAAACATCATAAGATTGTGAACTTTCTTGTCTATATCAGCCCGTCCCTCCTGCTCCCCCGCACGTGGAGAACGAAGTTTAAGCTTAAATTAGTTTTCGTGGTCGACGTTTTACTATCGATACTATACTATCAAACGCAATATCGATAGCTATTGATAGTTTTTTTCTACCGTAGATAGTTTGATAGCTACCTAAACATTCACAGTATCAATACTACTCTGAATAGTTGTGAATTTTTTGAAATAAATGTATATAAGGAGAGGTTAGTTCTGCATTTATAATCCGTGTACACGGTTCTCGCGACATAAGTGTTGATATTTGCACTTTATTTTGATCGTCGAGCACCGCGTAGTCGTTTTCTCATCCGAAAATGATGCTTCAGTTTTGGCTAGGTGACACGCACTGATGGAAAGAGCAGTATTTGTGCATTGATGTATGCATAGTTTCGATAGGAATGGCGTCTGAAACTTACTCCTGATCACTGTTGTCCCACGCCTCTATCGAATTCCGAGGCACGGTGCTAGAATTGGCCGTCACTGTAATTCTTTCCGCGCATTCATGGCAATCTAGAGAGACGGGGTTCCCGCCAACAGCGGCACCCCAGAAGAGAGATGAGAGTGCAAATGAAGGGACAACAGCGAGGCGGACAAAGAGCGATGAAAGCAAAGGCGTCAAAAGGTCCGTCGCGGAATTCGGGCCGCGTTAGCAGCCTTATACATATACGCGGCCACGCCAAGAAAAGCACGATCCTATTCCCTGTTGAACAATTTGTGCATGACCTCGAAGATAGGCCAATCGGCCCATGCCAACTGATTCTCCGTCATCGTCTCGCAGTTTTATTGTTACGCTTCATGGTCTCGCCTGCATTGTGCTTTCTATAGATGGCAGTTGTGTACTTCCTACGAAGCAATTAGCACATTGTACTGCATATATTCGTGTGGTGTTGCACTCTAACTACGTTCTTATACCTGTCCGCAATACCATCGGTTCGAGAAAAGAATATCCTAAGTTACATTATACTGTAAGTAAAAATGTTGAATAGTGAAAGCGGGAAGATTCAGGATTATATATTTCGCGTAGGAATATGAGAATATGAAGCTTTGAAGTGCAAAATCAATTCAAATAATGAAGGTCTTGTGAGAATCGAGTGCTTTTTGAATACTTTCAAATGCGAGCGGTGATACAACTACGGAGCTTAGCAAGGAAAATTTGTTTTTCAAAATGTAGTTCTGAGAAATGGTGTTTTACTGCAAATTGTTTGCTGAAAGTTTAGTAACTGCACAAAGCTAGTGCGCTAAGTACCTTATGAGCAGCTATATAGTGTTATACCAAAGGATACATAGCTGGTTTGTTTGAATGAGGAGCAGCGACACTGCTTCAGCATGTCATCTTTCTTTCTGAATAAGAAAACTGCAACTGGATAAGCACCTCAATGCCAAAGTGGTCATCTGAAGTTTAATTCTCTAAGACTGCTTTTGAGTTGGGAGAAGCAGTGACAAAAATCGGCAACACTTTCATTGCCGGTGCCTCACTTTGCGAGAAAAATGCAAAAATTATGGGTTTTGTCATCCTAACTATGTCTTTTTATTTTTCAACTCCTCCCCATCAGCCTCGGGGATATTGTTCAGTATAATTTCGACGCTCTATTAAAGAGACATGCTGGGCCTTATATACGTTGTGATGTCATGCTCGAAACAATACAGTTGAATACCAGCATAGAATTGGCAAAAGTGAGCTAGAGGTATGCAATGCGGTAACTATATACTTGACTATTTTTTATTTGACTATTTGCACATGAAGTGGTGCAAAGTTTGCTGCCATCATAAAATTTATAGCCAATATGTTAGCTTGTGGTTTAGGAGTATTGCACTCAATAAAGGTGTATTGTGAACAATCAAACACCAAAATATTTGAATCGAATAATCGCTCAGCTCTAGTGTTGTGCTGTGGCGCATAGGCCAAATCAGCTGGCTAGGGTGTGTAATAAATGTTGTGGTCCATGACAGGAAACTTTTGCAACTTCGGCTGTGTAACAGCGTAAAGACTATCGCAGGTAAGTGCGCTAAACGCTGACAAGTTAATACGAATATTTCATGAATACAGAGGTGTGAGATATATATGAACAGGGAGGAGGAGAATAAAAACGGTAGGTCAGGGAAGTTAGCCAGTTCTCAGACCAGCTGGCCACCCTGTGTTGGAGAAGAGAGTGAGGTGATTGAGCGATGACTACAAGAAGGATGGTAGAACAAGGAGAAGAAGAAAAAACACAAAACATATTACATTAGATGACACTGCCTAAAACCTGTCTTTGAGACTTGTTCGTGATAAACGCTACTACGCTTTTAAAACTTTTCCTGCTGAGGACGTTGTCGGCCAGTGTCCTAAGACTATTTCCTTCCACAATGCGCAATGGTCAAGTCTGCTTACTACTTTTGACAGTTCTTGTCTTTCTGCATTAAAGCAAGGACACTCAAACAGAAGACGGCTGATTGACAGTTATCCCATGATGGACTACTGGCTAATTCGATTTGGAACAAGTAAGCCTTCGTTAAGGCCACCCCGAACCATAGACGGCACTGGTGCGTCTCCTCAGTTCTAGTTAATCTCGATGAAAGATGGAGCTGTATATTAGGGTCCAATTTGTGAAGACATGCGTTGGTAAATTCCATCGAGTTCAAGTGTGTGAGCGGCAATGCACGTGTACGCGATCGAAGCCTTGCAGCGGCGCCCCTTCTTGATAGCGGTATAGCTTCGCAATGGAGAGTATCATGAGCAGATCATGCGCATTCATATGCGCTGTCATTTTCCCAGATACCGCAATGGCCTGGTATCCACTGATAGAGTATACCTTGTGCTGCTTCTCTACAGCTCAACAATGAAGCATTGTTACGTCAACGATTAACAGTTTGTTTGGTCCACAGTGGTATGGCAACCTAGTGTACTGAATGCCTGTTGTGTAATTGGGGAAGATTGACCATGCCTGTGGCGGGTTTTCAACCACGAACTCTAGAGTAGCACCCATTGCGGTGAATCCTGCAGCCACCGATGACGTCAAATGCGATGTTTTGAATCCTATAGTGACAGTTATCTAATGCAAGAGGTATCTTCTACAGTGCAGGAATTAAAGTGCAACTTTAACATTAGAAAAAAGCGTCGCGAGCATTGATGCGAATGCGGGTGCTTTATACTAAGCTACCACGTGACAACCAGCTCTGTTGAAGTGATTGAGGTGGAAAACTACAGAAGAAAGGTGTTTGCACGCTTCATTCATATTTACCTCCCCATTCAACGACGTTACGAAAAACTGCACGCTTGTTTAAACAGCCATAAGCCGTGAGGATAGTTTGCTCAACTTACCCGGAAACCGTTTTCTGGAAGAAGTAGAGTTGAAATACCAAATATTAAAAGTATGTCATTCCAAGACAACTTTCTTATACTTCCATATAGGGTAAATCAAGCCGTAAGAGAAATGGGAGAAAAGATCACAGATGTAAGACAGTTTTTAAAGACCAACTGACTCCCGACGGCTACGTTCCTGATTTTCGCCCGCGATGCTTAACCATTGAGGGCCGTCATGTTGGTAATTCATCACAAAGCAAGCGCAGCGCCTTCTTTAGGTCATTGTTTCTTGTATTTCTGCTTTCGCACTGTGCTTGTATTACCTCTACTATCCAACACCCACTTGATCCCTTCTTTCCTGATCACGTTTCTATAGTAACTGAAGAATACCATATTTTCACGTGACGATGATGACGTTTAAGCAGCTGCCGGCGTGTTGAGTACGAAACTTTTTATTCGGACGAACTCGCGCGGTGGACATGAAAAGTTGGTGCACAAATTCACTGTACACTGACAGCAGCGAGAACAGTTACCGTCTGCAGTGTTATTTGATCAGTGGTAAAGTGCGTTGCCGTTTGTACATGTGGCATCGAACATTGGAGCCTGATTGCAGGTGGCTGCATTGATTCCAAATAAACTCGTGTTCGCATTTATGTGCTCAAGCCTATCGGAAGATGCTGATATAATCTGGAAGGTTCTCAAGCGTTGGGGCAAGGTTTGCGATAGATGGTGGTTATACGTGTAACGAACTGGTTGCATAAAAATACCAGGTATGCGTAGTGATATCATGCCTTATTATGATTGTACGTAAAATTACTATGTACAGTGTTTGTTTATTGAAAATTATTTGTGTTTTTGCTGGTGCTACTTCATTTACCAGGAAAACAACAAAAACCATTTATTCAATCTGGTTCCTATGTTAGGCACATTAATAATGAGAAGTGGCGTTATATATGCCTACATGAGACCGATAATTGCGTCCTATTTGAGCTTATTTACAGTACAATGCTAGAGCATGGAAGGTTCCCAACTAAACTAAATGAGTTAACAAAATGCTCGCAATGAAATTTTTTATGTGTATTTGCGCACACAATACCATAAGATGTAAACACTCCAACATTACGGAAAGTGATTTGGAAATGTACCAAGTCTGCTGACAGGACCAAAAGCAGCCCACCATGATCGCTTTTTGTACTGAGTTAGTCTCTCTCCGGAATGTGGAAATTCAACACGACGCTGCTTTCTTAATGAAGCTACGAGTAGTGCCTGCTAAACAACGGCGTATCTCTGTTCTCTGGAGAAGAAAATATGAGACATTCCTAGCCCAAGCTTTCCGTATTCCCTCGCGCTCGAACCACAAACGCAAACTTTCACATGTAAATTGGCCGAATGCTCGCCACTCATTATATCCTTGGGGTTCGCTTATTGCGATGTAGTTTTGTTATTCAGTTTGTCATTCTCCGAGCTTGAACATCAGTATACGTGACGTCAGGAAAATACACGCAGCAATGTTTGAGCGAAGAAAGCAGGAAAAATAAAAGGCATCTGCAAAAACCATCCCCTTGGGGAAACCGGGAGAATGGCGCCAACTCTTAAACACTGCATGGTAGAGATGAAGACATCGACAACTTTGAAGGGGATAATTGTCATGATTGTGACTTCAGGGTCTTCGCGAGATTGAACAAACTTGTTTTCTTGTGTGTAAAGTGACAAAGTAAAATTATGTTTCAAAGCTTAGAAACGTGACTTGAATTTCTTCGGAACTACGTAATTCAGTCTTTCCCTACATCATTTGATCTGGTAAAAATGTTTGGCGTGAGCGTATAGTTCTCTTAAATGATCATTCAAAGATAAATTTATCAAATGCAGAAAACTCGCAGAAACTTGTCCTGCTATAGTGCTTAAAAGTTCCAGTTTCAAGGACAACAACTGATTCATTGATATGTGGCGTTTAACGTCCCAAAACCACCAGATGATTATGAGAGACGCCGCAGTGGAGGGCTCCGGAAATTTCGACCACCTTGGGTTCATTACGGGCACCCAAATCTGAGCACACAGCCCTACAACATTTCCGCCTCCGTCGGAAACGCAGCCGCCGCAGCCGGGATTCAATCCTACGACCTGCGGGTCAGCAGCCGAATACTTTAGCCACTATACCACCGTGGTGGGCTAGTTTCAAAGACAACAAAAAAGAGAGCTGTAATCCGACTGCACAAAGTGCAATCCTTCTAAAAAAAGAAGAGCGCAGGGGTCGTCTTGCCGGTGGCTCGAAATTTACAAGCTCTAATACGACTGCCAGACAAAAAACAACAGTGAACCGCTGTCCTATTCGAACGTAATAAGCATTTGTGGGCTGTCTCTTTTTCTCTCCTTGTGGAATATAAGTCCCGTCTAGATGACCGTGACTGTGACGTTTCTTCCAGAGTGCATCGTAGGAGTAGAATAGACTTCAAAAACCAGCGCTTGAATAATTGAAGTTGAAAGACTGCTCCACATCGACACGTTCCGACGAAGCTCGACCGCTACTGCTACGTTGTGGTGCAGTTTCGCATCACCTAATAGTGTATGCTTAACAGGATAAGTAGGAATATAATGCTGCATTTGCGCTAAGAATTCTGAAAATACGAGAAATAAATTGTTCTCAGACATGAAATAAAATACCGCGACACAAGTACAAAGCATAGAAAGCGCAATTAGTGAAAAATGTGATTGATTCCTTTGATATAGGAGTCGGTATACCACTGGAAAGTCAAACATGTCTTCAGAGTAGTAGTTTATTGTTTATTGCACACTGATGTACAATATATATTGGTGTAATATATATTGGCTACAACGCTCTTGCACCTTTACGCACTCACGTTGAATCTTGGTGACACTTCTCAATCATGACAAAGAACAACTCCCGACTGTAATACATTTTCCCGGGATACTGCTTTAAACGCATCGGAGCATCGCGCAAATCACACAACAAACACATGCGTTACAAATCGTGAAAGTGAAACTGAGGGGGTTTAGGCTAAATCATTTTGTAAACAGTCTGCCAACTGCAGCAATGGATGCGTCATTTACGGGTCGATGATCATCCTGCCAATGCTCTTGGCATGCGGCGTCGTGTTGGCGAGCAACGTCCAGCTGGTGGGTCGCATTGGTGAAGGTGCGTTCTTTTGCACCCTTACTTCGGAGTGCGTAGAGCAGCCAGCCGAGTCACTATGCGTTCAACTTCGCAATCGCGAGAGTCAATGTTCTCAGCTTGAGCACGAACTTGCGAAGGCCTACCGCTCCCCTCTGTCGTGTCCACCACTGCGCCAAGCTCACTTGCTCGACAACGCCCGTCGGTGCCGTTGACTTTCGGTGGCGCATGATGCAGCCGTTCTCGTAGCAAAATGTAGAGTCGGGCTAGTTGGCTGGTATTCATAGCGTAACAGTGCGGAGCTCCCGTAGCCTGTGCTTGTCGGTTCTTCAGACTCGTATCACTAGACGGCGGAGAAAAACCGTTGCTGCATATGGAAGCTGCACACGCTAGCACAACACGCAAGACAAAGCACTTATCTGCGTCGTCACCCAGTCAAAGTGCTCGGGGCGTTCAAGGTTAGCTTCAGTAACATGAATGGAGCTAATCGCGGACGCCACGCTCGGCCTTGCTGAGTGAAGGGACTTTGATGCTGAGTAGTTCAAACATCACCTAGCTGACGTTGGTAGGGCGTCCTCATGCAAGCGTCTCTTGGGATGCTGGCTTCCAGGCGCCGTAACGTTTTGTTGAGGTACCTGAGCCTTCTCTGAGGGTAGTCCTTAATGTCATAATTTCCCACTTCTCCGTTCGTGGGCAGCGGTATTATCCCGAAAATTCAAGAGTGCGTGCAAAGAGACGAATGTAACATACATAGGACGTGTCCTAATACTCTTCATATGCGTACTGATGGCGCAGTCTTTTAAGCGACCGGTATCTATCACCGTATATACAGGCCGAGGAGTCATGAGCTAGACTCTCGAATTTACGGAATTTGCAAAGCCTTTTCCTTTTGCTTATTTCATTACATTTCGTTTATGTAAGTTTCAAAAACGTTATGTTGTCACGTAGGAATTTCCACAGAGCTTTTGTCGCCTTCTGTTGCAATGTCTTCTCTCGGGCACTTGACAGAATAGTGTCCACAGACATTTGGCTGTTGCCGATGCGCGCAAGAATGGACGCCAGTGACTGTCTCTGGATGCCGTACAACGGACAGTCGCACATGATGTAGTGTAGCGTCTCTTCGCAATGACAGGCATCGCATAGAGCGTTGTCGGCCATTTCTATGACAAAGGAATAAAATTTTGTAATTGTCACTCCTAAGTACATCAGGGAAGTACTGACGGACGCCAGTCTAAAGCAAATCCATGTTGAAAAGTGCCTGTACCTGTCATTTCAAATAAACGACACACTCTTGTTTTTAGAGCTTGACTTAGCAGTCGTGGCTGTGTTAGACGAGAAGAGCCACGTGTTTTGTGGCAGGTTCTGCCTCCTCTGGGAGCTGGGCTCGAAAACAAATTGTTGTGAAGGTGTCAAGTTTCAACCACGTTCCTCCGAAGAAGTTGCGATTCCCAATGTTTGCGTCCTACCAGTCCAAAACGTGTTTTTCCCTCAACCTTCTGGCTCTCTGTGTTTGGCCAACGTGGCCTGTTCTTTTTTATTTGGATCGAGCCAAGTGAGCAAGTGCAGGGCAGTATGTTCAATAGCGTAAAACCATCCTTCTAGCGCTGCGCGTGGTTGCATGCTTTCGACGCTGCTTCGTAGTCCACCCAGCGGCAATAAGGAACTTTATCACACCAGTCAAACAACCGATAACTTGACACACTAATCTTAGGCACGTTCAAGGTGACACTTTCTTGAAGATATTGAGCTTTACACTAAACGTGCAGTTCTGGTACTTTCTCGGGATGTTACCACAAGCTATGACGCTACAAAAATATGCTGCCATAACGTGAAGTTTTGCATTTTTACTAGAGCTTCCCAGGTGCGCGCATGAAGAAGATGGGTATAAGGGAGTGACTGCCCGTCTTCAAGGTATGGCTCCGCTCTTAGGGGGGATTCATACTTTTCTCAGTCGGTCCTCTTATATGCCTTAGGTTAAAAAGCATGGTCATGACCCAGTAGAAGTTTGTTAATAATGGCGACTGAGAACCACTGACACATCATTGTGGCTGCTTACTTGCTATCTTTACTCACGAAAAGTCAGGAACCTAGCGTAGGGCAACTTGGGTAGCTCACAATTGTTTCAATTTCATCCTATTGCTATATAGCAAATGTATGGATTGGTCTTAGGCAGCGGTGGCGCCATCATTGCTGTCATATTACATATGAAATCTAAATAACCCCGCGCATCGCATGAAGGAACGCTGGTCAGCGGGGGGGAGTTGTGTTGCTCGAGTGACCACGCCCTCTGATTCTAAGGGCGTGCTCGCAAGGGCTGATGTTCGTGCTGCCTTGGCAGACATGAGCAACCAGCTCGTATACTCTTCTACAGGTTGTGCTCTCGTAGCTTCGCGCAAAGAAGACAGACTGCGCGAAAAGAGCTTCTCTCTATCTAACTCACGTATTCGCGTACATCAGCGTTTTGTAGAATTACGCAAGGTGGAATCCAGAAGACTTAGCTGCTAGCCTTAATTTTATAGCGTTACAATTCGTTTCTACCGCATTCAGTGCTTCGTACTAGCGGCGAAACAGACGTTTTTCATTTTGTTTAAATTGATTCGCGAGTATGTTGCCTTCAATGCTCGACCAACCGGCGGGAGATGGCGGCGGGGGGAGGGGGGTTAGTTCAAAAAAAGCTTTGCTCCTTCTTCCCATTATAATGAACTCTGAACACCTAAGTAGATGTCACATTCTTAAGTAAGTGGAATACGCACCGCATCATTTTGTCCCAAACAGACCAGCAATGTGGACGTTAAAACAAGCAAAAGTAGTTCAACGAACAACTAACGGTTATCTTTAAACTCTTGTGACAGTATTTGTTTAGACAGTGCAGCAAAGTAAAGCAGTTCATGCCGCCTTAAATATAAGAAGAAATGATTGTGAAAGAGTTAGTAATAATAAAGAAGGTCCCTTCTCAGTTTGACATCATGTGTCGTGAAACGCGCTTCCACTGTGAGGAAAAAAGTGAGCAGAAATATAAAAAAATGAATTGATTATTCAGCGAGAGCAGTTATGTAACGCTCAAACTTTTCTGTAAGTTTATGTTTCTGTAAGTGTAAGTTTATAGTACCCCTGCATAAATGAATTCAAGCTGTAAAATTGACTTGGCAAGGTAAATGAACATATTCAACTATTTAGTATTATGTGGTGAAGGGGTATTCCTGAAGAAAAGAGAACAGGCGTTTAAAGTCGCCACACGAAAAAGGATCACTGTACCAATATAAAATTTCGTATGCCGCATTAAGAAGACGTAATGCACACAAAAACTGTGCTGTCTAAAGTGCAACTTTTAAGAACACGGATTTTGTGAAAAGATTGCGAGATGACGAACCAGTTGGTCTGGTACTGGTGGTGTTAGTACAGCGCAAACAGCAATCAACCTGCATCACCGAGAAATGAATCCACGCGAGTTCATTGACACAATCGTTGTGCGCTTGCTTCGGCAATGATGGTCGGCACGATGATAGAGCAGGGACAAATCAGATGCCTTCTTCAAAACCATTTTTCTCCTACCGTGAGAATGTGTACAGGCCCAACTAAAACCGGGGCCTCGTGTTTTCGGAGTTCATTTTTCTTGAAAGTTAGAGCTTTCTTTCCTTTTTTGTGTACCTTCATGGAGAGAATTCAGCATTTCTTGGAGTTCATTTTTCGCAAATTACCGATTCTCCGAAATGCGCTCTTTCATTTTGCCTTATAAGTAGTTGCAATGTGCACTTATTATTTTATTTGCAATAAGACCGCGTTCCATTGATACTCATACTTGTGTTTCTCCCTCATTCGATTTTTTTCTGACTTCCAGTTAAGTTACTCTGTTGATAATCTGTTGAAGTGCACTGCTGTAAATTACCCAAATTGTACCTTTCGAAGTACTAGGGAGGTCAGGAGCTAGTCAAGCTGCCTCTCAGCTTTTTCTCCCAGTTTCCTTCAACTTCTTGATAGAAAATAAGTCATTCTTAATAATAATAATAATAATAATAATAATAATAATAATAATAATCTTTATTGTCATCTTGAGTTGTACAAAACAAATAACAGGCCTGTCAAAGCCAGACGGTGGCTTGGAGGACTTGGCCCGGCACATCGGCAAACGAGATATGACATACATATTGAAAAGATTTTCATGTAAACAATCAGAGAAAGTATACAAGTAACTCATATACGCTACACTTAAACACAATAACAATCAATAATCAAATTATTGGAAGCAATACTAGCTAAACAGCAAAAATGGGTAGATAAGTATTGAAAAATTTTAAACAGGTTTTACCCATAATGCGATAACTGATGCAGCATTAAAGAAACCTTAGGCTCTTTCGTAGACTGCGTTTAATTGTTGCCGAAAAAACACTGTCGGGGATGTCATTAAAAACAGTAGTGACATATAGCTTTCTAGTAGCTTTGCCATATCGTGTTTTGGCGAATGGTACAGAAAAGCGGGAAGTTTTTCTAAATATACGAGGGGCAGTGCATTCGTTTTTAAACTGAGAGCCCCAGAAATGCTGTAATACAACAGTTTGGTTGAAGAACGCTTTGAAAGACGGCATGCGAAGTAGAGAAAATAAATTTACATTGTCTGTTGAGGAACGATTGTACACAATGGATTTCAACATACTTTTTAAAATATTGCCAACCCGACGCTGCCATCGCGAAGAACAGAAAGCAAATAAA
Source organism: Rhipicephalus annulatus (assembly GCA_013436015.1). Taxonomy (NCBI): domain Eukaryota; kingdom Metazoa; phylum Arthropoda; class Arachnida; order Ixodida; family Ixodidae; genus Rhipicephalus; species Rhipicephalus annulatus. Next base: position 1,001,202 of record WOVY01009271.1, read on the forward strand.
GTGATGCCATATCGTAGAATACTATACGGAACAGCAAGCAAGATGGTCACTTTAATATTGGTGGGTGCAATCGACCTAGTATTGAATAGTAACCACGAGATATTTTGTAGTTTGTCACAAATGTAAGCCAAATGATCATTGCAGGACAGGGCGCTATCGAAAAACACACCAAGCTATTTTATAGAATTAACATATTCAATGAGAGTACCCTTACAGGAGGCGAAATCACGGGCACGAAGAAGTAGGTGTGCATTCGTAACCATTGCTTTCAATGTATATATAAAGGAAATTAATTTCGTTTTTTTTTCTGATTAATCACCAGGCAAATATACGTAAGCCATGACGCAGCCTCACAAACACTGTCTTGCAGTCGTGACAACGCTTTATTGTAACAAACATGTTTAGTTAACAGAGCAGTGTCGTCTGCATACTGAAATACAAGACATTTTGGAACAGCAGCCGTAAAAACATTTATGAATATATTAAATAAAAGAGGAGATAAAATGGATCCCTGTGGTACACTAGCTTTCAAGGGAAGCCTATTACTGAAAGGTAACTGATTGTGTAACCGCACTACCTGGGAACGATCAGAAAAATAATTTTTAAGAAAGTCGCAGAACGAACCCCTAAAGCCAAGAAAATATATTTTTTCGAGCAATATAGAGTGCTTCACGGTTTCAAATGCTTTAGAGATATTAAGAAATAAAGCACCGGCAAAGAAGTTATGTTCCAAAGCATCGTTCAAATCATCGGAAAATTCTTCAAGTAGATCAATTGTGCCACGACCTGCGACAAAACCGAACTGGCGGCTTGAAAAGAGCGAAAATTGATCTAGAAAGCAAGTCATGCATTGCAATAAGAATTTCTCAATTATTTGGGATGAGATAGTTAAAACTGAAATAGGTCAGTAACTGTCAACTTTATCTTTTGTCCACCTTTGAATAGTGCCTTTACAATTGCTGTTTTTAAGTCTCATGAAAGAGAAGCCGTCTCCCGGAATCCATTAAGCATGAGAAGCAGAATTTCTGATAATTCCTCCAGATTCCGCCGCAGCAAAGATACAGAGATACCGTCAATACCTGCAGGTTTCTGCCTTTAAAAGCCGGAAACTATTCTAGCGAGGTCGTCTAATATAATAATAATAATAATAATAATAATAATAATAATAATAACAATAATAACAATAATAATAATAATAATAATAATAATAATAATAATAATAATAATAATAATAATAATAATAATAATAATAATAATAATAATAATAATAATAATAATAATAATAATAATAATAAAAACTATTATTATTATTATTATTATTATTATTATTATTATTATTAATATTATTATAAGAATAATTATAATATAATAATAATGATAAATACCTCATTGTTAATAATGTTCTCATAAATACTCTAATATCCTAAATGCAATGACAGCTGAACACGAACAAATGCGAGCAGAATAGGTGCAGTTAAGATTTATGGGGGTTTCGTACGCACAGCGACACAAAAGCTTGTTATAGATGCAAGCAAGCATAAATTGCAAGGTTACTACCAATGATGGAGGTTCACTCCTTCGAAATCATTATTCTCCAGTTTGCAAATAACCATTTACCGCTGAAAACGTCATTTTAAATTCGTAGTTTCTTGAATAAATGCGAACGTTAAAAATTTTCATCGGTGAGTGTTTCAATTTGTTTTTCGGATAAATCCGAAAACATGAAGTGTTACCTGTAACTCACGAAGCTTCACACAAAGTACCCATTCTCCTGTAGCTTTTGGGTTATTGCTTTCATTCTTGTTGTTAAGTGCCATCTAATTGCTGGCAACTTCTGCTGACACCATTTGTATAGGAACACATGTGGGCAGCGAATATTACCAGTTCATTGAGTTTGTCCACACTTTTCTGCGTACCCTACTGGAAGCCATTTGATTGAGTGCAGTGCGTGCGTTTAATCATTTCACTAACGCACATCATATTTTTCTCTGAACTTCATCGGCAAACACCAATTTTCGCTACAGCCAACTGGAATCTTGCATGACATGACTTATAGTAGAGAAATATTGTTTCAGTAATATCACCTCGACAGAACATTCAGGATGGATCTCTCAGGTGGCAAACATACTTATTCGCTTGTGAATGCACGGAAACAGAAACGGGTTTGTAGGGGAAGAGCGAAATTAAAGGAAAGTGCCATGTGGCTTATGGTACAAAGTGATAGAAATTCTCTACACACCAAACACAAAACGATGCGCTACAATAAAGCGTTTTAAAGTTCACAACCTTCCACATCTTCAATATTATTTTTCTTCTTTCTCAGAATATTTCTACGTCACTGTTTCGTTTTCAATTTGCGGAGAAGTCAATATATTAAAGATTAACTCAGCTTCACTTTAAAAAAAAAGCTGGATTCACTATAGAACCCGTGGAGCCAAAAAAAAAAGAATGAAAACCGCGAAAGGAACAAACAGTTCGAATAATTGCTTCACATCTTAGAGAACTCATACGTAACATCAAAGGTTACTTATATTTGTTATCAGCATGTTTTTGTCCAAAATAGGAACATTGAATGCACTTAGCAGTTTATTATTGACTAAAAAGAAGTTACTAAACCGAAAATGTCAAGGCGAAGCTTTCGTCAATCAATCAAAAAATTATGCAAGGAACTTCATGATTTCCTACAAAAGGTGAACTTTCGTTGAGTAAAACTTTCTTCTGTAAGAATAGTGAAAGCGGCAATATTGTCTCTAATAAGCATTGCCTGTTTTTCGGCTTTATTTTACCATGTCAAAACGTGATGATGAAGATGATATTGCTATGCCACGTTTGTACACCTAAGCATGCTTCGTAAAGCACTGCATTCCTTCATCGTAAAATTAACTACGTATTTATAATCTGTATGATGAGTTATGCTCAATGTCTAAAGATATGCGCCCATGTTCTTTCAGTCGAGGCGGTCGATCGGCGGACGTTCTAAAGCTGGGTGGAAGAGTCTTTAGGAATACCCTCTTAAGAGGTATTATTTCTTTCTTTTAGTACCTGCACGTATCTTTCTATTTATTCGGGCTCGGCGCACTTTTATGGAATTCCTTGACAAATCGGCTAAAATATTCTTTTGTTCTCTCTGAAACTAATAAAGTTTATTGTTTTAATAAGTTAATTTTACGTGCGTCTCTTTGAAACGAGCTCAATATATTCCACCATAAAAGAACCCAATTGAGTGTAACTTTCACGTACAGTCTGCTCTTGAGCATTAGACATCACTTCCAAACATTCGCAGCAGTTGCCTGGGCTGCCAGCCTTATTGAGCTTCGAATTACGGACGAGTTCTCCAAGAATCGCAAGGGATAAAATTTGATTAAGAAATTATAGGGACCAAAGAAAGGCAACACGTTTGAATAAAGACCGTATGAGATCGATGGAAATATTTAAAAGGCACAATTTACGAGGCCGCGTAGATATCAAACTAAAACTGCGTTGCGTCCTTATCATTTTAATGCAGTGGGTTCAAGTAACAAGAGGAGGAAAGATGACTCTGAAATAAAGAGTGAGTTTTCAAAACTGAAAATTGTCTAAATACGTTCGCATTTGTTACATTGCCAATAAGTTACACAGTGAAGGCCAAAATCAATAAAATTGAAATACTTTTGAGGTTGCTTGGTCATGATTTAAGTGCTGGCTCTCCCCTTTTTAACTCACCTAATATTAGTTAAAGGAGCTATATTGAAATTAAACTAAAGCTGGGAGTGTTGATAGGTACGAGGCATCAGAGGGAATAATTCCTCGAATCGAGCTAGCCATGTGGCTATCTACTCACCTTCAACATTACTATTAGCCATTCCTAGATTCAAAGGTGAGCATCTTCGACAGATACATATCTGGCTACCAGATACCAGATACCAGATACCAGCGAGCGCGCGCGAACGGTACATACAGGTTTTTGATCTAAAGCAAGAGTCGCATGGAATCCAAGATACACGCCAAGCACTCGGCATCTCGAAGGCCATTATGAGTCACACAATTTCTCACAGATAGCAGCACAATATCTAGCATTTGCTGCTTGTTTGATCAACGCCTCTGCAAAAGCATGATATGTTTTCGCTAGATAGACATAGTAGTCCATTTTTAGAGCTGTTTGAAAGTTCCTGTGTGTTTTTTAGTGAAGATGGCTGCAGTAACCCGGCCCGTTTCGACGTATTTCGAGGCTTCCTAAATGCGCCTACAAATCACCGAATGGGCTCATTTTCGTCGTGACCCCTGTCGAACAAAACGCATTAAAGGGGCCCTGATCCTCTTTTCAAAGTATTCATGGAATTAATTCACTAGAAGAGCTCATTGCCTTACGAACTCAACGCCGCGAAAAATTTAAGAATCCGTCCAGTGCACGTGGAGTTACAATGGTTTATCGCATGCTGCGATTGCCCTATCTCTTCTCTCGTCCCGACGAAAGCGCTCGAAGTGAAGCCGGGAGGGGTGGCTTGGCAAAGAAACTACCGTGCCTCGTGACCTTGAGTACTTTTTTCTCTTCGAATGCGCGGCTTTTTCAGCGTGATCGCGTGCGCACGCATGGACAAGTAGCAGCCTCCTGCGGCGATCTCTGTAACTTGCTTTTTTCGCTCACAGACACGCAGACGATTTTTCGCTCACAACCAACGGGGCTGACGCCGATGGCGGGATTTCTGCGACGTGAGCTCTCTAACGCTATCACGTTAAAGCTTCGACTGTGAACTAAGCCGACGTTTCGGGACCGATTCGGTCCCTTCTTCGGGAGTGACGGCTCGGCCGGCTCCGAAGCTCGCGATTCTTCTTGGTGGTGTTTCCCTCTCCATCGTCCTTCTTTGCCCCGTTGTTGTATCTGCGGTGTTTCTTATTGACACTCACGTCCACTCAAACGCAGTATCGTTCATACAGCATTGCAGTATTCATTTAACAGTGGCATAATTTACGTTAGAGAACGCTTTGACCCCCCCCCCCCCCAGTTTTTCTAGAGAAGCTCTTAATAAACATCACCCATGTTGTCATCAATCTCAAGAAAAACGTCCTTACCGGTTTCCAACCACTCATAACTCATATTCGAAGGTACTATATCAAAAGTTGTCAAGAAGAGCCCCGATTACGTGACATATCGGTGCGAGAGAGCACTGAAACCATAGTCGATAAAGTTGATTCTGGAATACGGGACTAATGACTCGACTCATTACGACTCCCATAGACATAAATGAAGCCGTGAGTGGGAGCTTGAGTGAGAACGGATGAGTAAAATTTGGGTGAGTGTGAGTCCGACTGAGTCCACTTCTGAAAAACTTTGGCGAGTCTGAGTTTGAGTGAGAGCTAAGCACAAAATATATTGCATCAGCGAGAGTGAGTAAGCTTCACAATTATTGCCGGCCCTTGGTGGTGCCTGACACACATCCTCCTGCTGAGCGGTATCATTTTGCCGGCGTCGTTGGCCTATGTTGTCACGCGTTGCTGAACTACCGACTCAAAGGTTTCAGGATCGAAGACCAGCCGTGGCGCCAGCATTTCGGTGGGTGCCAAATGCAAGAGGCCCGTGTAATAACATTAGCTGCACGTTAAAGAACACTTGATGAGTAATATTTCTTGGACTTCCAACTCCGGCGTCCCTCATCATCACATCGTGGTTTAAAAACATACCCCCTCCCCCCCGCTCCTCCCATCAGTATCATACAATTTGACTTCGTGTCTGCTGCCTGCCCAATACTTGCTTCCGCAGAGTGCATTCAACACACTCTACATACCTGTAACTGCTTCTTTCACTGTTTGTGTCCACGTCTTCCGCTTTAGAACTCTCTCTCCCTTGCAAACGTATTAGCACGAAATTGCTTTATGCCGAGGTGCACCCCAGAATTTTTTACGCATTCCTGTCTTAGATTTGACGTCGCGAATTGTGGAAAGATGAAAAAAATAGAACAAAAGGCTGTGTTAATTGCTACCTATGCCACAAAAGTTAATTATTAACGTGGAGGTCAGTATTCTAATAGAGATGTGCCACCAGGGGTCCACGATGGTGCTTCCACGTTAAACGGTTCTGTAGCTGCCAAACGCCAATATACCATGTGCGAACTCTCATATATCGATGCATGATAAACACTCAACTAATTTCATGAGGATACGTCTCAGTTTTCCGTTCCTTTCGTGTTCCTTTGACGGAGGCATTAGACAAGATTTTTCTGGCGTCGCGTTTTTCAGACAGCGAATGTGAACAAATGAGTTAAGTTACAACAGCGACATTGATTTTATTATTTTCATACTTGAATCACGATTCGCATGAACAGCTGTTAAGTGACGTTGCACAAATAACGCAACGTTTTCTGCTTTCGAACAAAGCGACTCCTACCTAGGCGTAACCATTTAAATAATAGCATCTAACAATAGTACAAAAAGATGCTCGCCGTCGTGTTACACTTGTTATGGTGCTCGCTTGCTGACTCATATGTCACGGGTTCGATATTTTGTTTCGATGAAGGCAAAAAGCTATAATCTCGTGCACAATTTGGTGCCAGGGCATGTTAAGGAACACCGACTAGATAGTAAGAATTTGCAGGGTGCTTCATTGTGGCGTGCCTCACAATCATATTGTGGTTTTGGCAAGTAAAACCTAACAAATGAAAGCTCCTACAGAGACGTAACGAAATGAAAAGACTAAGGCTCAGATGACGCTACAAGTTAAAACCCAAAGGGAATATAAAAGTATTTAGACAACAAAAATAAGGTGACATGGTAATGAAGAGCGCAATTTTCTATTTGAAGGTTCCCAAGCATAAACTTCGTTTTCGTTGAATGGTCGTAGATAATCAAATATAAGTAATAATGAAAAACCTCAATGTTAAAACACTAGAATATCTTTGAGCCATCCAACAGCCCCAACTGCTCGAAAATAATATTGAATGAAGTTTAAAAATAAAATTTACGCCTATTCTAATTTATGGCGTTTAAACATTCTTGGTGGCAACTAACGATTCAATAATTATAAGTTGCGACAGACTTCTTTTGCATGGTAATAATAAAAGCACTTTCCATGTAATATTATTATTAAACTGAGGTGCGCTCATTGACAAGTATGTTGCTTTCGCAGTGAGTTAAGATCATAAAAAGACCTTGCTTTTTAAACTATGTGTGCTAAGCTATGGGACAAACTTGCTTTCGTGGCTTTAGTGTTTTCCATTTGGCCAACTGCAGTTAGCAACGTCTAACAGGTGCGTGCCTCCACATTCGAGTACGGGTCGATGAGGAGCTAGCCCCAAGCTATCTCCGGGGAAAGGCAACGTTCTGACGGGAAACTCGATAAACTAGTTTCCCGTCCTCAATCGATTGCATTGTTCGTTCATATAACTTTATTCCCTTTGGGTAGTCGATTCCTCGCCTTTGCTTCTGTATGATAAAACTTGGTCTCATTACGTTCGGCTTAAACATAAATACCACTCGACTTACACCATGCACTAATCTTCCCTTGATAATGTTGCCTATTTTTACTAGATTAAGTCAAAAATACAATTCGATTTTTTCAATAATTTTCTCTCGGTGTTAAACATTTCTTACGAACCACACCTAGAAAAAAACGTTACTTCCCTGTTTTACACTTCTAGCAATGTTTACATTCGTTCGCATTCAAGTTCAATCAGGATATAAATTTTCTGTTCTCACAGGCACGTATACTTAAGAGGGAGCCAATAGTACATAAAAAAATGAAGCCGCACTATGCTATATTATCATAAAATGTGCCCTGTCAAGCTCGTAGCTATTTACACGAACACTCTTTCATTAAATGTGGTAGCAGTTATATTTCAAGGCCAGGGCACTGCACAGCTAGATCACAAGATGACCCGTAATTGCAATGGCCAAATGTGCATGAACTCTAAATTTTAAATGGGCGTAATGAGACGCGGTATTATCAGATATTGCTTTTTTGTCAGCTCAGATCCAAGACCTATTTCTTTCTCTGATGACGTGTTTTAAAGAATTGTCCACACTCACAGCTGGTGCGCACCGAAGAAATAATAAATAAGCCTAAACAAATGTTAGTTAAGAATTATAATATTTAAGCCTACCTGCTTTCGGTCCACAGAAAGTGTCACGACCACTAAGCAACGCACATACGCTTGCCCAACTGGAACTGGTTACAAGCTCAGAAAGAGTTTATAGCATTGCGAACGAATGGAGGCGTTACTACACACCCGGCAACATTCATTAAGGTCTTGTAAGTGGTCTCTCGTCAATTTTCCACCAAGCCATGTCTACCATAACCATGCTGGAGATGCCGCTGACCTTGTCCGAACAAAATAAAATATTTACCTAAAATACTTTGTTATGAGGGTTGAAGAACAGCTTAATAACCATTATGAATTCAATAGCATTTTTTAAACTTACACTCGCTTAGGAACCTTCTGCAATATTGTCGCAGGTTCTGCCACAGCAACTTGCCCCGCCGCGGTGGTTTAGTGGCTAAGGTACTCGGCTACTGACCCGCAGGGCGCGGGTTCGAATCCCTGCGGTGGCGGCTGCATTTTCGATGGAGGCGGAAATGTGCGATAAAGGAATGAAACGTCATTGGATAAAGAAGATACATAATGAAACAAGAAATTACGTATAAGAAACGACCACAATTTACAACTTTATGCATCTACAAATGACGTGCCAAGTAAATATACAGACACTGCGTGGATTCGAGACAGGAGAAAGTGAGTTTCGTGCTCTTTTTCACACATTCTTACACCTACATAAATGCATTGCAAATCGCCCCTCTGACGGGTGCCGCCACAACGCAGGCATGCATCCGTGCTAAGCTAATTCGAAAGGCACAACAGCACCAAAAATTCCTGCCGGATATTTGTTTCGCCGTCCTCCACAAAGCGAGTCGCATCGTTCATTTTACCCTCCATCAACTCCACGACTTCCACCTCATTGCATCGGTTCCCATTTGCTCAGCGAGAAAGTAGACGTAGAAAAAAAAATTGACAGATCCCACGTACAGTGGGAGTCGTTGATATTCGAAGCATGAATGAGGAATGATGATACGTCACACTAAAATCAGCACAATGTTACGAGGTGGAGGTAAATGATGCCGTGCATGACTTACATGTCATGATTATCATGTTTGAATGTGTCGTTTACCTTCATCATGTATTCACGTCACGTGATACAAAATTTAGTACAGCCCCACCGCGGTGGTCTAGTGGCTTAGGTACTCGGCTGCTGACCCGCAGGTCACGGGTGCGAATCCCGGCTGCGGCGGCTGCATTTCCGATGGAGGTGGAAATGTTGTAGGCCCGTGTGCTCAGATTTGGGTGCACGTTAAAGAACCCCAGGTGGTCTAAATTTCCGGAGCCCTCCACTACGGCGTCTCTCATAATCATATAGTGGTTTTGGGACGTTAAACCCCACATATCAATCAATCAATCTGCCACAGCAACTAAAAACTAGCTCTGCAATTTCTGCGCTTAACACGCTAACTTTTCAAATTGCAGTACGATGTATTAATTGCCTTGCCATTTGACGAAATCCTTCAAGGTATGATTACCGGTATACAATTTTGAGAACCAAGTTCTCAAAAGAAGCCATATGCAGCAAGAGCCGAAGATGCAACATCGCCTTAAGGCGTGTTTCCGGCTAAATTTGTTATAAAGATAGTATATTATAACAGGAGACGTCATGGTGGACCTGCAACTAAACGCAATATAGCGTGCCGATGGCATACTCCTTGAAAAGTTCAGGACACCAAGACGTTTACACCCACGAAGCAATGAACGCACGCTAAATAAATTGCGGTAAGTCATATGTGAAGAACAGAGTCTTATCGAACTATAGGCAACGCGGCCACTTAATATAAGTGATTCATCACACCCATGCGCAAGAATGTCTTTAACAGGGCTTGAAATATTTCTAAAGGCCTTGCTTTCGTCATCATTTTATAATTTCTGATACTGAAGTGGATATCAAAAAACACCAACCTCTATACAAGAAAAGAGATCATGGAAGACTTCTGCAAGGGCCACATCAGTTTTTTTTCTTGCGCAATTATTAGGCATGCCAAGGTCTGGCTTTCCAGAAAACTTAGCTATAGTGTTGTCATATGTTTATTTTATAATCGGTTTCCCATCGCGAAACAGAAAATCTTCCCTGAATTAAAAGGCAAAAAAAATAAGATAGTGATTATGACACGACATCACCTACCAGGTGTACGCTCTGGCTTTGTGAAATTGTAACCCAGCTTTCACTCCATCTTTGTACTTTTTCTGTCAAAAACCTTCTGTTCAAAAAAAATCGAAGACGAAAGAGATCATGAACTGCGCTTCGTATTCTTGCGCTGCAGCCGTAACCCACGGAGTCAGGCTGCGGTTTATTGCAAATAAACCTCTTTTTCTAAGCAACGGGAGCCACGAGTTTCTACAGCATGAGCCAGAAGCAAGCACAAAGGGAAAGGTTAAGCAAATGCACGTCCGCTTTACTACACTTTACCGGGGAAAGGAATGAAGGTTCGAAAAGAGAGACAAAAAACTTTCAGGGATGAAGGGAATCACTACCACATTTGCGTGAGTACACTGACCTATGGTCACAGAAATATTATGATTTTAGGAATTTAAGCACTGCTTTCATCGCATTCTATACCCTCAGCGCTCATTTTCATGACCTTAAAATGTTGTTTACACAAAAAAAATGTCTCCAGTCTACTTCGTCAAAAAGAAACTGGCAGAGAAATTGATCATTGTGAGTCATAGCGAGCGCAGCTACACAGATTATGTTCTCCGGCGTCCTTGGTTCTGTATGAGTCGCATGTAGATGCGTCCGCAATGCCGATGTGAAATAAATGCACAATTGAGAATGCAAAACCCATCCAAAGGCAGTATAACAGCATCTCATCGGAGCAGGAAATTCTTTACGGTATCTGTAGCTTTATGAACAATCTATGTTATGTAGCTGACACCATAATCATAAGCCTATCTACGCCCACTGCAGCACAAAGTCCTATCCCTTGTTCCGCCAATCAACTCGGTATTGTGCTGGCTGCTGCCTTTTCAGACGCAAACTTCCTATTCTCCTCTGCCTACCTAAATTTTCTGTCTCCCCTCACCGGCTTGCCTTCTCTGGGACTCTAATCAGTTACCCTTATTGACCAGCAATTTATCCCGCCTCCACACTACGTGCCCAGCCCATGTCAATTTATTTTTTTTTAATTTCAACTTTGATATACTTAACACCGGCTTGTTTCGTGACCCACTCTGTTCTCCTCTCTTCTCTTATGGCTACACTTATCATTTTTCTTTCTATCGCTTGCTGCATCGTCCCCAATTCAAGCTGAACACTCTTAGTAAGCCTCCAGGTTTCTGCTTCATAAATAAGTGCCGGTAAGATGCTCTCGCTATACCGGCTGTTTTAACAAATGTGTCCAATATTCTTTCAAAATCAGTAAAAGGTGCAATTCACTCGCTGTCATAGAAATTGCTTTTTCTATAGCTTTTTCTTAAGACAGCTCAAGATCTTATTCGGAATAATAAATAAAAGCTAAAATCAATAATTTTTAATTAGTAGTGTGAAGGAGTTAAGTTAAAGAGATAATTGAAGTCCTTTTTTGCCCCGCCGCGGTGGTCTAGTGGCTAAGGTACTCGGCTGCTGACCCGCAGGTCGCGGGTTCAAATCCCGGCGGTGGCGGCTGCATTTCCGATGGAGGCGGAAATGTTGTAGGCCCGTGTGCTCAGATTTGGGTGCACGTTAAAGAACCCCAGGTGGTCAAAATTTCCGGAGCCCTCCACTACGGCGTCTCTCATAATCATATGGTGGTTTTGGGACGTTAAACCCCACATATCAATCAATCAATCAATCAATTGAAGTCCTTTATGCGAAAAACCGATTGCCATTTTGAGATTTCGGAGGAACAGTATCTAGTAATAACTGCTAAATAATGAAATGCCCACTAAGTCTGCAGTGAAACCGAAACCAAACCATGAATCAAATCATAGAAATTACAATTAAACTTTGCCGTGGAATATGTCGGAGCGCGGATGTGCTAGAAACATTCTTCCAAGTGTAGCTCTGTTGAAACGTGACTGTCTCTAACTTTTCAATACACATACACCTGCTTGTAGCATTTATTGGAGTCATATATAAAATTTCAGTTATTTGGCACACTTGCAGCCTTAATGATTTTCTACCTTCGTGTCCCCCTGGGTACATAGTGGATCTGCGAAGGTGGTTCACGCGTTTTTTTTTTTGCTGCTATGTTTTAGGAACACCATAAAACTTAGCATTGAACACCCGGCATATCTGTTGTTTGTAAAGAACGCAACAAACTGGAAAATTGGAGAAGGCGTGACATAAGTCATTTCGCAGAGCTATAAATTAGGTCAAATGGTTTTAAAGGTTCTTAAAGGGAGCGCTAAGTGAACACACACAAAAAAAGAACGAAAAAATACAGGGCACATGACGTCGAGCATAATGCAGGACCTATTGTGCTTGACGACATGGCTCCTGCTTTCTGTTTTTTTTTTTCTGTATGGTACTGCTTTGAGTTTACTGGAAGCACCTTTTAAGGACGCAGCGAGAATGGACATATATACGTGCGTTTTAAATCTATGTAAAAGGAAACAGCCTTCGCGAGTGCAGTTTTCACGAGAGTTCACCAGGTCGAAACACAACCTTAAGGACCTCATTTGCTGCCACATATGCTTGGCTGCACAGATTTACAGTCCCGTTCACTGTTACGGTGAACACGGCCCAGCGTGGCCGCGCTCTTCGAAGCGCACTGAGGCATGCGTACACGGACAGAAGGGACATTGTTTACGTTGGCCGCTACATCGCTTGAGCGCGACATTCCATAGTAGCCAAACACCGGTCTTGCTTGTCTCTAGTACAGAAAAAGCGGCACGCTCGTGTGCGCCTGCGCCACTTCGATTCGATGCGCGGCCGCGCTGGCAGCACTGGCGCTCCGCAGAGCACTGCCACGCGGAGCCGTGTTCACCCTAACAGTGACCGTAACTGTACGCCTTGTGCTAGAACTCGACTGCAATATCAACGTTTGATGTCAGAAACAACAGTTCACAGTGCGAAAACGTCATATTCTCATTTATCGTTGTGGTTTATGTTTGCAAAGCAAGTTATTACCTTCCAGCAATTTTGTCTGGTCGATTTGAATAGCCGAGTTTTGCTGCTTAAAACATTCATCCCCTTCTGTGCAAAAAAAAAACAACACACACCAATAAACTATAGACAAAGTGAAATCATCAAATATCAAAGTAATACTCAACGATGCTCAGGAATGCTGGGATTATCTGCTTCCATGCACCAACACCTTGACATTTGATGGACAGCTTTCACAAGACGCCTTCTTCAACAAATGGTTTTCATGTACTGTTTAGCCTTTTTTTCATTCAACGTGAATTTGTTGGCAACTGTAATGCACTTCATACATGTTATTATCGTCACCGCCATCAGCATCATATCACCGTGATCGTTACTATGGTTATCGTCTTTCTAAATGATACCCACTCATAAACGAAATGAATCAGCGGTCTGCTATTACCGCTGTTTCACGACATCTTACTCCAAACCATCATTATTGAAAATTCGTTTCACCTTGATGTCGCGTTTGTTGCAGGAGGGAAAAGAAAGATCAAGATACGGTTTGCAGGCTTCCCTAGTTTTTGTTGAAGTGTGCTGGTCCAGACGTAAAGAAAACAAGATCGAAAGTTTCGCGTTACATGACGTCATAAAAACCAAGCGATATTGTTGTTCACTAGAGAATAAGACGTATTAGTAAGCAATATTAAAGCAAAGTTTTGATTTGTCCCTCTAGTGTGACCTATTTGTCTGTGACAGGGTTTCCTGTAACACCGGTTTCAAAGTGAAGTTTTCCCCCTTCAAGAGGCTTCCTTCTAGTTGCAGTCTTTAGTAAAGCCAGAAAAGACTCCATGGCAGCGCCGTGTAATCAGACGAGGCAGGAAACTGGGCCATTTTTCCTCTGCGTGAACAATGCATGGACGCGATTTACCCTTTTCCGGTATCTCTTTACGTCGAAGCACGCGCATCTCTTTTTCGAACTCGCCGCGCCGCGGTGGTCTAGTGGCTAAGGTACTCGGCTGCTTACCTGCAGATCGCGGGTTTGAATCTCGGCAGTGGCGGCTCCATTTTCGATGGAGGTGGAAATGTTAAAGGCCAGTGTGCTGAGATTTGGGTGCACGTTAAAGAACCCCAGGTGGACGAAATTTCAGGAGCCTTTAACTACGGCGTCTCTCATAACCATATGGTGGTTTTGGGACGCTAAATCCCACATATCAATCACTCAAATCTCTTTTTTTAACTCCCTTTTCCAGTCTACAACTCAATCATTATTCTGCTGAACTTTTTTACAGTGGTAACCATCGAATCTTCTACACTGCCGCGTGAGGGGGCTCCATCCCAAGAGTGTAATAAGATGCCCTCCAACTGTCAGCAACAGTCGCCAATTTCACAGAAGCCTTAATGGGAAGATGGGTGGAAGTGGCGTGGATGTACTTAAAAAGAATTTTTAGGTGCAGAACAGGAACACTCACGAAAGAAATGACACGAACAATGCCACGTTTTTTTCGGGAAACCCGTTATCGTCGAGGTCGAGAGTCGGCAAAGTGATTCGACACCTTAAGCGTGGCGGAACTGCTCTTATGTCTTGTACTGCACTTGCCTGCTGGCTATGGTAAACAAAAAAATTGCCCGCAGCTTCCCTCGGTGGAACACTGAGGAGGATGCGGAGCATATAATTGGTTAACGGGGTGTTAAAGTGCGACTTACTTGGGTCGATGGCTAAATTGGTTAACGTGGTTGTGAAATGGGGTGTTAAATTGCGACTTACTTGGGCCGATGGCTAAATTGGTTAACGTGGTTGTAGGAGGGGGTGTTAAATAAGTGAACACGTACACACGTATGCGAAAGGGCGGCGCTGGTCGAAGGGACGTCGATCATTGTGTTTGTGGATTCGTTGGAATTCATTTCACCGCGACCTTGGACGTCGACGCGCCGTACAAACCAACCGACGAGCGGCAACTGAGCGATCGAAGAGAGGAGAGGAGGAATAAATGAGGAAGGACAGGGAGGTTAGCCAGTTCTCAGACCGGCTGGCTACAGCCGGTCGAAGGCCTTTAGGCGACTGAATGGTGTCTTTGATGGTGCCATCGACATTCTCACACGTCGTTTTGGGGAAGAGCGTCTCTTAGTTCAGGAGCACCTACGATGCTTACGAGAGCTGCCGAACGTCACGCCTTTCATCGACGTCCAGAGCCTAAGGAATTTGTACGAAATAGTTCAGTGCCACATACGAAGATCGAAAAACCTCCCCATTAGTTCGGCAGCTCCACCGTGGTGGTCTAGTGGCTAGGGCCTTTCTTGAAAGTAGATCGTGGTTATTAAGAGTGAAAGGGATACAAGAGTTCATAAAAAGACTATACGAAAGATCAAGTTATCACAGACAGCGGCTGAACCAACAACTCTCACGTCACACGTGTAATGCGCTAGCAATAAAGCCACGACAACGACTTAGTCCACTCTTCTGGTGCATTACACATTGCACACCTTCAGGACGTCATCGCTGCGGAAGTCTAGTGGCTAAAGTACTCGGCTGCTGACCCGCAGGTAGCGGGATCGAATTCCGGCTGCAACGGCTGCGATTCCGATGGAAGCGGAAATGATGTAGGCCCGTGTGCTGAGATTTTGGGCGCACGTTAAAGAAAACCAGGTGGTCGAAATTTCCAAAGCCCTCCACTACGGCGTCTTTTAAAATCATATTGTGGTTTTCGGGTGTTAAATTCCACATAGCAATCAGAACGTGTGCTCTACAATAGATCTATGGAAATCAACTTCGATTAAATTTTACTATTTTTCTCTAGGAGACTATTAGTTATATTTTAACAAAAATAACGTACGTTGTACTGAAGCACTTTGGAACACTGGCGTAGGCTGGCGAGAGGGGGGGGGAGAGGTACGTGGTTCCATTTTGAATCTCTATCATCATCATCATCATCATCATCATCAGCCTGACTACGTCCCTGCAGGACAAAGGCCTCTCCCATGTTCGCCAGTTAACCTGGTCCTGTGCTTGCTTCTGCCAATTTATACCCGCTAACTTCTTAATCTCATCTGCCCACCTAACCGTGTGTCTCCCCCTAACCCGCTTGCCTTCTCTGGGAATCCAGTTATTTACGCTTAGCGACCAACGGTTATCCTGTCTACGCACTACATGCCCGGCCCATGTCCATTTCTTCTTCTTGATTTCAGCTATGATATCCTTAACCCCCGTTTGTTCCCTAATCCATTCTGCTCTCTGCTTGTCTCTTAAGGTTACACCTACCATGTCTATATACAAGCACAATTACACCCGCACGCACAAACATCAATGAGCTATCACTGAAAATGTTTTGTGGCTACAGATGCTGTAATATTAATACCAGAATGCTCTCGCGCATCAAAGCCGCAACAGATCGGAGCTGCAGCCACACTACACGTCTTGACGTTATCCTCGGTACACTTACTTGTTGGAGCTCCAACACAGCAAGAAGCCCAGCAAATATAACGAGAAGCATGTATGCGTCTTAGGAAATGCGCATCAAACTCAGAGACTTTACGTTAGGTGTATGCTGCGACTGAGGAAAACACCATTTATTCGCGCTCCATGCAAGTGCTCAGACTTATCTGGAACCCGTGAACAAAAGTTATGATGGTTATCTCAAGTAGGCGCTTGGATTCTTGCAGGCAGAGCTGCAACCATACAAGAGATCTGTGCTACAGTTGGTATCAAGAGTATTTGTGCAAATAGGGTTAATAGCACCTTTCATGATACAAGCAAAGCTGCTATTTCAAAAGCTCTGAAAATAAAATTTAATTGGGACGAAGAGCTATCAGAAAATCTTAGTATACAGTGGAGTAAATGGTGCTCAGAATTACATCAAATTCAAGAGATGGCTATGAATAGTTAAGCAGATGGTTTCCCAAGAGATGGAACTACGCAACAACCTCTGTTTTGTGATGCTATTCATAAACAATATGAAACCTGCGCGTTCTTGAGATATGTAGGAAAAAACAATAACGTTCCTACGGCTCTCCTAATAGGTAAATCAGGGGTAGCACCTTTGCAGAGAGTTATGCTGCCTAAACTCGAGGTTCTGGGAGTGGTGCTTCCAACTAGGTTGGCGACATTTCTTATAAAGTCCTTGAAGACGTTTGAAAAGAACACGGACGTTATTTTGTTGAATAAAACTTGTAGCTGGGCGAGTTGGTTCATAATTCAGGGTAAACTGGTCTGGGCGAGTTGGTTCATAATTCAGGGTAAACCCTGTCTCTTCTCTGCCGTCGTTTGTCTGTTTTTTGCGCACACCAGTTTACCCTGAGTTATTTTGTTGACCGATTCCAACGCCGTGCTACATTGGATACGAGGAGCGCCATCGCATTGGCAACCGTTTGTTGGCAACAGGGTGTCAGAAACTCGACAGGTCTTTGACGAAACTCGAAGGCGACATTGTCCTGGCGCTGATGATCCCACCGATTATTTTACACGGAGCACATCATTGAAATTCCTGAACTGCGACGAACTCTGGAGGCAAGGTACATCCTGGTTAAGATAAGAGGCAGCAACAAGGTGGACGAACACGTTGAATGCACCAGGCGGTGAAACATAGTTGAGCGAGTTCGTCATGCAAGTCGTATATGTCAAAACATTAGGGACAATTTTGGACTTGGGACGATAATAAAATACTAGAATCTCACAAGAGTACTGGAAAAAACAGCGTGGGTTTTATTATTCATTCAGAAGTGTATAAACACTTGCTCTCGAGAAAAATCGTTCAGCATAAGAGACAAAAACATGAACAATGCTGAAGACTATTGGTTTAAGGTAGTGAAACAAGGAGTATGCCTAGAAGCGATTGACGACCTCGAGAAAGAGAAATCGCTAAATGAACAGTCGAGTGTCACGACGCTCCGCTCGTTTCTCTATGCCGAAAGGCAACTGCGTGTAAGAGGCAGGCTACAGTTAACTCCAGAAACAGAAAGAATGAAGCATCCTGTACTCTTGCCTCCACTTCATGACAACTTCTTACACTTGTAGTATGCGACTGTAAAATGCGAGTTCTTCATGAAGATGTACAAGACACGCTTACCGAAGTTAAGAGAGAACTTTTGGAGAGCTCACGGCTGACACATCGTGAAGAAAGTTATTGATGAATGCAATGCATGTGCGAAGTATAGAGCCAAACTAGCGAGCGCCGCTGTGGAACCCTTACCAAGAGAAAGAGTTTGTCGCTCCGATCGTTTTCAGACTATGGGAATAGATTTCGCCGGTTCACTGCACGTGAAAATGAACGTATCTTCTTTGAAGAGTTACAAAGCGCTTTTTACGTGCGTGGCCACAAGAGCTATACACTTCGAACTGATCTCCAGTGTATCAGCCGATGGCTTCCTGCTCGCCTTTTGAAAGTTTACCTCACGTTGTGGATTACGTGCTGTTTTATATACGGACAATGTACCAATCTTCAACAAGACTTTGAAAGAAACCGCTTCTTTATTGAGCGCATTATTCAACGGTGAATTTCAAGAATATGGCGCTCAAAGAAAGGTTGAATGAAAGTGTATGAGAAAGGGTTCCATGGCATGAAGGCTTCTGGGAAAGAATAAGGACAGTGAAGTCCGCCCTACAGAAGATTCTTGTTCAGCAGCGGCTCGTGCCTGCAGAGTGGACCACAATTTTGTATGAGGTACAAGCTGTGATCGATTTCATGCATTTCCCACACTTGTCCTCGTCACCAGCAGAAGTACTAACCTCAGCCCTATTCCCGACCACAAACAAGATATCGACATGTCAGGCTCAAAGGTCACACTTACAAAAAGATAGATTCTACGCGAACAAATAATTGAGCACTTTTGGAGAAGATAGAGATAGGAGTGCCTTCTGAGGTTCTATTCTGCACACAATGCCAATGTTCGAGCTCACAATTCTGACAGTCTTAAACAGGATGACTTAGTGCTCGCGTGTTAGGATAAAGCACCACGGCAACTTCAACACTCCGAAACTGGGCAGCTTTATGGCTTGCCGCGATCTATCGGCTCCTAGCCTACGGCTTAACATAACACTGTATAAAGAATGAAAAGTAATTGCGACGGTAATACAAAGGCCTTGAGAACTGCAAGCGTTCTGCTACCAAGTTCAGCCGGCATCCCAGCTACCCGGTTTACAATGTACCTGGCTGCAAAGCACACTGTGATGTTGAGTGGTGGTGTTTTTTCTAGTATTTTATTCAGAGTTGCTCCTCGGACGCAAAAGTCTTAATAAATAACTAATTGAACACTCGGGAGAAAAAGTTCCGGTGCTTGCGATGTTGATTGCGAAATTGAGCAGGAGAGCTAGATGGCCCGTAATGGCCATGATAGCCTAGAGGTATATTCTATGCTGTCATATTCGTTAAAGATAACTTGAGGAGAGAACGCTACGGTTATCTACAAAAGGTCGGATCACATATCTGAATGCCCATACGAAACACACACACACACACACACACGCGCGCAAGCAGACACACGAGCTGAGATTAATTTTACATGCCTTTTTTGCATCGTAGAGATACACCAACATAATATGCGGGCAGAGCTCTTAACGAAACTACAAAACATTCCAGAAGGTTATCTGTTCTCGCAAAAAAAAAGTCTTGCATGTGTTGATGATTTGCGTTACGTTAGGTTGAGTTTTTATTTCAATCGTATCGTTTCTTCGGCTTCTATACAGGTGCACTTCGTGGTGGTTTTATTGCCATTTTAATGCAGTGGGAACAATTCGCAAGGTTCTTTTTTAGTTTGTTTGTTCGATCATAAATTTATTTCTCGGTGTTGAAACTGGGATCATTATTAACGCACTTCAGACAGACGTGTTGGGGCATGCCTTCTCACATCACGAATGGTATTCCTTCAAAATTAGAGTATGTGACCAAGCACTGAAACTGAGCTTGAATACCAGCTATGGATCAAATGCCGAAGTGTTAAGCACAAATGAATGTTTACATATATTCTAAAAAAACAAGAAAGAGAAAGAAAAAAATGAAACTTTCCAGAGTCTCCTACGTACATGCTTAAAGGGGCTCTGCTACGGTTCCGTGACTGCCTTATGTAGCACTAAAATGCAAGTACTAATAATTGCAAAAACGAGCACAGAAAGATATAGAAAAAATGGTGCACGAAACAACTGTTATCAGTCTTCAATGTTCAAAACTCCAACAAAGGGCGCCAAGAAACGTTCCCTCTTGCATTTCACTCTCCCAATGACGTCTAAGGCCGTTTACAATCACTGTGCTTGTTTTAAACCAGTACAGGAAAATTCGTTCGTGCTCACCGATAGATGGACGAATGGGTGAATGGGGATGCTGAGAGTGTCCCATTTTATAACGTGGTGGCGACAAGTGTTGCACCGGCTCAAAAAGGTAAACTTTTTTTTCTTTTTTTAAGTAGGCCTCACACCTTATTTCTCTAGTACAAATAAATCTATCTTACTATAGGAAGTAAAAAAATGGCTGATCTCACGTACAGTAGAAATCGACGATATGCGAAGCACCAATGAGGACACTCGATATGTCACTGTGGTGGCCTGCTGACCCGCATGCCACGGGATCAAATTCCGGCTGCAGTGGCTGCATTTTCGATAGAGGCAATAATGCTGCGGGCTGGTGTGCACGGATTTGTGTGCACGTTCAAGAACCACAGCTGGTCAGAATTTCCGGAGCCCTTCTTTACGGCGACTTCCATATTAATATTTTGGTTTTGGGACGTTAAGCCCCACACATCAATCAATCATATTGTTATGTAGGTGTTAGTTTCAGTGTCTACTAGAGGGCGCTTCAAGCCATAGAAAAGGTTGAAGTGCCTCGGGCTGAAAACCAATTGTGTCGCTCTTGCCTTAGGACATTTGCAACTGAAACTATACGTGTATCGTTTTGGTGCAGGTGCTGGGTGTGCCTCTACGGAAGTCGAAGCCGGACTTCCGCAGCGGACGTCACATCGGTTCCACTGCTATGGATAATGACAGTGTACCAGCCCCTCAGGCACCAGTGCGATACGCCTTGACTATGCTACGTGACCTGGGAATGTTCACCGGTACTGGCAAGACCCACGCCGATGAGCGGCTGTCGATGTACCAGCGCGTCGCCAACAGTTACAGGTAGCTTCCACTCCTGAACTTTGGCTCGTCACCACAAGCTCTTCTTGAGGGCGTATCTCTTGCTATGTTGTCCCATTTGTACGACTCTAGAGTATGTGATTGATTCATATGTGGGGTTTAACGTCCCAAAACCACTTCATGATTATGAGAGACGCCGTAGTGGAGGGCTCCGGGATCCAGAGTATGTGAACCAAGTTCTGAAGAAGCACATGCGCATGTTCAACCTTTGCATGTCATCTAACAAAAAGTTCACCAAAATGATAGCTCCTGATCTACGACCCAACACTTATGCTGGCGAACGTGGCATTCTACTTCGGTGACACCACAAAGGCGTGGCTTGAGACCTACGAAGCCAAACTCACTAGTTAGGACAACTGTAAAGGAAGGCTACGAAATTTTTTTCGTGAGGCCAATCGCACGCTAAGCAGAAGCCCAGAACGAGCTCGCGTCTCGTGCGCAGACGTCCGCGGAATGGTACATTTCCTACATTCATGATGCTGGGACGTTTTGCCGAAAATCCAATGACGACATGCCGGAGGGAGATAGGGTCGGATACATTATGAAGGGCATCACAGACGATGCATTCAACTTCTTGCTATGTAAGAGCTGCTCAACAATTGACTGCCTCACCAAAGAGTGCCGCATCTTTGAGCAAGCAAAAGGCAAGCGCATCGTGCAAGATTCGACTGGCATCCTAATACAACTCCGACCTCATCCTGTAATGAAACAGCGCCACTGCATCAACCAGCATCCCGAAGTTTCACAAAAGCCGTACGTCGTGGACTTGCGGCTATGGCTCCGAGCTGTCGTGGCTCCTATACGCACGGCAACCTGACGATCTCGATCATTCAAGTGGTTCGCCTAAAAACTCTGAGTATCGACAAACCATGCGTCGTCAACCCATGTCCCACCTGCACCGCTCCGATCATTGCCTCTGCTATATCGACGGTATTCTGCGAAGTAGTACTGAAACCAATTTGAGTGGCGAACGCCAGATGGCAGACCAATTTGCTTCGTGTGCTGCCGGATCGGCCATATCTCCTGCCGCTGCCGTCGCCACTTGAACTCATCGCCTCGACCATATAATAGCTGTCGCTACAAACGCACAGCTCGTCTTCTGTCGCCTGACGCCGAGTCATCCTATTCTGACCCTGCTGCTCCTCCCCGGTTCATCAATAGCCGTTCGCCTACATATCGGTGACCCCCATCCCCAACCTACCCAGGGCGTTTCTAGAGAAACTAACCAATGCAGCCCCGGGAGGTGAGGCTGCGTAGACGACTCTGACTGCAAAACCTCTGCTGACCCTTGCCCATATACGAAACCTAATCGAAGTTTTCTTGATCACGTGCCCGTTAAAGCCCTCATCGACACTGGAACTCAGGGGTCGGTCATGCGCTCTGACCTTCATAAAATTTTTCGATAAGTGCTGACACCCGCTGAATCGCCTGTCCTACGAGTAGCCATGGGCTGAACAGCTGCTGTCATGGGAATGTGTACCGCCCGCATCACCATCGCCAACGGCTAATCGTTAGTTCTGTTCGCTGTACTTGACGAGTGTCCTCACGAGGAGATTCTCGGAATCAACTCTTTTACGGTTAATTTTGCGCTTATCGACTTCTCAACCGGTATTCTAAGGCTTGAAATATTCCAGTGTTGTGCCGACGCCTGCGCATATGCCAAACCCCGACTTCACTCCATTGAAAGTTTTCGGCTGCAACCTGGCGCTGCAACTTGTGTCCCAATGTCGCCGTGCCCACCACTTCAGTATGGTGCATATGTCGTGTCTCCACTTTAGACCCTCACAGTAGAACGTCAAATAGCTCTCCGAGCTCCATCAATACGCTCACCAACAACCGCGCGTAGCTTCAAATCCTGAACTTCGGCTCGTCACCACAAGCTCTCCTTGAGGGCGTATCTCTTGCTATGTTGTCCCGTTTGTACGACTTCGGAGTATGTGAACTAAGCTCTGAAGAACCATATGAACATGTTTAACGTTTGGCTCCGACGATGTCATCTAACGAGAAGTTCACCAAAATGATACCTCCTGATCTACGACCTTCTTAAGCTGACGCCCTGTCGAACACACATCGTTACTTATCCGATCCATACTGGTCCGCCCATTCATAGGCGTCTCTATCGTGTGTCGGTGGCAAAACGACACGTCATACAAACAGGAGTCGAGAAAATACCGCCCAAGGATATTAGTGAGCCCTCCTCCAGTTCATGGGCGTCCCCTGACGTTTTAGTAAAAACGAAGGACAATACTCGGAGGTTATCCATTGATTATCGTCATTTGAACAAGATCCCGAAAATGTACGTCTACACGCTTCCGCGTATTGATGACGCGCATGGTGCCAGTTATTTCTCTTCTATCGATTTACGTTCTGGCTCCTGGCAAACTGCAGTCGATGGCAGAGATCGCTGGAAAACGGCGTTATTCATCCCAGACGGCCTTTACCAATTCAAAGTGATGCCGTCCAGACTATGGACGCTACTGGCATACAGCCTGATCCCGACGAAGTGCGTGCAGTCGCAAGTTTCCAACACCTCGTACATCTCCTAATATCCGTACTTTCCGGGGGCTGTGTTCCTATTTCAAACGCCCTATTGAGAACTTCACAGAAATCGCTCGTCCTTCATCGGTATTCCTAAAAAGGACAGCAATTCCTTCTGAGGCAAACTCAACCACATTCTGCGATCACGACGCCATCATCGGCGCGGGGACAGCACGTCGCGTTACCCGTGATTGACTCCTGGCATCTCAGGCCAACCAAAAGTGCCATTACAATAGTCACCACCATGCTGTGAGTTTCAGCCCTGGCTATCTGGTCTGGCTCTGGCTGCCTTCGCGTCGCATTGGCTTGAGTGAAAACTCCTGTCGTGCTACGCCGGGCCTTACCGAGTTCTTCACCGAGTTACCGAAGTCACATACGAGATCTTACCGCTGAACCCCAAGTCTTTGTCCCCCCTACTAGCTACTGAGACTGTGCATGTTTGCCGACTAAAGCCCTACGTTAAGTTTACCAATCCGATGCACCAAGACAGTGCTTTTGCCACTGGGAGTTAATGTTACCTAGGTGTTGGTGCCTGTGTCGACTAGCGGACGCTTCTAGTCATGTAGGAGATTGAAGTGTCCCGGGCTCCGAACTGATTGTGTCGCACTTGCCTTAGGGCGTCTTCAACTGCAACTACAACTCTACGCTTATCAATATGTCTCTTTCAAATCAGCACGACCTTAAGAGGTGGACGGACGTAGTACCCAGTAAACACTAGTAGAAATGTTATGCGTGCTCACATATCTAAATAAAATGCCAGAATGTTTTTTGTAGTCACGTAAACACCACACCACTAACGTTTGCAATACCAAAAACAGCCGCGGAAGGCAGATACGCTGTATATCAAGCTAGCGAACCGACCTCAAACGCACGATGTCCGTGACACGTAAATTATGTCGTATATGACATGCATGTTGTGATTAGAATGTTAGGTTATGTTCCCAATACCGTGACGTAACTCGACGCGTACAAATGTGAATATCAAGGTAGTGAGCCAGCTGAAAGCGCTCAACGAGCATGGCATGCAAATTATGTCGTACATGACTTTTGTGTCATGATTAACATGTTTGCACCTGACATTTGTGTTCTTCGTTTATTCACGTCATCGAATACCAATGTTGGTATATCTGAACGTATAGAAATGGCCACGAGCGCGCTATGAGCGTAGCATGTAGTCATGTTTCGCATGACACGCATACCATGATTATCATGTTTCGGAGCGTGATTTACCCTCATCGTCTATTCGCGTCACGTAATACGAAGTTTGGTGTATGTGAAGCTAGCGAAAAGGCCGCGAGTGCATCTTGAGCGTGGTGAGTACTCAAGTTATTTCATGAGACGCATGTCATGAATATCATGATCACACCAGTCATGTACCATCGTCATTCATTCACCTCTCGTGACACCAAAGTTGTAATATGTGAAGTTAGCAAAACGGCCACGAGCGCAGCATGAGCGTAGCATATGGGATGTTTTATAAGAGAGGCATGTCATGATTTCCTAGTTAGGGCCTGTCAATTATGTTCCCCATGCAGTGATATCAAACCGTACCAGATTTTCAATTTCTGATGTTAACTAAACCACCGCAAGAGTAGCAAGACCATGACGTGTAAATCATAACATTCATGACAAACTTCTTATGATTTTTCTGTTATGGCTAGTCACTTACGTTTGTCATACAGTCATGTTATGCCACACCAAGTTTGGTTTATGTTTCATTATCGAAATGGCCACCAAGAGAGCTAAAGTCGTAGGCGGCTGGATAGACAGATAGATAGATAGACAGATATGGTCAAAGTCAGCTAAGTTCGCTGGGAAATGCCACGCATTTAAGAAACAAAAATTCATAGCCAAATTCTCAGCCCTTACGGCAAAGTTTTTTATTTTCTTTATTTTTCTCTATGTCAATGTATTTTATTCATTATTCTTCGTTATCTTCTTTATTCTTATACTCTTTTTATTATATATCTTTATTTTCGCACTATTTTTTTCTTCCTGTCTGGTTTACGGCCACCATTATTATAACCATATCTTACTTATTTCTATCATAGGCGTGTTCACCTTTCTATTGTCGGCCCTGAACCCAAGTCTTCATTTGGACTCGTGCTCAAGCGTACACCTTGTTGCATATCTCCACATTCAGTCAGAACAAGCTTCGTCATTTCCATATCTTGCTAATAGCGTATCATGGTGACAGTTGTGTGGCGTTGCTAGCGTCATTTTCGAATTGTTTTAAAAAATTTAGACCTAAAAAGAGAAAGCATTTTCTATCTCAGTAAGAATTAGTAGTGCTTTTATAATTTTTATCGCACAATAGCATGCCCTCACTGGGACCACATAAGCACAACATGTCAGTTGTCGCGTCAAACCAATGGCCTGCCAATGTCGGTCCTCGCACATTTTGAAACCTCAATCCTGAACTCAAAAATACTTGTTGTTTTTTCCTCTAATTCCAAAAATAAGGCTTCTTCGTTAAAATAAAATAATTACCGCGCTATTTTTCGCATTACCACTTGCGCAAGGGAATCAATGAATTTTACAGTTCCAAAAGAAGTGACGGAACGACATGCTTAATTGGTGCCACAGGGCTACATTCAGGCTAATACAAGGAGAAAGCTATCTTACAGTTTTTTCAGTCGAAGTACTCATGCTACCCTGCCATCATCGCAAGCGTTTTTGCGTGTAGCTCGGCTTTGCAACGCTCAAAGGATCGGCGGAATCAGCAGCTTTCTGCCCCAAATCCTGGTCTTGCACGAACTCGGTGGTCACCACACAATAAAAGGAGCGATGAGGTCACGTGGTGGCATTATCACCTTGCTGGCATCATAGTGAAGTCGGAACGGCGTTGTGGTGACGCCTCAAATTGTGATGCTTCTTGATGTTATGATGACATAATTAGATGACGTAATCATGTGAAGCATTCACAGGATGATGTCACCTTATTGATGCAAGATATGATATCTTGCATCATTTGTATTGACGATACCAACGCGAAATTTGCGCGTTTCAAAGGGCATGTAAGGTTTGTGTGATAAAACACAAAAAATAAAAAAAGACGCCGTTCAAGGGCGCTCAATGTAGGCCCGTGTGCTCAGATTAGGGTGCACGTTAAAGAACCCCAGGTGGTCAAAATTTCCGGAGCCCTCCACTACGGCGTCTCTCATAATCATATAGTGGTTTTGGGACGTTAAACCCCACATATCAAGGGCACTCAATATGTCAGGCGTATAGAGATCCAGTAGACATGCTAGAGTTTGTGCGCAGCAAAATTTTATGTAGTATTTTGCCCTTATAGTTCCCATACCGACTCTACCTCAAATAAACGTGCGATTGTTGATTTCATGCAATAACAAGCCGGTCTGACGACATACATTGCGTCAGGACACGACAATAAATCCTGAAGTTGTAATTAGAACATCGCATAGTTGCAGTGATCTGGGTTAGATCCCACCACATTATGTGGGATATTTGTTTTATGCGGGAATAAGTCGGCAAGGTTGAAGCATTGTCAACTGCCAGCGAAGCTCTACAGCGCATTCAAAATGAACGAAAGAGATATCGAAGAGATATGAGAATGTGGTGCCCATTAACAATCTTTATTCAATTTAGTATGCTATCCTGTCTACAGGCTTAGGTGGAACTGAAAGTTCAGGAAAAACACAAAGGTTTCCATTGCGAATGCATGCACACTGTCTGTCTCTAAGACTCGTTTCGCGGTCGAGTGGCAATGAAATGGTGATACAGCTTTGTGAATTTCAAAGACCGCAACGATGCTTTTGCCGCATTGCATATTGTAAACGCCTAAATCTTCAATCACAAGATGTTCTCTCAAACGCGTTTGCAGATTTTGTGAAGGAAGGAAATGTAGAAAGGGTACACTAAACGCTGTACACGGGTCAGCTACACTAGATATAGTACACGTTGTCCCTGTCTAATTGAAGCATACTCCAGCACCTGCCACCCGCCTTCCAAACCAATCGTACACACTCAAACGATTTGCGACTAAAGTTTCCTCACTTTTAAAATGAATGCGATATTAAAAATATTCATCAAGATTCCAAACTTTTGAATCTAATAATTTTTTCGTTCCTACACGAACGTGTGTAGTACATCACTGAAATATTGAATTTAAGATTTTCAATTTTGAACGTCGCCATTCTTTTTTGCGTTTATAACCTAATTAGTGCAGAATAATTGCAACCAATTTTCAACGTGGTGGGAACCATGAGGTGTAAACAAAACAAATGTTCACGCAGCAAGTCATAGTTCGGTTTGTAATTGCATTATAAATAGAGGAGCACACGCTCATTCCTCATAATGCTTCATACGCTAATCAAGATTGGCATGAACGTCATTGACATTCAATTTTTTTATAAATAACTTCTGATAATTGTGATGACGAAACCGCAAGGAAGCTTTCTTGCAGACGCAACCATCCGCTTCGATCCGAACTCGCTCTGTCTACTTGTCCACTCTCCTGACAGCAATAAATGAGCAGTAGAATTGGCTTTCATTTTGTATTGTCTCGCACTGCGGACAGAGTTATCTGCTTATTCAGCCATGTCTGCTAAGTCTTCACCTTGGCGATTTCATATGAACCTTGGTACTGCCGTCGGAGGGCCAGGATATCAATATAACGCAAACGCAAGCACTGGTTTATGGCTTACGAGCCACACAGCTCACGACGGCAACTTCACAATTTCGATGCGAAAAAAACCAGCGTTGACGTATGCTGCCATGTTGAGCTTTTTCCTGCGCTACCATTGCTGCGCCTTGCTTAGAGCATTGTATAGGTTGCTGCCGTGCGCTCATTCTATGAAGTTTTCTGCAATACTTACTAGAAAGAACTATAGCACTACGACTGTTCAGCCACCATAGGAATGATGGGTAGTTCAAGGATTTGGCTGATCTTCGTACTTGCGGCTTCGAACACGATTATGGCTTGGTTTATTGTTTTGTGCTGGCACTTGCATCAAATGCAAAATGCATTTGAGAGTATCTATCTATCTATCTATCTATCTATCTATCTATCTATCCATCCATCTATCTATCTATCTATCCATCCATCCATCCATCCATCCATCCATGCATACAAGCTGACGAATGCAGGAAACATGTAAGACACCATGTTGATTGAGCCCCAAAAACAGCGTTAGGGAGGTGGCCACTACCTAGAAGAGAAATAGAAAGAAAGAAAAAAGTAAGGAAGAAAAAAGACACGAAGAAACGAAGGAAGGAAGGGTGGAAGAAAGGAAGACAGGAAGGAAGGAAGAAAACAATAAATAAAGAAACAAGGAAAGAAAGGAAGAAAGAAACAGAGGAAGAGAGGTGATAAAGAAGGATGAAAGGAAGAGCAGTACCAAGCATCTCTTGTCCCCTTTTCCCTGACTGGGAAAGACTCCTGAATTTTTCCTTTCTAGCACAAAGAGTTGTCGGTTATTGCAAGGCTCAAGTACTGCGTATGCAGAGTCTGTAACAGTGAATAATGGAAGTGATTTTCAGGAGAGGTGTAAGAGGGAGGGTAGTGCAATGCATAAAAGTGTATAGAGCAGTATGGCAAGGAATGATAAAGAGGGTAGGAACGATATCAGGAGGAAAAGGAAGGAGGAGTGGAAAGCCTGCCACTGCATCATAAACGAAAGCTTTTTGGTCGGCTTGGCTGCAGAACAGGCTGCTCGTTTGAAGACACACACGGGCTTGCGTGCGAAATCTAGCGGCGCCAGACGCCGGGCGATTAACTACTCCGCAATTTTGACAGATTTCTTGGTGAGCGCAACTCAAGAAGGTTTAAAACCATAAGCATTTCTAATAACCTGACGAAGTGACATTCGTTTTTTTTTCTACACTTTGACATGCCAATAACAGCCGTCAATTTGTTGCGTGCAAGCGGACGGACGTGGTCCGCGTCAGCAGTAGCATTGCGAATGCATTCGGTGGTCAACTCAGCAGAGGCCGGGAGATACGTATCCAGTGGTAACGTTGGTTCTCGCCTAAACAAAAGGTAAAAACAAAAAATTGCCCGCAGCTTCCCTCGGGGGAACACTGAGGAGGATGCGGAAGCATGTAATTGGTTAACGGGTGTTAAAATGCGACTTACTTGGGTCGATGGCTAAATTGGTTAACGTGGTTGTGAAATGGGGTGTTAAATGAGTGAACACGTACGGCACGTATGCGAAAGGGCGGTGTTTTATTTATTGCGACGAACCAACGGACGAGCGGCAACTGAGCGAGCGAGCGCCGACCTTGAGTTTATATACAGCGCGACGGTGCATGCGCTGTCAGCTGTCGAATGTTCTCGAAGGAGAAGCGCGCGCGCGGCACAGATGGCGACGGCGCGACGGCGCATGCGCTGTCAGCTGTCGAATGTTCTCGAAGGAGAAGCGCGCGCGGCACAGATGGTGGGCGACGGCGCGACGGCGCATGCGCGCGCGTCAGCTGTCGAATGTTCGAGAAGCGGTGCGGACGGCGCGGACGGCGCACTACAAGGCGCGAGTATAAGATGCTTCCGCATCTAATATGTTGAACGATTTTGAGTACTTCGTACTCAACTATGGGAGAGCACTGAGCCGTCCCGCTAAAACAGTTTAGTGGCTGGTAACAGAGTTAGACACATGCCTGAATACACAGGCATGGTTCAGTGTGCACCGACGCTCGCGTAGGTTTTAAATAGCTAACTTTACCGTACAAGCTCATGTTTGTGTTACTGGTTTCCGTACCAATACTTTACCTTCCTGGTGCATTTAATGTGAAACTTTGACCGTTTTAACTCGGACACATGTATGCTTTTGAAGTGCAACAAATAACCTTATACTTGATGAACGCGTGAATATTGCAGTAGCAGAAAACGAGTGATTATTGTATCAGACGTAATGAATTAGCTCAACTAAGGCGGTGCGGACGGCGCGGACGGCGCACTACAAGGCGCGAGTATAAGATGCTTCCGCATCTAAAAAATTCGGCAGATTCCACGTACCTGGGAATTGACGTCATGCAAAACATGCTGAGAGAAGGTGACTGTGTTGGAATTTTTAAATGCGGAGCATTTCGTATAGAACTTCGGCGACATTGAGCGTATCTATCTATCTATCTATCTATCTATCTATCTATCTATCTATCTATCTATCTATCTATCTATCTATCTATCTATCTATCTATCCATCTATCTATCTATCTATCTATCTATCTATCTATCTATCTATCTATCTATCTATCTATCTATCTATCTATCTATCTATCTATCTATCTATCTACCTATCTATCTATCTATCTATCCATCCATCCATCCATCTATCTATCTATCTATCTATCTATCTATCTATCTATCTATCTATCAATCTTTCTATCTAGCCGCCGATGACTGTTAGCTCTCCTGGCCGTTTCGATAATGGTATCGATACCACACTTGGTATGGCATATGACATTACATTACTGTTTGAAGAACATATTTGAGTAGTCATGCTTACGGAGTGTGCAGTGGAAGTTGGAGGCAGGGTAGTTAGACAGGACACTGGCGAGCTTTCCCAGGAAACGAAGAATCTAATTAAGAAGCGTCAAATCATGAAAGTCTCAAGTATAACATAAAATATAGAACTGGCAGAGCTTTCGAAGTTGATTAATAGGCGTAAGGTATGCGATGTAAGGTATAACATGGAGAGAATTGAACACGCTCTGAAAAACGGAGGAAGCGCCAAAGCAGTGAAAAGGAAACTTGTGATAGGCAAAAGTCGGACGTATGCACTAAGAGACAAAGAAGGCAAAATAACTACCAATATAGATAGGGTAGTTAAAATAGCGGAGGAGTTTTACAGAGATCTGTACAGTATCCGAGACAACCACGACCTTAATACTATAAGAACTAGCAGTAACCCAGATGACACTCCACCAGTAATGATAGAAGAAGTCAGAAAAGCTTTGGGGAGCATGCAAAGAGGCAGAGCTGCTGGTGAGGATCAGGCAACATCAGATCTGCTGAAAGATGGAGGACAGATTGTGTTAGAAAAACTGGCCACCCTATTTACGATGTGTCTTCTGACGGGAAAAGTACCAGAGTCTTGGAAGAACGCTAACATCATCTTAATACATAAGAAAGGAGATGACAAGGACTTTAGAATTACAGGCCGATCAGCTTGTTCTCTGAAGTATACAAGCTATTTACAAAGGTAATTGCTAACAGAGTAAAGAAAACATTAGAAATAAATCAGCCAAAGGAACAAGCAGGATTTCGAACAGGCTACTCAATAATTGACCACATTCATACTATCAATTAGGTAATAGAGAAATGCTCAGAATATAACCAAACACTATACATAGCCTTCATAGATTACGAGAAGGCGTTTGATTCAGTAGAAATATCAGCCGTCATGCAGACCCTGTGGAATGAGGGCATAGATGAAGTTTATATAAACGTTCTGGAAGAAATCTATAGGGAATCAACTGCTAACATAGTGCTTCATAAAGAAAACAACAGAATACCAATCAAGAAGGGTGTAAGGCAGGGGGACACAATCTCCCCAATGCTATTTACCGCGTGCTTACAGGAGGTTTTCAGGAAGTTTAGAATGGGAACAGTTAGGGATAAGAGTTAATGGAGAGTACCTTAGTAACCCGCGCTTCGCCGATGACATTGCATTGCTGAGTAACTCAGGGGACGAATTGCAACTCATGATTACGGAGTTATACAAGGAGAGCAGAAAGGTGGGTCTTAAAATAAATCTGCAGAAAATGAAAGTAATGTACAACAACCTCGGAAAAGAGCAGCGCTTCGAGATAGGTAATAGTGCACTTCAAGTTGTAAAAGACTATGTCTAGTTAGGGCAGGTAATAACCGCAGAGCCGATCCACGAGATTGAAGTAACTAGAAGAATAAGAATGGGGTGGATCACATTCGGCAGGCACTCTCAAAGTATGACAAGTAGATTGCCACTGTCCCTCAAGAGGAAGGTATATAACAGCTGTATCTTGCCGGTACTTAGCTACGGAGCAAAAACCTGGAGACTTACAAAGAGGGTTCAGCTTAAATTGAGGACAACGCAGCGAGCAATGGAAAGAAAAATGGTAGGTGTAACCTTAAGAGACAAGAAGAGAGCAGGGTGGATTAGGGGACAAACGGGGGTTAAGGATATCATAGTTGAAATAAAGAAGAGGAAATGGACATGGGTCAGGCATGTAGAGCATAGACAGGATAACCGCTGGTCATTAAGGGTAACTATTCCCCGAGAAGGGAAGCGGGTTAGGGGGAGACAGAAGGTTAGGTGGGCAGATGAGATTAAGAAGTTTGCGGGTATAAATTGGCAGCAGCAAGCATAGGACCGGGTTAACTGGCGGAACATGGGAGAGGCCTTTGTCCTGCAGTGGACATAGTCAGGCTGATGATGATGATGATTATGATGATGATGATGACCATGAAAATCATGACATTTATGTCATAAATGTCATGATTTACATGTGATGGTCCTGCAGCTCTTGCGGTGGTTTCGTTCAGATGGCATGTTTCAAAACTGGTACGGTATGGCATAATTGCATGGCGAACACAAACGAAAGACCCTAACGTGAAAATCATGACATGCGTGTCATGTAAGAACATGACTACATGCCACGCTCATGATGCACTCGCGGCCATTTCGCTAGCGTCAAATATACAAAATTTGGTATTACAGTACGTGAATGCATGACGAAGGTATGTGGTGCAGGCATGATAGTCATGAGATGTATGTCATGTATATATAAGAACATGACTACACGCCGACCTCGTCATGCGCTGGCGGCCGTTTCGCTAGCTTCACTTATACAAAATTCGGTATTGTGGGACGCGAATGGATGACGAAGGTATGATACTGGTGCAAACACCATAAACATGAGATGCGTCTCATGTAACAACATTGCTGCACGCTACGCTCATGATACGCTCGCGGCCGTTTCGCTAGCTTCACATGTACCGAACTCGGTATTATGTGACGCAAACGGGAGACATAGGTAAATGACATATCCAAACATGATAAACTCGACATGCGTGTCATGTAACAACATGACTACATGCGACACTAATGATGCGCTCACGGTCGTTTTGCCAGCTTCACATATGCCAAAGTTGGTATTATAACGTGACGGTAATGAATGACAAAGGTATGTGTCTGGTGCATACACTATAATCATGAGATGCGTGTCATGTGAGAACATGACTACATGCCACAGTGAAGGAACCAATACATTTTGACGTGACGCGGTGTGCGTGCTCGCCAGCGTTCACTTCGTCGCGTCACGCTGGCGTTACCCCGCCAGGCGCCGGTCCTGCCATATACTCATAGGCGCCCGCCGCGCTGCGTTGCTTTGACGCCTGCACGTTTGAGCACGTCCAGCGTCCCTCCGTCACGAAAAAAGGGAAGCTCAGTGTTGTCTGGGTAACGCATCGGCACGATATACAGCATGTTGCATTTCGCGCCGGTTGCCGTCGGGTTGCGCTGACGGACGCTGGTCGCGCCTGGCGTAAGACCACAAAGTGGTCGCGTTTTGCTAACGTAGCGTCACTGTGCCAGCGTGAGCGCGCGTCAACGCTACATTGGAGTATATGGGGCCCTCGATGATGAGCTCTTGGCCGTTTTGCTAGCTCCACGTGTACTAAATTTGGTATTACTTGACGTGAATAGATGACGAAGGTAAACGACACATCCAAACATGATAATCATGACACGGAAGTCATGTATCATTTACGTCCACCTCTTAACGTTGTGCTGATTTTAACGTGACATATCAACATTTCTCTATAGTGCTTCGCATATTATCGATTCCGACTGTACGTGGGATCGGCCAATTTTTTTATGTCTTTAGAGTTTTTTTACAAGTGTTCAATTATTTCTTCTTCCCGCTCTTATTTTTTCTTTTCCTCCGTTTATCTGCGGTTATTTTATTTTCTATGCATAAATTTTTGTATCCATGCTTTAACTTTTTGTAATTATTCTATTTTCACATTGTGTTGTTTTGATGCATTCACACTTTATATATGCTCTCACTCTCTCTCTCTCTCTATATATATATATATATATATATTTATATATATATTTCGTGCTCTATTGCTTCCCACGACAGAGGAATCAGCCTGTTTGTTGTTGTTGTTGTTGTTGTTGTTGTATAAGTGCAGTCGTGCGCTGAGAATCTTTGGACATAGAAGCACGAAGTTAGTCACAAGGAGATGAATAAAAATAAGCACATACCGACACTCGTGCTCGGACACATACAAAGGACCCGCTTGATTTTCTCGAGCTTAGCCACACCACGGTGCCACGCATTTAGTCGGAAAATGAAGACAAACTACGCACTCATGCCAGAGAATGTAGGCGCTTAAGTGGCCATTGTGTTTTCTTTATTGAATAGAAAACGCAATGTCTCACTATGCACAGCCCATTGTCGATTATCACAAGCAGCATGTAATAACCGGACCTCATTTAATATCCTTTATCGATCTCGAAAGTATTGGGCAGGCAGTACAGAGAGCGAGAGAGCTTAAATCGAAAAAGATACGTCTTGAAGTGCTCTTAGCGGGCACGACGGGAAAAGATGGATAAGCAAGAACGCAATCGCTGTTTCCATTCTGCCAGCATTCGGGGACACGCAGGTGGGCGTACTTTCTGTGCACTTAGCGATCCCAGCGGAACAACGCCTGTCCACTTAATACCGAGGTCCTTCCGAAGTAATACGCCCTGCGCCAGAAACAGCACCCCGAGGGTATTGACGTTCACTTCGCAGCAGAATCCGAGCCTAGAGAGAGAGAAGCTAGCGACGCATTGAAACCGAGGGGCAGTAAGTCAATATAGAGAATATAAACATAACTTAACGATACATCGTCCTAATCCGTCTACCTGGTGCGATGCGCATATGAGCTCGCCACTGAATTTATGAACAAATCTTACTTTTCTGTCACGGTTTGAAGTGTATAGATCGGTTAAAGAAGCAGCACATCCGATCGCGATTGAGTGTTCATATCGGGAGCAGAGATATTCAGGGGGGGGGGGGGGATGGACTTCATTTCCGGAAGTCGGTACGGGATGCTGCTCTTGTAACGACGACTCATAGTCCTTGGAAAAGCAAAAGCAAAGAAATTCGCCAAACACGTGCATGACAGGATCGTCGACCGCTGGTGAAATTACAAGCTTTTATATCGTGGTTCGGGGAGGCAAGATTAGCATCGTCTGTCCTACCCCCCTGCCCTTCCAACCCTTGACTGGCGGACAATTTTTCAATATTCTGATATATAACACTGAAGTAGGTGAGTAGCATTGGAGGAAGCGATTGCCCTTTTTTTTATGAGGCTGTGCTATCATCAGCAATGTGTGTAACAGGAAATGACATTCTGATCGCAGGGTTTTGCGTCTGCGACGGCATTTGCCAAACTCCTCCTTCCTCCCGCTTTTTTTTTTCTCAGCGAGTGAATCCGCAGCTCGAAAATCACTAATTTTCGTGTCTTAGGAAACGGCCTTAAGATGTTGTGGCCTCTAACAAATCTCGCAGCAATCATGTGATCGCGTCGGGGAACGAGATTCCGCAGACAAGTGATGAACCCGCGTGGCGTGCTCAAACAAGAGTTTGGGAAGACTCACAGCACTAGAAACTACACCAATTTTAAATTGTGCGCTTCACTTGCAAGGGCGCGTTAACATACGGCAAGGTGCCCGTGATGAACGAAACTTTACGTCGACCCATAAGCTGCTTAGCGTGGTTCTCTTTAGCGGGATATTGTGTAATTTGTAGATGCGAAGCAGCTTATGGAGGAATTTCATTTGGCGTGCATGCAGCGTAAGCACCCTTACTGCGCATGCGCCAACTCTCCGCGTGCCACGTGAGAACGAGATGGTAGGAGGACCCTCATTTTACGTGAGGGGCGTGATGAGGTAAGGTAAAGAGGGCGGCAGCATGAGAGCTGCCTCCACTCCACACACTAGCCAACATATGTGGCTGCGCCACAGCCAACATCCCTCTCCCCAAATTACCCCTCTTTGTTTGTATAAAGGTTCGCGTAACCCCCTATTCGCCAACCCCAGTGTAGGGTAGCATACCGGATACTAGCATCTGGTTAACCTCCCTGCCTTCCTTTTTTTCTCGTTTCTCTCTCTTTCTCTCTCGCGTTGCGTCGTACACACGCTCAGTTTGAGCCGGCTGCGCAGGTGTCAAGTGTTCAAACGTCAAGGTCTAAAAACTACTTTGATGCCTAATACCTTGACGTGCCGAAGCGCAGCGTAAACGTCGGCAAGCGCACCCCGAGCCCCGGGCTAGGGAACCTGTGGAAACGGCAACGTCAGCAGGAAACTGTTACGTATGAAACGCGAGCTACACATGCCTAAACGCTAGGCTTGTGCGAATAGTGAATTTTAGGTTCGAAGCGAGTTCGAAGCGAATAGTGGTTCTGATCGAATAATTTCGAATCGAATTCGAATGGTATATACGACATATGAGAAAAAGAAATATTTATCATGACCTAATTAACCTACAGAATATTTATTTTGAAGTGAAATAGGGGCTCTATGCAAATGTCTTTTGTTTCGTTCAAAGGAAGTCGAAACAACCTTGAGTAGTAGTTTCGATAGGATGCAAGTTATAACATGTAAGGTACTCAACGTTTTAATATTTATTATACTTGTGGTCATACCAACCTAATAAAATGAAGAATTGATTTGAGGGTCACATGTTCCTTTAAAGGGGCCCTGCAACACTTTTTCATGTAGCCATGGAGCCAGCAAACATGCTTGCTGCCTCCCAAATTTACCGGCGCGAAGTTTCTAGAATTAGTCCAGTGTGAGCGGAGTTCCAAAAATTTGTCGCACGCTGCAATTGCATTCTCTCCTCATTCCGATGAAATAGTTGGAAGCTAAGCAGGGAGGAATGTCATGGCGAAAGAAAATACATCACACACACCTCATGAACTTGAGCACCTCTTTTTTTACTTGCAATTTGCGGCTTTTCAGTGTGATCGCGCATATACTGATGGACAAGCGGCGGTCTTCTGTAGCGGCCCCGGTAACGACGAGCACGCCATGCTCAAATCAGCCAATGGCTGCGACAAGTGATTTTTGAGCTTGTAGTGTCAATTGCCAAGGGAAGAAAGCAACTTTTAGCTTTGAAAATTTATTGTGAATTACAGGCCGCATGCTGCACTATAATATTTGCTTGCGTATTCTCGGTAGCCTCGACTACCGATCGGCAGTGTTTTCTGACCATGTTTGATTAGTGTTGCAGAGCACCTTTAATTTTGATGGGAGGCTTCGCGGCAAAGCGAATTTTTCTTGGATAGGTGTTTTCACAACACAGCAGTTTTACACTGCAGTGAAACTTTTTTTACAGGCGGTAACATGCAGATTAATATACACCTATTCGTTCATTGCGAATACTTCAAAAATATTCAATAATTGAAATTCGAATCGAAGTGAATTCGAATATTGAACTATTCGTTCGAATATTCGAACCATTCGAATATTCGCACAAGCCTACTAAACGCAACAGGAGCGTCAGCGAGCGAACCCCGTCGTACGCAACGCTGACGTCGAAGCCAAGCGTCAGCGTCAAGCCAACGCGTCAGCTGCGGACAGACGACGCGATTTCAATGCATGAGAGTGCAGAACACTTCGCTGGATAACATCAGCGCCCGGGCTTCGACGGTGCCGAAGCTCAGTTCCAGCTCTAATTTCTCGACCGGAGCTTCGGGCAACCATCTCCCGGGTGCACATCGCGTTTGAATCGGTTTCGTACCTACGTTAGTTTGTGTAGGCCGCACTTCTAGACAATGGGGTTTTCAACCAACTTTGCGACATTACGACAGCAAATGAGTGCATTTCGTTTACAGCGTCTGTTTTCTACAAGGATACTTGAGCTGTATGGCCATCCTCATGGACTGACAGGGCGGCATCATGAGCGTGGTCGTTACAAAGAGTGCCACAATGTAATAGCAGGCATTGAAATGGAAAGCCATGCACATTCTAAAAAGCTTGTTGAAGACTTCTTTATTTTGTTGCCTAAATAACTGTGCATTCTTCATTGTGATGCTGCAGGCCTTGAAAAGATTCCTCGGCGTCGGAAAAGACAACTGAGTTTTGAGGCTGGGCTTCCGAAATATAACGAATAGCAGCTCGTGAGGTTTCAAGCTCCATTTCTGTGGATGCCGTCCTGTAAGACAATGTGAAGCTGATCGCCATTTGGCAGGCCAGTGTATTGAAAGCACGTGCGCATTTGTCGACTAAGGCCGATCCATCATTGCATATGTGTGTCTTTTTAATTTATCTCTCTTCGGTTGTGCTAATAAAGAAGCCTCAAGTACATACAAAAAGATGGCACATTAAACATGTACATGTGCTTCACATAAGGCTATATAACATTACAGTCTATCGCAATATAGCATAATACACAGCACACTGTATATTAACAGTAACGTTAAAATAGAACGAATAATGAAAGCAATAATAATACATGCAATACGGTTATACACAAAGATATATTTTTTTCTATTCTGTTGTGTCACTATTGTGTTGAGTCACTTGGAATGCGGTACCACACTCAGCAGGGAGAAAAAGCGGATGTTCCTGCCTCGGTTCGCGACCGCCTAATTGTTCCGCTGCTTCCTAAGAATATGCACCCGACGCACCACGTCGGGCGCCGTAACCAGCGATCTAGCGACCTTCAAAAGAAGTACGGCACTAGCGACGAAGTTGTGTACGTAGATGCCGCGAGATATGGGGACGGGAGACACGCACACGCAGCTGCGGTCGTTGACCGTGCGGGCAAATGCCTCGCGAGCGCCACGGTGACCACGGGACATACGGAGGCGGCCGAAGAAGCCGCGATAGCCCTAGCAATCGCCACGGTGCCGAACGCTACGATCGTAATCAGCGACTCGCAGGCAGCAATCCGCGGCTTCGCGCGCGGCCGCGTCTCGCGGGAAGCGGCCCGCATCCTTAAGATGTGCGGTGATGGTGACTCAGCGTCGCGATCGCCACAACAAAATTTAACAGTCTTCCTCCTTTGGACCCCGGCACACACCGATGTCCCGCTTCCGGGCAACGAGGCGGCCCACGCCGCGGCTTGAGGTCTCACTCGCCGAGCCGCGGCACATTCCGTGGCCGCCGCCTCCGCTCCCGAGAACGGGGCTTCTGATCTGCCGGATCGAGACACTTCGACAGACACGCAGCGACAACACAGACCACAATGGTCGTGGGGTGATCATCTCATCACGTTCCGAGATATTACGCAACACTACAGACTGGAAAGGCGAAAGTTCCCGCCACCGCATGACAAATTAAACAGACACGATGCCGTAAGCTATCGCTTACTACAAACCCACTCTTACCCCAGCCCGGTCGTCTTACGCCACTGCTACCCGCACTTACACATTACCGATCTATGTAAAGCATGCGGGCACAGAGCAACGCTGCGCCACATGCTCTGGGAATGCGCCGGTAACAATGGTCGAGAAACGGCCGCCGTTCGCGATGCGCCTATGGCGGCTGCCAATACCAGGCAACAGGAAGCCTCGAGCTCATTCGGTCCCGCCGCCGTCCCGTCTGCGGGAGCCGCGGGGGACCTTCTCCGTCGGCGACGCCGCCGCTGGGAGGCGGCGCTCAGAAGCTCGGAGCTCAACGACCAGCTCTGGGCTGTCCGGCAGGCCGAAGATGCCGCCCGAGTTCAGGGACTCAGCACCGCCATCTGAGGCCACCAAGACCAAGCTGCCGGCCAAGTTTTAATAAATTTTCGCCTCTCTCTCTCTCTATTCTGTTGTGCGCTTCTGCAAGCTTATTTTTGTTTTTGGGCCAAGCTATTTCTTTGAACAGAATGACTTGTTAAATGTTGTTATAATTTATTTACACGGAAGCCTCGCTGTTTGGTCATGTGGAAAATTCAGATGGCCATGCGATAATACGTTCAACTGCAAAACGTTCTGACAGACCCTACGCATCGTGGAAATCGATTCCATACGATAATTTCGGTGAGTAGCAGAGTGTGCCACATTTTCGGCTTTGAGCCAAGTATTACGAGATGTATCAGTGTAATCGTGTGATTATGAAAGTTTTATGCATATTATGAACTTAGTATGTACTACAACTGTGCTGTGAAGGTCAAGGTATCGATTATGCTTCGAGCTAATTCGTGCGTTCATGTTATTTGTATCATTTTCTACTTAATAATCCTTGTGGCAATAAAATTGCTTGTTGCGTAAGCTACCATAGAGGTTATTCGGCATCCATATTCGCAAATTATTTCACATGATACAAATATATACGAAAACTTCTCTGTATATACTTGTTATCTCCATAGAACATCTCTAGCGACCATGTATGGTTTTGAAAGCTTGTTTAAACGCGCGCACACACACACACACACACACACACACACACACACACACACACACACACACACACACACAATGCCTCTGAAGTTTGGGTCATTCAAAAAGTGGCTGGCGAGTCTCAGTCATAACAAAAGAGATAATAATTATTGTGGCTAACAAAGTAAAGGAGCCCATAAATTAACACAACTTGAAGTACCTTGAGGAAGTATCAAACATGTGTAGACTTTTGTGTACATGTCTCCGAAGTTGCTCTGCCGACGTGTGGGACATGTGCTCTAAGATGGTGGCAAAGTGGCGAAGTACACCACTCTGTCTTAAAATAGCATAGTGACCCAACGAGTATCAATAACGCTCATCCTCCCAGTGACGTGTCGGCAATGCTGCGAAATGATTTCACTAACAGAATCCCCTCACTTTTTTCCCCCGTTGTGACAGCCCTATTTCTAAAATGCCCAGAGGTTGCTATCTTGTTGATTTAGTCGAGACTTCTAATGATGAAGGGAGAAAGAATAAACGTTTACTGGTATATCAAGGGAACTGAGCACCAAGAGAAAAGAGAGAGTGAAAAAAAGTTCACTCTCCCACCCTTGAGGTACCTGTGGGGGAGACCAGTCTGGCGGTCCATTAACAATTAATCATAGCTCGACTCAAACTATTTCGTTAAGTTAGACGCAGTGATTTTTGAAGTGTTGGTCGTCTGTAATCACCACGTGCTTTACACGACAAAACGTAAACAGATGTGGCGTGCTCCGCTGCTTCACAAAAACACAAAAATGCTTAAATCGCGCGAATTTTTCATCTCTGGTAAGTGCGGAAGCTGCTAGGCGTAAGACAACAAACAGCTTTTATTATTTTGTCCAAGTGATAGCACACCTAACCCACTATTGAGGAATGCAAAGAAGTAGTCCTGCAGCAGTATACGCAACCGTGTACATCCCTAAGCAATTTCGCGTAAGTTTAAACACCTTAACTTCGTCCTACCAGTGAGAGAGTGTCAACCTGCATGTAGCCGTGCGGACCAGCCCTCGATCACGTAAGCACTGAAAGTTCGCTAAACTTCGTCTCACCTCTGTAATTGCGGCACGTCACAAGAACGCGGCTATAGCGTGAGAAGACATTCCTATACGAGCGTCAAGTCCGTGCACCGAACATTCGAGCAGGCCTCCCAGCGTTGTCGCTTGACCGCGCAATTATCGACCCACACGAATGCGTGCCAACCACTGGATGCACCCAGCTGACCATTATACCAATTGCGTTCTCGGTCAGGCACCTCGGCGCCCGGCCGAGAGAGCCGAAGCGTGGTGACCTCCTGGCTTTGCGAGCATCGTTGTGTTCCTCCCGGCGTTTAATTATCTCACAAGCGAACTCTCCGTGTGTGACCAGCCTCCCGCAAGCCCTGTAAAGTGACTGAATGGGCGTAGGAGGAATTCCCAAATCTCTAGAATTTAGCTCTCCGGGCAGCCGGAGTGGATGCGGGAGTGTGCCGCTCGCAATGGGCGAGCATCGGAGTGGCAGGTAGGTATAGTTTGTTGCATAGCCGAGTTAAAGGTTTGTGTAGTTGAAAAAGCACATATGTTAAGTAACGCTTCTCCTGCCGGCAAAAGGTGGTCCAGTGTAGCTTGTGTACATGTCTGACGTACTTCTTTCTTTCTTTCTTTCTTTCTTTCTTTCTTTCTTTCTTTCCTTCTTTCTTTCTTTCTTTCTTTCTTTCTGCTTTACAAGAGATCTGCTTTACAAGAGTTGAATAAAGGGTGAACTGGTGTATAGACAATAATATTGTTACACGACATCTGCAACGAGAGAGCATCAGGTAGACGACAAAGACTAGGAATGCGATCGCGCTCGTGTTGTTGCTTTTGTACCTCCATCATGGCCACAGCTGCCTCTGAACTCTCCCTGTATATTTTGTAAATAAATTTATCTAATTCATTCTCTCACCCAAGTGACAATATCCTCACCAGGAAGAGGGTACATGCGTGTTAGCTCTTTTCGGTGGTACTCAGCAAAAGCCTTCTGAAGGGTTCCATTCACTGACAAAGAAGATATGTTCATAGGTTGGCTGTATGTTGTCACAGAAAACCGTATCCGTTTAGATGAGTGGTTTACGGAAATGAAGCGGCTCCAAGTAGCGTGCCTCAACGGTTCTCAACACATCTGCCAACAGAATTTGGTTAGAGGGCCTGATAAGTAGTAGCATTTGCTGCGATTTGTTTATGGTAAATGCAGTTATAGTCTACTATATGCAAGTGCTCGTATCACAGCTATTTTTCTGTTGCAGCATTGCAACCTCAAACCTGCTACATCTTTGATCGGCCTTGAGATACCGCATCGGTAACGCCTGTAACTACATATATAATAGTGCTACGCTGTAACAGTGAACGTCCAGGTATCAAGCGTTACCATGTTGTTTTACCGTAAGATTACGAGGATTTTCAAACAGTGTACAGGTCAATGTTGCCGCATTCAACCTGCAGAGTTGCAGATTGAAGAGTATGGTTGAATGTGCTCAATAAGTGCAAGCAGCATATGAAACTGGTGAAATAGACAAGGCTCATATGCTGCAGAAACCAGGACAATAGCCATGTATAAAACAAGCACTTTTATAGCCATGCATAAAACAAGCACTAAACAAAACGAGTACTGGCGCAAACATTTTCTTATAACAAGGAGAAGGGGGAGAAGTCCCCTTGTCCTGAATTGGAGAAGTCCAGTTCATCTTGGTGTTCGAGTGTCTTAATGATGATATTAGGTGCGGACATTACTGCCATGGCCAGGAAAACACGAAAACCGAAACCACGTATACAAAGTTAAAAGGAAGCAAGCTATATCAATACAAAGAGATAGAACACAAACTTAAAAAAAAGGAATATAAATAAACAAAGCTAATAATTGAAAAAAAAACTTGAAAAGATAGAGATAGGAAAGAAAGAAATAAATAAAGAGAAACCCGAAGGGAAACAAAAAAGGCTGCCACGCTGTGCACATCTTGCGGCTTGACACCACTTGCTCAGGTTCCTAATTTTTACTTTTTTTTTGCGCTACCCCACTCTCCTCC
The DNA here is from genome assembly GCA_013436015.1 of Rhipicephalus annulatus. Classification (NCBI taxonomy): domain Eukaryota; kingdom Metazoa; phylum Arthropoda; class Arachnida; order Ixodida; family Ixodidae; genus Rhipicephalus; species Rhipicephalus annulatus. Next base: position 1,045,311 of record WOVY01009271.1, read on the forward strand.
CTAAGAACACGTAAACACGCCAGATCGAGTGGCCCTGTGATATGTTTTTTGTTTCAGTTCAGTTAGCTCACGCTGGCTTTTTGTTCACGGGCACGTTTGTATGACCTATACAAAACTTTCTCCTTCACAATGCAAATATTCAGAAAAAAAGAGTGCCCCCCTTAAAGGGTCCACATAATCAGATCTATCAAATGCAGGCATCAGCATTAAACGATTGTTCAAGAACATGGAAAAAAGTGGAGAACAAAATGCAAACAAAAATAAATCTTCAGTTAAAACTAAATGAGGCGCCGTCCTTCTTTTCGGGAAACTTTGCGACACACTCTGTCAGGAAACAACACATTTTAGAAGCGACAAAAAACGTAATAAAGTAACAATAAGTCTGAAGGACGAACCAGCATACGCACAATACGTCTTCCCAATACCTGATCCTCGATTGGCTTTACCAGAGGTTTCAGCAGCGACCAACATCTACACGATTCGATCTCTGCAAGTTTGGTGCTTGGTATCCTGTAAATTCAATAAACACCGAAGTCAATAAATTTCCAAGAAAATGTTACGTTTTGAAATATACTTTTGATAAACAAACTATGCAATGGTATTTGATTCTATCTTAGGTCAAAGGGCGTGATTGATTGATTGATTTGTGGGGTTTAACGTCCCAAAACCACCATTTGATTATGAGAGACGCCGTAGTGGAGGGCTCCGGAAATTTTGACCACCTGGGGTTCTTTAACGTGCACCCAAATCTGAGTTCACGGGCCTACAACGTTTCCGCCTCCATCGGAAATGCAGCCGCCGCAGCCGGGAATCAAACCCGCGACCTGCGGGTCAGCAGCCGAGTACCTTAGCCACTAGACCACCGCGGCGGGGCGTCAAAGGGCGTGAAAATTACACGTAAGAAAAAGGATTTACACTGAAAAGAGAAACTGCTTGCTTGGTTATTGGTAGAAGAAACCTTTTTTTACTAGCTTAAAGAACCCAACAATACCCAGAGGCCGAAATTCAGTTGGGGTGGGGAAGTAGTGTACTAGTGTACAAAGACCATAGAGCCATGAGAATTTTTCAAACCGGTGGTGTAATAGCGGAGTGACACGCGTTCTATAGAGCCTGCCGGTCTCTAGCAACATTGTGCGTTCACCGGAAAACCACCCCTGGAAAATTCCGGTTTCGCTTGTTTTTGCGTGGTTTTAGCGTTTTTTGCAGGCCGCGGCTGCTTGTGCTTCAATGTTTTATGAGGATAAAATTATTCTGATGAAGCGGTGGCAACTCGAGCACAGCTGTGTCAAGCCAGGATGCAGTCTACATGCATAAATTATTTTATATGCTAGTCAAAACGCTCTGTTTGCCGAATAATGACAATAGAAAAAGCGCGTGCATAGGAGAGATCACACGAGACAACTGGGTTCCCACTAAGAGTGCGTATAAGTTTGCTCTGCACTTCATCAAAGACAATGTAAAGCTCAGAGCAGACTGATGACGTAGAAGCGATACCCAGGCGTTAGACTATAGTCGAAGGCGACCGGTTACTGGGAACACACCATGCAGTCTCTGTCGTGTTTCACCTATGGCACATAAGTGTACTGACGCCTGAAATGGGCCGCAAAACGTGAAAGCTAACACTGAAAATCCATCGCAAAGGTGTTTATTTTATAGTTTGAGCGATATCAATTATGTGCACTGTTCGAAACAACACGTAATGCAAAGTACCCACGCTTATTATGAATCGCCACACAGTGTACGTCGTGGTGGGCAAGTTTCGTTGTTGCATTTGATTTTTTTTGAAAGTGACTCCGACGAGTGGGCTCTCATCTGTGCGAGCAAATGACTCATCGCCTGTCTTTCTGCCGCTAATAAACATTACTGCTTTCTAGCTATTGTATCTTATGGGTGTGAACATGGACTGTAAATTTAAGTAGGTTCAACTTGAAAGTTTGATTCATGAATAGCTTACTCGTGTTTAAACCATAATAGTTCGCGTGACCCTGCAGCCGCAGTTGACGCCATTACGTCAGCGCATTTTATAACTTCTCAGTCACATGAACACTTCGGATCGCGAGCGATTCCGATCGCCGCTGATCTCTAGCAGGAAGAATTGCCTGGTGTGACACAGACATGGAAATAAGCGTTTTATCCTGAGGTTGTGATGAAATACGCGTGAGGAAGTAAGCGTTTTATCCTGAGGAGGGACCACTCTTTTGGATTATTTGCTACTCTCTGTTGGTACCCTATCCCAAAGCCACTTTGCCCTCTCGCTAAGCGCCCCTCCTCAATCTGGCGTGGCTCCACCCCTCCGTAAACAGCGTCTTTGTTGGTGAATGGCTGCTACTGTGCCGGTGCGCGCTTATAAGAATCGCGCCGGTATGCGACCTGCGTTACGGGCTGCAGTAACTGATTCGCAAGCAAGCGCGCGGATGCGGGCAACTCGATGAACAAAAAGCACTGCGGACAGCTGCTTGAAGACTAACCGGAAGTCTTTGTTTTTTCTCAACCAATCACAGCATATTCGTGCTGCGCGTCAGATATTCCCTTGTCAATGTCATTCGGAGACCCAAGAGGCCCGAAGAAGAGGGGCAGTTGGTTCTTGAAGTTTGGCACACCGCATCATGTGGAGAGAAACATTCATGGTGAGGGCACTCTGCACACAAAGCTTGTGGTAATTTAAATATTTGAAAAAAATCGAGGTAGTTTAAAGGTGCTTCAAATACGTTGTATACACAGAATGTGAGACTCGGAAAATAATAACACAGCCAACCTTTTTATCCTAGCAGTCACTCTTACCGAATTGCAAGAAAACCTCACCCAGCTAAAACCAGTGCATTTGCGCAATTTTCCTTTGTCATTTATGTTTACTTCACGGCATGCACTCTCTCTTGTTTACTGCTCATAGTAATGCTTGTTAAGTACTGTCGTGAGGTAATAACACTGATGAAGGAATCATTCCAGAAGCTCAGTTACGGCAGAGCTATCGTCTCACTTCAGAAGTTTTCACGTTTCGTAATGTAGAACGTATAACGCGCTGGAGTTTTATTTGTTCTTTCTTTCCGAGCAATTAGAACCCACAAAGAAGAAGCCCACACGTGCTGTATTTTTCATCTCAAACATATCCGTATGCCTGAAGAAGGTAACATTTCACGCATTATGAGGCATAATTTTGGAATGAACGGTATGCACCTTGTTTACAGCCACGCAGTTTAAAAAAATACCGCGAACTCGGAGCCAGTCGTCTGTTTCCGCCTATGCCTGAGCACACACACACACACACACAAAGAAAAGATCCCACATAGGCATCTTGTCTTGTCTTGTCTCCTAGGAGATTTTGGCTCATACCCACATGGGGGATTGGCCACACTGTACCTCTTGATAGATCATTTTTTATAACGCTTGCTAAAAAAAATAAAGAGAAATTAGATAGAAACAATAATAATGTTCCTTTGAAAAAACGTGAAAAAATTGCAGAAGAATACGATAAACCAGAATATATAAAACAAATAAACAAGAATGAGGAAAGGGAAGAAAGAGTTGGATATATCTGGCAGTACCACTAGCAGCGTATCCTTCCGGTTGCCTGAATGAATTTATGTAGCGCTGACAGAATAGCACTGTGGCCCACACCCAACTGACTGGCTCCAAACAATAATAGGGTGGATGTATTGACTGGCAATCCGAGCATACCAATCGGTCTTTCAAGAATTATTCGGCGCAGTGAGGCGAAGCGGCGGCATGTGAGAAGAAAGTGATCTATTGTTTCCGGTTCATTGAAAACTACACATAGGTTAGTTAATGAAAATCCTGATTTGTTGAGATAAAAATTTAACAGAGGAACTCTACAGCGAAAGCTTGTGAGGGTCACCTCACATTGACGGGAAAGGCATTTTGCGGTGTTCCATGCGAATTGCAAGTACCGAAATTCTTCAGATTGTAGAAGCGACGTTTCGTTCATTTTTAAGATTAACAGGCGTTTGAATCGTTCGGCAGTAATAAAAGGAAACTGTGGAGCTACTAGCACCACCGGGAAATTTAATTATGCCGAAGCGAGCGAATCAGCAATTTCATTTAGTTCAATTCCAGCATGCCCGGGGACCCAAATAAACCGAACTTCTGATAGGCTATGCGGTACGAGAGACCAAAATATCCTGAGAAGAGGAGACTTCTTTGCGGACGTTAGATGTGTACATACAGACAAAGCATCCGAAATAATAATAGCTTTTGATTGCTGATAATTTAGTTTTCGAAGAGCCAATGTAATAGCCAGGAATTCTGCGAGATAAATTGGCGTGAAGTCAGGCAATCGGAGCGCAAAAGACCAATTAATAGGCATCTCTGAGCACGTTCTTAAAAACGAGTAACATCTTCCTTCTCTATATATACCGAAGACTACTGAAAAGTCCAGGTCATGTAATCAATTTCTCTACCTGCTTAGTGTTGATGGAATCTTGGAGAAGCTCGTGTACATGGCCGCCAATGGCTTATTTTTACGTGCCTCTGCCTTCGCATTCGTGTAATGTGCGTACGACGTTGTAGACTCAGTTTTATTATAACGTGAGTGCATGAATGAAGACCGAATGAACTGTAAAAAGAAAAAAAAAACAAATGGAACAGCGAGAACTGCTACCTACCCGCCTTTCATCCTTTTCAGGTTGCGACCTCGAAAGATGACCCACATTCGTTTTGTACATTCGCTTCTTCAACTTTGCCGCCCCTGCTTCATTTTATTTACAACTTCATGAGCAAAGAACGCCAAGTCGCCCAGGAGTATCGCTTTCACCTTCGGTTGAGGAATCACCGTGCGCATATCTTTCTCTTGCTACTTTTTTTTCATCGATGGAGAACGGCTTCGTACGAAAGCGAGTCTGGGCCTTTATGTTTCTATCGGCATTGAGGATATCGCTGCAGGCGGCAAGTGATGTATGAGCCAATATATTCGTTCACACGAGGCGAGCCAGAAGCCGGATATAGGCACGCAAGAAATAATTGCGAAGCTCCAGTGCCACCAATCTCGCATTACGTTTCTTTTTCTGCCTTTTGAAGCTGACCTTGGTGGACTTTAAATTTATCGAGCCACGTATACTAATTTCGAGTGTGCTGCATAGCAGCAATGCCAAGCGTTTTTTATTGTTCTTTGCCTTCGATGCAAAATGAATGAGCTTTAAAGTCATTTGTGCGAGGGTTACGGTCGACCGGATGTTTTTGTGCCTGCGAGGTAGATTTAAATTAGAGAGCCACGGGCATGATATACCAGTGAAAGTGAATTTGCATAACAAGCACGTGTGAGTAGCCTCCAGGAAAATTCATAACGTAGCGTGTACTTTAAATCTTCAAAGGTTACGTCCAAAAAAAGAGCACATGGGTCGACATCTTTGAAAATTCACAAAGCTACGCAGGGTAAAAAAAGATAACTAAAACACAAACGGTGTCTGTCCTGCATTATTGCAAACATTATGCTTTAAATGACATAACACTTTTTAGTTTTCGCAGAAAGATACACACAGACAAAATAATAAATTAACATCATAAACAACAGTAGAACTGACTGGCAGGCGTGACTCAAGCATTCATTGAATAGTTGGTTTTATTAGGCGTGAAAACTATGGAGGCCTGAATCACGTTTTTATGTGCCTGCGTAAGTGTGTGTCACACATGTTCTAGGAAATTTTTCGGGCAGTCGGCAGCCCGCCTGGTAGGGCGACACTTCAGGTGTGAATTTAGTGGAAGATACAAGCTCCCAAACGAGTTGAGTTTTGGGTGCCTGCGGGCAGTTTTAGAATTCAGCCAAGCCATTCCACAGAAGTATCTACGGCACCTCCATCAAGAGAGAAAAAAAAACATGGACGTCTTTTTGTAGCTGCACGATGTAACCATGCTTTGTGCTAATCAAGAATAAAAAAAGGGCAATGGTGTTTTAAACGCTTCAGGAAGATTACGGCAGTGACGTTGCCAAGGGGTGAGGAGGTGGCACTCCGGGCAGGTCATCATCATCATCATCATCATCATCATCCTCATCATCATCATCATCATCAGCCTGACTACGTCCACTGCAGGACAAAGGCCTCTCCCATGTTCCACCAGTTGACCCGGTCCTGTGCTTGCTGCTGCTAATTTGCGTGCCCCTACTGAAATATTTTTGTCGTCTTAGGTATACAAAGCACAGAGTGACGCTTGACAACATATGCCTGCCCTGCCACCACTTCAGATGAAGGATTGTGCCTCCCCCCCCCCCCTAAAAATTTCTGCCTTTGCCCCTGACTTACGGTAACGTCGTAATGAAAAAAAAACATACTTTAAGGTACCGCAAGGGGTTCAAGCAAAATTTGGAGTCTGTTAACGACGATGATCCATCTGGACACACAACAAAGTAAGAAACAGATGACTCGGTGCCCAAAGTGGGTCAAGTATTAGGAAAGGACCGGCTGGTTAGTGTTTGCAGGATGGCGGAGTAGTGTGGAATGCCCAAAGCCCTTGTTCACTCTGTTTTGACGAAGAGTCTTCTAACGAGGAAAGTCTGTGGAAAAGGTGGGCGAAACATCTTTACAATTGTGTTCAAGGAAGAGCCATACCACAGTGAAGATCTCCAAGCTGCACGCCAAAATTGGTCTGGCAATGCTTCTTCGGCCCCTGTATCCGGTCTCAAGATGGCACCACCTGATTTTTTCGCACCCAATATATTAAAAAAAAAACGCTGGAAAGAACTCCCCATGAGACACTGAAGCCGGTAAGAGCATCTTCAATAATCTCTACGAGAACGTTCTCATTGACGGCTCCCAGCTTTCCTTCCATGATAAAGTGAAACGTTCGCTATGGCGCATTTACCCAGGGGTCGATTCCTTTGATAAGTTCAGAAAAGTTTGCGAGCTGAAATTGAACAAATTATTCATAAAACAGATTTCGCAACAACCTTCGGGACAGACCTTGTACATCATAGGTTTGTGTTATTTGGTGTCTACGCTGATTTTGATACCGTATCGCAATAACAGACAGACGCCCACTGAGCGGGATTTCGAATTATTGTTAAATGGTGTTAGAGTTATGCCCGCCATGCTCTCCAGACGCCGACTTTACGCTTTCCAGCACAAGGAAGGTACTTCACGAAGTTGTAACTCAAGCAATTGGAATGGAGAATACGGATGTCTTAAAGTGCATGTAATTTAACAAAGTTTATTGTTTTGTAAATGTCAGGCACATTTGACTAGCCGACTGCCTAGTCTAATGATCTATCCAGCGTCAGTATTGACCGAAAGATTCTCTTTCGAACCACCTAAACGTGCGGGGGTTTGTTGAATTCCTGCCCATAGTTTGCGAGATAGGGTTCACCCTTTCCCGAAGGTTGCCAGCTGCGAAAGTTGCCGTTCTTTTTTTATTCGTTTCTAACGATAGATGTTGGCTCACAAATAAAGCGTCATCTACTGCGGAGGTCTTGAAGAGGTTGAATATATCATTAGTAACTAATATATAGGTGTATCATTTCTCCTATTTATTCAAAATAATTTTGATAATAGGCAAGAAACTGACGTCAGCGTTTATTTTGTAAAAGTCACCGCATATCCACGATGTGAATGATGACGAGTGAGTCGAAGCGTATAAATGGACGCGCGGACGGACGCACGAACAGATGGACGGGCGGACGCATGGACGACCGAAAGGATGGACGCATGGACGGACGCAAGGAAACACGGATGGACTGACGGACTGACAGACGCACGAACGCACACACGCACACACGTTTTGCCGCACTCATCATCATTCACTCCGTGGATAGGCTGTGACACCGTTTTTATTGACATGCAATGCAATGCGACTGGCTACTACGACGACTAAAACGACACGAGACACATGACCCACAACGTAAAAAGCTACGCTCTAAAGAAGAAAGCAGTGTGCAAAAAACAGGGGTTGTTTTTCTTTCGAGTACAGAATGCTAGCGATCTACTAAACATACTTTTCAGGCAGCCTCTGATTATAAGAGCAGTAATGTTCCGCACGTGTGGAGCTCTCTTTGAGTGGAGTCGCTCATCCAAGGAGCAATTTGAGAGAGAGCACTGTGCGACACTCTTAAAATATTTCGACACTGCTTCCACCGCAGCCGGCTTTTGAAGTTCGCACGCAAAAGAGCGCTCTCTGCCTGTCGTGCCTTTTTAAATCAAGAAAACTGTGGTAGGCGCATCGCAATTTTTTTATGAGTTGGCTAAGTCAGTGCACTGTTCGAAATTACCTTAAAGAGACAGTAGTCTCAGAGGTACATTGGTTACTGTGCTTAGTGGTTAGTGTGTTCATTTGTTACATTGTGCAGTGGTCAAAGAGATTGCCTTGGTACTATAGTATGGCGGTCCTTGCCTGCTGACCCTGAAGCCGTGAGTTCCAGCCTAGCCGCGAAAATTACATTTTCATGGAGGCGAAATGATAGAGGCCACTCACTGTCACAAGATGAACCATAATACATCTACTTGCGTAGAATTACATTAAATTCAAGGCCATGCTACGAACCCACACAACTTTGCTGCTGACCAGCAGGCACAGTGCCCTTCAAACATGATCCTTAATTCTGGCCTTTCCCCTGCCACCTCAGCTCCTTAACTTACTCCATACCCGTAAAAATGTTTTCCGGCAGGATACACGTGCTCTCATTCCACCTTGTGTCTGCTCTCTCCCCCCTCACCTTACTAGGGCGGAGGAAGTTGTGCTTAGGAGGCTTCAGGCAGGCGTGGTCCTTACACCGGCCGTTGTAATATTATGGAACTGGTCACATTTACGAGTTGGTGATACGTGTCCATATTGTCCCACTTCAGCGATGCAAGCAGATGCATACCACCTTATTTGGACATGTAAAGGGTTGCAGCCAGAACGCTCCCGTCACCTTCTTCAAGTCGGCCTTCGCTACAGCGACACAGACAGTTACAACCGCTGCATACATGACAACACATTCCACAAGACACTACTTCACTTCATACACAACACCGGCCTAACGGCGCACATTTAACATACTCGCAAAAATATTATGCCTTAAAGGCAAGTCTTCATCGCAATAAAATAAAAGCCCCGAATTGTTAAAACATCTGCAGCCATTGCTCAATGCGGCATGGTTCAGTCATACCATGACTATGGTACGCGACAACGCAAGTAAAATAATGTTATAGCACAGTTCTACTTCTACGGTCGAGTTTACCAGGCGAATTCTACAAACACGCGGCCTGTGGCCTAGTGATACTAAGTTAAAGGTGTCGGCCTAAATGACCGTCATGGCCGTTTAGATTCCACGGAGGCTTCCTCAAATACGCTAATGCTCTTGGATTTGAGACCAAGTTTAATAAGCCCTATATGGTATGGAATAATCCCAATCCTACTACCACGTTACTCAGAACAGTATTGCACCAAGATAGAGGACGATAGAGGCACTAGAAGAATACTGACGTAGAAGACGTAGTGGCTGGAATAGGGTGGCTTGTTCGTCGGTTGCTCCGACGTCCGTAAAATTTACCTTGCCGTGTAAATATTTAGAGATACAACTTTTGTTGAACGTCTTGTTCTGAGGCTGCTGCGAAGATGTGGACTTAATTTGTCAAATCACAAAATAAAACTTTTTTGTTTTTTCTCAAGTGGGAATCTACCAAATTCCAAGCGTTTAGTACGCACTCGTTGTGATAGTTTTGTCACAATCCATCGATATCACGCGGGCAAGTAGGCATCAAAGTTTTTTTTAATACTACAAGATCTTGAAGCAAAAAATCGCTTAGCGTAGCTTTCTATAAATAAAGTATTATTAATTATTGTTTTTGATGATTATATACACAATAACAAAGAAAATATTCGTAGAGTAGGCTGACAACTGTCGAGTAGTCAGGTACAGCTCTTGCTTGTTTTTTCGAGAGGAAGGAGTACATCGAGGCAAATGAAAACAGAAAGAAAGAAAGAGCAACTGAACTCGCAATATAAACTAATGACAGAAATGGGGATAATGAAGAGTGCTGTAGCCTAAGTTATGCTTGGTGAGAGGTAGGGTTATTCTTATTATTTAGCTTGGTTCTCTGTGTAATTACGCTTTTCGATAAGGGCGGCTCGCTCTTCCGCCATCTCCTCGGCTCGCTTCCTCGTGTTCGTTTTGTTCCGATAACGAAGCCTGGCTTCATTCAGTCTCTCCGAATGAATCTCCATATCGGCTGACGAAACCCACAAAGCCACCTCTTCTATGAGCGCACGATGCAACGGCGGCTTCTCCTCTGTTGTTGCAACGTGGTTCAGCAGCTCCACCTCTGACGTCACGCCAGATCTCGTGAACTAAGCCGTTGCCTAGACAATAGCTGAGCTCACGGTGCGGCCACCGGCGACAGTAAAACCGCGAGAACACGGTCAACGTAGCTCTAGCTAGAAAATAAGTAGTAACACAGAAACCTGTTTATAAACACGAGTGAAAATGAATTTCGTTCCTGAAATTCAAAAATTATTGAAGAGCCTTCTCCAATTTAGCAGCACACCGTAAGCAGAGATTCATGAAAGTTCGAAAGGTAAGCGTATATTCTTCCATTAGCGGTACCCACTGCGCAACAAACGCTGGACACTTTATACTAACGTTTCTAAGTGTTTTATCGCAACCAAATTACATCACGCAATAAAAGAACCAGCAAAGCATGCTGATATGTTAAGAACATGAAAGAGGTGATGTGAAGTGAACGTCTAGGAATAAAAGACTCTGAAGTGATGAAAACAACAACCAAACCACAAAAATACATCAAGGCATTTGTTCTCGAAGTAGCACACTTGTAAAAAGAAGGTAATACTACTTCTTTCAGGAAGTAAAGTGCTGTCACAACATTCACTACCTAAGTAGTAAATGCAGGTAGTAGATCACAGACATTAACAAACTTTGTTATACTTCTGAGGTAATAAAAGAACAGCATTATGAATTAGGACGGTCATAGACGTAGTAACGGGTCCCGTTACTACCTTTTTACTACCTTTCTTTTAAAAGTGCATATTATCAGTGAATTGGCAAAGACATGAGGGTCATACATTGTTTTTGTGTATTTTTAATCTACTACAACAATTTTTATATAAATACCGGTGTTGATGCACGACAGGACTGATCTTAGTATGCATGTTCATAAATTATGTTTTGTTGTTTACGCTCCTAAGGGTAACACAAACTTCTACCATAAGCAAGAACGGATGCCGCTGCTAAGTTTCAATCACTTGCACGAGAACTGACGCTCGCTGAGTGAAAGTGAACGGCATTTACCAATACCGGTCTCCCTAATTTGGACTCACACCTACAGCTTCATCTTCCGTCGGGAAAAACGAGATCTGAAGAAGCCCTCTCCGTGCCGTCTGTGGCTCGGGGTGGCCTTTACGAATGTATTTATTTCGAATCGGAATTGCCATCAGCCTGACATGTGGAAACGCTCGTTGCGCGGAGACAATTGCCCACCTTCTCTGCTACCGCCCTCGCTTAAGTGTACCAAGAAAAATAACTTTCGGAAGTTCTAGACGGACTACAGAGTCGCCAATTGTCGGAAAAAGTCTTAGGACACTGGCCGAGATCATTCTCGCCACGCAAGGCATTGAGAACATTGATGCGCTTTTTGCGGGAACGTAGTTTTAGAGACAGACTGTAAGCAGTGTCGTCCATCGTACTGTTATTCTTCTTTTTTTTTCTTTTAACATCTCGTTTCTGTCACATTTGATTTACCATACTCCCTTATCCAGCCAAGAGTGGCCAGCCGGTCTGACAACTGGCAACTTCCCTGTTCATCCTTTCCTCTTCTCCAACTCCTCCTCTGAAGTACAACGTAAGCCAAGTTCAACGGAATGAACACATGTTTTTCAAGCCTCATATCATTTGCATAGTTGTTATTATCCTAGTTGTCGTCTTTATTGCTGGCTCCTTAAAATAATCGCCGCTTCATAGTAAGCTCCTAGTCACATCGTGAATATGAGAATTCTGTCAGATATATTTGCAGGAAAAGGCTGCGCTGCAAAGTTGAGGACAAAAAACAGGACTGACACATCGAAAGCCACAAAGACCGCATTGGCAATTTAAGAGCAAATACACGACTATTTGATCTTATAATACCGTCAGCACAATATAAGTCTGTTGGTTTTTTTGTATTAATCTGACTGTTGCTTTTTTTGTTGCGCTTTCCCTGTGCCAGTCCAGTTTTTTGTCCTCAACTTTGCAGCGCAGCCTTTTCCTGCAGTATGTTCAAACTAGCCCCCACACAAGCTTTTTTGAGATATATTTATTGAGATCAAATGAACAGAACAGGCACTGACGTTAAAAAACCATATGGTACACCATGTCTAGTTATCTAGCTGTACTGTAGTAATTATCACATAATTTGAAGTTATTCCAAGCAGAAAAAACACCCTCTACATCTGTTGCATCCAAATCCGCATTTAAAAGTTTGTCTCTCCACAATTTATTACCATCCTCGTGATTTTAGGTATTAATTAAACCAATTATAACGGCACCTAACCAACATATTCCGCAACAATCAGAAGGTTGTGGGTAGATACTGTAGGGCCACCCACGTCATGCACACTTGAGAGATTGATATCGTGCCATATTTATAAACTTCAGCCCTATAATCACTGCTAATGAATAATTGCACTTGAGGCACACCAGTGCTACAAACTCTAGAGTTTAAAAGCACAACACAGTGTGTTTCAGGCGTTTGGGTATAGGGCTCTCCCCAGTGCTCACTGAGCAAAAGAATCGTTGTTTCTCTTTTTGTATTTGCTCCTTGCGCAGAAACGAATACGAATGTTGCTTTTTTTTCGAAAAAAATCATTTAATTCGATTTTCTCCGAATTGGTGCATGAGCAGCTCCGTTTGTATTTTTTGTCGCAACACTGAACGAATGTGTACTTACCGCCATTGAAAGAATCTTCCACCCGAGTAAGCGGTTTCTTGCTCGGCGAATCGGCACGGTTCAGCCAGTATCGACCACAAGCAGCTTTGTGGTCACGGGTTTCAACGCAGCGGCTTTCTATGGTGCTTTGCGTTGTGCGATATTGGATCAAAGTGCCTTTTTGTGTTTTTTTAAGATGGCAGGGTTAAAGACGAGAAAAAGGGAGGCGCAGGTCACGTCTGATATTTTAGTAGCGGCTTTTCGGACTAACATATTTGCTTAGTTTTACTCAAAGAGCCCACAATGGAGCATCGGTATGCCCTATTCTATGTTTTGTTCACAGGAACCGTCTGTTTCACAAGAAAAAAAGGCAAACACTTTTAAGTGGTGGAAGCACTATTGTTGAGCTGTGGATTTATTTTGCGCTGATGCCATTATAAAACCAAATAGTCTCGTATTTGCTCTTAAATTTCCAAATGTTGTCTTTGTGGTCAATGTTTAAAGAACTGTTTCCTTAGGTATAAGTTTAGTATGTCGCGCACTTTACAGAATAATTGAAAAGCAGTTAATAAGCTGCGGTGATAAAAAAATTAGGAATACTAAAAATTACACAAAAACGCATTGTGGTAAATTTCCGGGTTGCTATATCTCGTATTAGGCAAAAGTTCAAAAGAGCATGCAGGTTTGTGCATGCTTTTTAAAATTTTTGTTCAATATGGGATAGCTCCAGCTAGTATTTGTCATTGCCTTTTTAGGCGTGCAGCCCAGTGACGTATATTTGACACCTGTCCTTACATGATCCGCGCGACCGTGCTTTTATTTTTGTGTTGCGTAATTGTGCCAATATTTTGATGCCGTCCGGTTATTTATAACACATGGAAGCATAACGGTCACTGTAAACGGGTGAAAATCTCCACCTTTTCTCTTTATACAATCTTTCACAGAGGCAAAAGTAGCCAGTGGGCAGGGGGGCCACCTATCACAACCTCCGTGCCTCAGGTACGGTTGAAAAGCCGCTTACTTGCAACTTTGACTTTGCTCAAATAATCTATGCATGGTACAAACATACCAAGCCAGCGAGCCACCTGTGACTGTTAACTTTAATAAGTAATTATACAGAAACGCTAACAGAGATGAGTCACCTTTATCACACGTCTTAGATTTACAACTGCAAAGTTATTTTACAATATTTAGAAAACTTATTTTAATTAAACGTGAATGCTCTGAACCTACACGCTTGAGAAAAAAGAACAGACGAAAGAGAGCCTGTTGAGGAAGCTTGGACCAGAAGCTGCCGTTCAAAACGGCAAGACCAACTTTAGTAAAGCTTTTTGATGAGGAGGATTAATTACCACTTTTTAAGAAATATAAAATACATATGCCAACATTATGGGTTGATATTATCTGCTTTTATAAAGAGCATTCGTGTAAGAAGCTTGGCTGAAGGCAAACGCGGCTGTAGGCAATGCAGCGTATGTGTAGAAGTGCGAACCAACTGGCGCAAAATAGCCTAGACTGAGAACAAAAGAACATCATAACTCACATGATTGTGCTTTGTGTACTCTAGGGATGAAAGAGAGAGATATATAAAGCATCAAATGCACAGAATTTGGCAACGGAAGAACCTTGTGGTTAAGTATTTTTTTAAGGAACGATTCCCGGGTTTAAAACAGTGCTTTCCTGTTTCGAACAACTTAGCACGATATATGTAACAGCCAACCAACACGCTATATTCATTCTCCGTAATCAGTATGATCACTGCTTAAGCGGGCTTCAGTGCTACCATCAGCACCTTTTAGGGGCAAAGCTCCTTAAAGCGGCACCCGTTCGTCCCTCGTAGTCGTAGTCGTAGTGTGTAACAACTGTTACATTTTGACCTGCAAAGGGGTGCGGGTGGGAGATTTCTCCTGTGCTTTGTTGAGCAATAAAATATTCGCGGCGTGCGCGTTAACTAAAAGCCGAATGCTCCTGTCTCTCATTCCCCATTAACAGCCATTGGCATGTTCCAGTAAGATTCGTTAGTAGAAGTAGAAGTGTTAAAAGCCGACTTCTGCTGTCTCTCGTTCCCAGTAGCAGCCATTGTTTACCTCCAAAGTAGTGCCTGGTGAGATTTCTCCTGTGCGTTATTAAACAATAAAATTTTTTTGTTCAAAGCGCCGTTGATTGATGAAATAAACCAACGAAAGACGACAGATGTTTTCTAAAAGCAAAAAGAAAAGACGCCAGGTGTTTCTAAAGCAAAACAAAAAGAAGACGCCAGCTGCTTAACAAAAGACGCCAGATGTTTTCTAAAGCAATGATTTTATAATCAAAACCATATCAATACAGCTTTGTAGTTGCCGATGCTCGTTGCCGTCGGTGAGTGCTAGTATGTATAAGGATGCCGAAAGGCGGGCGCGCAGGGCAGCGGCGGCGCGCGCTCGCAGACAGGATTCTGAAGTGAGAGCACGCGAGGCAGAAGCGCACCGGGAAGCTGCGCGACGTCGCCGCCAAGATCCTACTCTACGGGAAAAAGAAGCCACATCAGCAAGGCAGCTTCGGCAAGATACCGCCGTACAGGAACAAGAAGCTGCAGCGGCACGTCAGCATCGGCAAGATCCTTCCGTACGGGAACGAGAGGCCACATCAGCA
Organism: Rhipicephalus annulatus; assembly: GCA_013436015.1. Taxonomy (NCBI): domain Eukaryota; kingdom Metazoa; phylum Arthropoda; class Arachnida; order Ixodida; family Ixodidae; genus Rhipicephalus; species Rhipicephalus annulatus. The sequence continues at coordinate 1,060,781 of WOVY01009271.1, forward strand.
AGGCAGCGTCGGCAAGATCTCGCCGTACGTGAACAATGAGCTGCAGCAGCACGTTCGTGTTGGCAAGATCCTGCTGTACGGAAACAAGAAGCCACATCAACAAGACAGCATCGGCAAGATACCGCCGTACAGGAACAAGAAGCTGCAGCGGCACGTCAGCATCGGCAAGATCCTTCCGTACGGGAACGAGAGGCCACATCAGCAAGGCAGCGTCGGCAAGATCCCGCCGTACGTGAACAATGAGCTGCAGCAGCACGTTCGTGTTGGCAAGATCCTGCTGTACGGAAACAAGAAGCCACATCAACAAGACAGCATCGGCAAGATCCCGCCGTACGTGAACAAGAAGCTACAGCGGCACGTCAGCGTCGGCAAGATCCTTTCGTACGGGAACGAGAGGCCGAGGCAGCACGTCAACGTCACGAAGCAGATCTTGAAAACGCTCGACAATGGGAAGCGGCGAGGAAGCGCGCATATCGCCAGGCGAATTAACGGAAGAAAATTTCACGGTATTAGTTCCACGAGCTTCGCCCAATCTCATCATCGTTCACCTCGTGGATATGCCGTCAATTATTTTGCTATGGTGCACAATGCGCAGTGAAGGGAAAATGTGTGCCAGCCGTAGGGTTTTCTTGGTTAGAATTTTGTTAGGTGGATTCACAAACTCGGTTTGCGACACGTGCACAACTTTTTTCTGAGCTTTATTCACTTACAGCTTATTACGTCAATTGACATACGCGTCGTATGCAGCAAGTTCCGTCAGGTTGTTTCCCGATCGGCTGTTGTCTTGTATAGCGGGAGTGGCATTCACCAACTTCCCTGCACGACATCGCAGCCAGTGTAACGTTTACAAAATTGATTAATTGATATGTGGGGTTTAACGTCCTAAAACCACTATATGATTATGAGAGACGCCGTAGAGGAGGGCTCTGGAAATTTCGACCCCCTGGTGTTCTTTAACGTGCACCCTAATCTGAGCACATGGGCCTACAACATTTCCGCCTCCATTGGAAGTGCAGCTGCCGCAGCCGGGATTCGATCCCGCGACCTGCGGGTCAGCAGCCGAGTACCTTAGCTACTAGATCACCGTGGCGGGGTAAAGTTTACAAAATGTTTAGGCAGTTTATGCCCATATTCCCTATTGAAAAAACGTCCACCATAGGAATCGTGGCATATTGCTGGATGAATGGATGGTAAAGATTTATTTTGTCAGTAAGCAACTGCGGAAGATTCCTTGTTAGATGGCCACCAACCCGAGGTTGACGGGTACTTGTGTGGCCCACTCCACGACCCTTATCTAAACGACTGGATCTGAGCTGGTCAGCACGGCCTCCCAGTGCTCAAGAGAGGAATCAAGCATAATATCCACCAGCGGCGGCCTTATGCTAGATTCCCAAAGTATGTGATCATATGTTGCCACAGCCTGACACCATTTGCATTGCGGCTTTATCTCCTCCGGGTACATTTTGTTCAACACCTTAGGGTTGGGAAAGGGTGCGACAGTGCGGAATCGAACCTGCCACCCTCGTATTTTTCACTGAGCTCGCTAACCACTGCACCACGCTGACAGATGGCAACTTCGTTGTTAAAGAAGTAGTGAACTCACAAACTCACTGTTCACCTTCACTTCTGTTTGTCGCTTACTCGAGATGGACGGGATCTGCACCTGCTACTAAAATTTGCACATTTGAAAAACACGAACAACTGCTGCCTGTAACGATTACCACTGCGACAATGGACACAGCGCTATGATTTTTTTCGTTACAATTTACAACCGCAAGAAAAAAAAAGCAACTCAAGTGAACTGAGGAGCAGGTAGAGTTTATTGGAGGTTACTGTTAAGTTTAATATGCGTTTCTCGCTCCTTCCAAAGGGCGATATCTGTTAAGGCTTTATTACGCTTCTATGCTCATTTGATAGATACACCCACACAATTGATTGTGTGATGTTTTTCGCGCAACGCACAGCGCAGTCGTGCCAGTGCACGGCTGTTGCTCTGTCGTTAGGAACAACTACATAGCGGCTTGGTTAAAACGAATGCAGTGCGCCAGAAACATTATGCTCTCATATTAGTTCAGTAAGCCTACGAATTGACGAGTCTATGTTCTCGCATAAAAGCCTGTGAAGTGCTGGCAAGTGCGACCGGTGGCTGTCGGTGAGGGGACGCGTACATTTGGTGGAAATGCTGCAAGCGCGTCGCATCGATGTTTGTCGTTTATTGTACGGACACCGTACGCAATAAAAAGGCTTCATTTAGGTTAAATGATGCCACAGCTGTACTGTATTGCCATTTTTTACTCGTCAAAATTGCGGATTCTGAAGCCAAGAAATCCCCGCCGCGGTGGTGTAAAGGCTAAGGTACTCGGCTGCTGACCCACAGGTCGCGGGATCGAATCCCGGCTGCGGGTGCTGCATTTCCGATGGAGGCGGAAATGTCGTAGGCCCGTGTGCTCAGATTTGTGTGCACGTTAAAGAACCTCAGGTAGTCGAAATTTCTGGAGCCCTCTATACGGCGTCTCTCATAATCATATAGTGGTTTTGGGACGTCAAACCCCACAAATCAATCAATCAAGCCCAGAAGTGCCGATAACGTTGTATGGGCTCGGTCGATATGACTAACCTTTGGTAGAAATCATGGTAGTAAAACAGAAGAGTGAAAGTCGAATTTGCCGGGGCTCATCTTGACGCATGTCGAAGTAAAAGATTATGCATATTCACACGCCCTTTGTTAAATTGAAAGTACGGCTCAAGCAATAGTTTGCAAGAATCACCATAGTTGCGTTTCTAGCGTGGCGAGATCAAGTGACCACTGTGTTCTTCTCTATCATCGAAAGGGGCAATTGTGAACTGGAGCTTATTTATTTGTCAACAACTGCGCGCCGATGTAAAACATTTATTATCACTGTTCACAGTGACCCCTTTAGTCTTCTAAACATCACAACAAAGAAACACATCGTGAATGTCAAACTGATGTAAGTACGTGCGCGAAATGTAAACATATGCCCAGCCACATATTCTAAGCTTCACAAAATAGAAGCGTTGTTGACACCACAGGAATGAAAAAAATAAACGTGCGAGAAAGCGTTAATGAGCAGCGTTGGTTTCTTTGGACTGTAAATATATATCTCTGCGCATTCAAGAATGAAACACTAGAAATCAGTGATTTCACATACTGTCATGTGCTTTTTCATTATGCCACCATTATCCACCAAGCTTCCATCACGCCACCGTCATCCACCTTGCTCATTATGCCATCCACCAAACACGTTTTGCCTCGCCACCATCAGCCGGCATTTTCCACCGTCACCACCATTAGCTGGCCACCACCACCACCATCTGCCATAATTTTTTTCACTTTCGCCGTCATCAGTCATTATGCCCACTACAGTTTTCTTAACATCCAGTGATATGTCCACCATATCCACCAACGATTCCAGCATTTACCAACCCAGAATATTTAATAAGGTTGCTATAGAAATTCGCCCATTTCTCTTAATTATAATCTTTTAGGCTTTATTACTTCACAATAACGCAGCTTTGAGTGTTGCCGTTTGATTTACGGCCTGCATTAGCGTTATACTGTGAGCCTATCACTCCCCATAAGATAGATGGACGAAGAACTCTAGGGCCTAAAGGGCTTCGTACGCGTAATTAAAAATAAAAAAAATCTAAGAGTACAAAAAAAGTTTCCTTGACGCAACAAAAGTTTTGTGATTTGCTGTTCTGGAGAAATTACTTCCGGACTTGTTTCACCGCTCCTTCGACTCCTGTTTCACATTTCTTTTCAAATTTTGCAAAACGTTTGCCAGTTATGCGAACTGCATTTGTGAACAAAATTTCGCTGACATGCGTCTGTGGTAGCAGATAATCTGTGGTCCGGACCACCTCAATCCACGAGAACAACAAAACAAGCAAAAATTAAAAAAAAATAACAACACGCATTTTTTTACTCCGTACTGCTACCTATGACTCCATAGAACTCTCTTGCCCAGATGCACTACGTCCTAAGCATTCTTATCGAGCCAGGCTGGTGATACTTCCTTGTACATTCTTAGTAATTTGCGATAGTTCCCGAGGACGTGCCACATTGCCAGGGAATGCAAAAAAAAAAACATTATGTGAAGAGAGTTGCTCGTTTAGGACAAAATCACTAAGGAGGTTTTCTATTAAGCTCTCCAAAGCACTTGTTCGTTCGAGCGTACAACCTATTACAGCAAGCCTCCTTATTTCTTTTTAATAGGGCTTCGAGAAGGGCGCGTGCGAGAGGACCATACAAAATGAGCACCCTTAAAAACTCGAAGCCTCAATCAAGCAGCACAGCTAACCCGCCCCCATAAAGCAGCATGCTTCACGCATTTGTTTCTTTCGTTGTGTTATTTCCGTGCTCTCTTTTTTAAGGTCATTGTGCCGTCATCCTCTTTTATCCGGCGCTGAAAAGTCATTAGCTGCGTATCTCTAATGATGAAAAAAGAACGGTTATAGAATGTTAAGGCACACTAGCGGCAAGTAGATATGTTTTTGAGTTCCAAGTAAACTTAGGAAAACCTCTCGAACAGCGATTTTCACATTAGTCACGCCATCGTTGGTAATCGCTGCACGCTTCATTACAACGGCGCTGGGCCACAAAGGCCCTCTCCTTAAAACGAGGCTTGGGATTCATTTAGGTTTTTTTTTCTGGGAAAAAAATTGAGCCAACGCCTTCTTGCCCCCCAAGCCCAACATTTTTTTTTCTTTTTTGCCTTTTTCGGTGCTCCTGAAATTAGCGTTACAATGTCTTGGCTCTTGACGCTATCGCATGGAAACCTTCGCGCTAGAGGCCCATTGTGATGGCACGATATTAGGCAGGCATGTAATTGATCGCTGTGAAGTTACTAATATAAAAATTTTATGCGCCCAAGCGGCGCTGACTAACTACTTGCACTGAGCTCCCGCCAAACAGCAGAGCAGATGGGTAGGCTTCTTCTGTAGAACAACCATCATGACCGAAACACAACTGTGTGAACGGACGCATTATTGTTTTAAAGCAGTATTTTAAGCAGTTTGCATAGCTGGAAAGATGATGTATTAATTATCAGTAGGCCCCAATACTCTCACGCAATATTTGGTACTGTTTCGTCATGAAATATCTCATAAAATTATGAAACATTGTTTAGGTTATCTACAGAGCGAAGAATATATCTTAACAATTGTTGGATAGGGTGATTTGTCGGGGATGCATAAAAGTTATTGCGTGTGCACTATCAGTTATTCTGTTCTTTACGCAAAAAGGTATGGTTGAGTTGTTCAACACAAAGGAGTGGATAACCAGCAAAACACTCCAATCTTTCGTACAGAGATATAATATCTATTGATTGGCACTGTGCACCATTGTGATCAGCCTTTCTTTGCGGCACTTCATGATGAAGGCCTTTCGCAATGGCCTTCATTCCAGCATTTTTTGCGCGAGATGATCGCATTTTATGTCTGCAAACTTCTCGGCACCCCACCTAACCCGTTGCCGTATTCGGCAGTAATTGTAATTCATTCTTATTGATTGCGACATTTTAAGTCGCCACCTTTTTTCTGCCCTTTTTCTTGCAGGACCTGTACAGGTCATTTGCTTTTACTTAAATGGGTTCCGGAACAGTTTTCAGCATGATCAGAAACTGCTGCCGATCGGTAGTGGACGCCACCGAGAATACGCGAGCTAAACAATATAGTGCGACACGATGCCCGAAGCTAGCAATTGATTCATAAAATCAGAAAAAAATCATTTGCAAAGTAAGTTCTACAAATTATGTCATATACTGAAACGGCCGCGTTATATACCCAACTGAACGGTCCTGGTCCAATTTGAACATTCCGAACTGCATAATTACGCCGACCGCCACGGGAGGCCGTCACAAACCAGCGTGCTCAATCGCTATAACACTGAGTGGGAGCAAAGCATTAAACAAAGAACAAAAAATGTTCGATGTCATTACGTGAACGTGTAACAGCTTCTTTGGCCAGCTCTATCCTTGACTGCTTAGCTTGGAGAGCGCTCATCGGCACGAGAGACGAGAAAAAGCAGTTACAGCTTGCGACAAATCTCTGGCACTCAACTCTTACTTGACGAATAGTAAACATCTATTGAGATAGAGAGAGAGAGAGAGAGAGAGAGATAAAGATGCAAGGAAAGGCAGGGAGGTTAACCAGACGCACATCCGGTTTGCTACCCTGCACTGGGGAAGGGATAAAGGGCATTTATATGAACACTCTCGGCTGGATTTCGCCGCCTCCGTCGGCGTCAATGTCGACGTTGGTGACAACCGTCACTCACCGTACATCTATACGCATCTATATATACTAAAAAAATTGGCCCCGTATCTGCACGTTTTCCGGCAATTGTCGTCGAAAGACGATAGTCTAGCGTCTGGAGAGAGTGAACAAAACGTTTATTTGATGTTATGTGCCAGAAAAGCGGTTAATTGTATTCTGTAGGCGCAGCGTTAGAGTGTCTAGATCCGTGCAGCGAAGGCAAACGAGGGCATCAAGGCACGTTAGACACGAGAGAAATCTTGCAGTTATCTTCGAAAACAGAGGAAGGCGTGCGCGCCTTTCTCGGGGGCGATAAGCTGTAGAATTAAAAGGGACGGGCATGGGGCTTTAGTATCAGCAAAGCGTTGAAAACACTTGCCTTTTTAGCATCACAATGCGTTATCAGCACCGCGTGATAACGGCAATGGTCATGAGAATTACTTATGTATGCATTTTCTAGTATAAGTACTTACATACAAAATATTGGCGTGTTGTTTTGGTGCCTCTGGTATGCGCAATAACTGCTTTTTTATTGACACTTGTAAAAGTATGAACGGTGAAACTTGAGTAATATTGGTAGGCGCTGCGGATGGAGTTCGCTGTTTGGGGCCGTTTAGAGTATCGTTACGGCGAACAAACATTTATATGTAAAGACAGACAGACAGACAGACAGACAGAAAGACAGAAAGACAGACAGACAGACAGACCAAACTTTTTGCGTCCAAGTACCCCAAGAAAGATTATCGTCTTTAATAAATCAGAAAAAGACTCCGGCGCGCAGAATTGAACATCTGACTTCTTTGCGATTGCGTGGCATAAACCACTGAGCCACTGAGGGGCACCTCTTTCACCGTGAAAACGGCAAGCTATGTATATCTAACACGTGCCGCTGCTGAGAACGATCTCGGGAGAACTGTCGTGTTTTCAGCAATACCAGTGAGACGGCACAATGAGCGAGCGTCGTCAGATTGTCACGATGTGGTGACGCGCGCTGATGTGTTCAGCTCCCACGCGCACTTTGCGCCGCGGAGGCAGAGGGGGTAGACGCTGACGCGTGCACATGCTTATTTCGCGATGGGAAGAATTGTACACCCATGCGTTTTCACCGGAATGGTTCTTTTATAGTTACAGGGGGCACAAAGAAGACTGCACTCGCTGCACACCCTCCGTTTTCGAAAAGGGCGCGCTTTTCAGACACAGTGAAGTGACAACTGAGGCACTTATTCGTTTATCTGTATCTGTGAGTACGTTTCGTGTGTCATTTGTGCGTGAGGAACTCGGGACATGCTTTGATCAACTTGCCATTCTTCGCATGACATTTCATTTTTTTTTGCTATCCCATTTATTCCTTCGCCTTAGCAGCGAAGCTGTAACTTTCTTAACGTCAATTTGTCAGGCAATAACTGCTTTAACTATTCCGTTTGATGTCTGATCGGAAAACTATTGCAGGGTATTCTTGACATTTAAAACGATATTATCTAATACTCTTTGCCCGCTCTGCTATTTTCATCGTTCATAAAAGTACGCATGTGTTTCTTCGTACGAGTGAGCATCGATGACTATGGCTCTTTCTGGTGTTTTTTATTCTCTTGGTTTATGCCCATATTTCGGAACCAGTAAAATCTATCTGTTGCTCACTTACCTTTGTAGCGACATTGATATGTTACTGGTCATGAGTTGAGAATCTCTACATTAGTGCGCCAACACATCCACAATTTTTGGTGAATTTTTTGAATGTGAGTCAGCTTTCCTCTTGATATTTCGTTTGGACACACATACGGTTCAAAAAATTAAAAGACCCTGTTGTCCATAAAAAATTCTGTGTATTTACGTGGAACGACTAGGAGTATCTGTGGTTTTCTTACATATTCATCAGAATATTCATCGTAAAGCCTACTTCAAAGCTTACTCAGTTCAATTCTTGAGACCCTTTTTGATAAATTTTGTAACCATGGTTCTGAAAATACGACGTCGTTTGCAAACCATGCATTGCTACAATATAGTTTGTCAATATTTATACCCAATATTTACTAATCTATTTGTTTAAATACTTCTATAGAGAAGGAGTGAATAACAATGGATACTTTCTGTCGCCTCGGCGGAGCTTTTTCTCGTTAAGAATTTTCCCGGAATGTTTTCGGTAATAGCGTACTATTTTCTCATTAAAACAAGCGAAGGCGTAGCCGCACAATGAAGTAATGTAGTTGATGTCCTCATTGAGCCAAGAAGAATAACTGCAGCCTTACTCGACACAATCTCTACTAATCCATCTACGTGGAGGACCCCTAATACGAATATTGCGGGGTGTACAAGTGTGTCCAAACGAGCATCCCTAGTTACACATCCTATAGCTTTAGTTTCAACTTTGTGTTGCCATGACAACTGAAAGTTCGGTGTTCTTTACACACAGCACGCCCAGAATACTGTGTGTGAGTGTGCATGAGGAAATGGTTGTCGTTGAAGGTCTCGTACATTGATTGATGGGTAATAGTGAAGGTAGTAATAAGGATGGCGAATGGCACTATGAAATGTGAAGCCAATAGAGATACTGTCTACCATCCTTCATGACTCTTCTGTGTTGTGTCACAACAAAAAACGTACCTTGTGAAGTGCATAACCTTGCAGTGGTTTGTCAGGAAAGTGCGCAGAACTTTTTAAAACAGAATTTTTCTGTCCGCGTTCTGTCTCCTTCCATCAGTGGCATGAATGCCCACAACATTGATCCGTGCCGGTGACAATCGATAACTGGAACAGCGTGGGCTTTTTGCAGGCTCCATCAAGTTTTGTTTAATAATAAAACAAATAATTTAGTGGTCGTTTTATGAGCGGCACTGGACACTGTGCTCGCATTTCTCCACCGTATGCAGGCAGGCATGCCAGCATGCGAACACACCACTGGCAGAGCCAACAGGCGGCCATTTGAACGCATGAGAAAAAAAGGGCAAAAATTAGATGCTGTCGCAATCTAAAGCGGTTTAAAATGCAAAAAAAACATTTCAAATTATACGTGTTTTTTAAGCAAACTAAACTTACCTGCGATGATTTCTTGTTTTACCTATAGACTGTAAAGATTAAGTACTTTTGTTGTTGGGTGACGCTAGTGGTCACTTTTTATAAACTTTCAACATTAGGTTAAAATTGTTTTTTTTCTGCCACGAAGACATGCTTGTTACCGCCGATGTGATCAACTATCTTTTCATTTGCGCCCAATCAGAAAAAGTTTTCCGAGCGGTAAGCAGTCCGTCAAAATGGTGAGCTAACCTACTTAAAGGGGTCATGATAAGCTCACCCACCCACTAAATTGTGGTTTCTGTTGAGAAATAAGAAGTAGAGGATCTAATTGTGTATTTAAACTAATGAGAAATGTATTTTCAAGTAATACTTATTCGTGAAATCGGCCGTGTAAGTGGCCGGCTATGAACCCTGCCCACCACCAACGATCGAAATGTTTTATGGCGTGTGTGACAATATGTGCTTCACATAGTGGAGCAGTCGTCGTCTACCTAAGTTTCAACCACTGCAAATGCTGCAATTTCCAATGTCGCATTTAAGATAGCTGTAATAGCTTCATTGTACTTCACGCCGCTGAGAAGGAAACAAAGTCGTTGTCCGGAATACAGACCCTTGCGAAGCAAATTGCGTTATGGCTAGAGAATGTGCCAAGGTTGTGAGACTCTCGGGCCACTCATGCGTTTTTAAAAGGGCTCGCTATAAACTATAACATTGACTAAAAGCACCGTAATTTCAACAGCTTGCTTGTAAACACCCATGCAATAGGCCACATCACACAGATTATGAGCGAAAATTGAGTGTCCTGGTTCCTAAGGCTAAAGCTTAGTACACATGTTGAAGATTCTGCTAATTTACCTCTACTTCACATTTTTCTGTTGAACGAAGTATCTATATATAGGTCACCTGTACCTGCTTTCCGGTTGAGACACATTTCACATTTATTTTTCGCAGCAATTTCAAACGTCTGCCACTCATTTTGGTTGTTGACAAAGTACTGCTGCCACCTCCCTTCCATGCAAGACTGTTCCATGAACTGTGCTGACTGAACATCGAGACGCTTTTTTACCATTTGATGACTCATTTTCAACTTTTTCTGTGGAAAATACATGGCTCATAGTGTACAGACCATTTTCTCTAGTGTCGTATTTTTCATGACATTCAGCCAGCAGAATTCTCATTTGGCAAAGTACATGTTTAGAGCGACGAATGAATAAAGTTAATGCAGCCGATATTAGCGCAATATTAAGATGCGACTTTACATCATCATAGTATGGTAACGTAAAAATTACTGCGTGATGACGGTAGTGTTACATCAATAGATGGACGACGTTTTAGCGAGAATTCTCTTACGATCGCAATACTGAATCATGGTGACGAGCCAGCAGACAGGTTAGCGTGATCCAGAGAAGTAAAGTGTGACGAGAATCAGTAGGCGTAGTGTGAATTATACACAGCCTGAAATGTATAGCAGAGAAAGTTTACGTGACAAGAATGCCTGTTTCCGTCACGGTGACAACTGCTGGCCTGACTGAGCAGATGCTGCAAGAATGCCCCTGGTCTCTTGAAAATTTTGTAAGTCCAAGGTTACTCAAGCCATTTTTATAGTGAACAATCAGAATTGAAGAATGTTGGCCAGACTAACTAAATGATGCAACCACCTAAGCATCTTGAATTTAAGCGCTTGGTAGATCCTTCGGTCAATACTTGGTACGTATTTTGGCCTTAAGCTGGGTCTTCCTAAACGTGCGAATATAAGCGCAGTTTGATTGCTGAGTAACTGATTGTTTGGTGAAGTAGCCAATCCGTGGCAGTGTCTCTGTCAAAATTTCTGAGAGAATTTATGGTTTCAGTTGAAACTAGGTGCTAAAGTTACTATCGCCATATGCAAAAGGCACATAAAACGTTTTTTAAAGTTTTTTTTTCTTTTTTCAAACACCATTCGAAAACTGCTCATAAACGCACATTTTTTTCTTCCTCTAAGACGGGATATCCTAAACAAAACCTTCATGTATTGGCCCCCTCCAGCAGAAACTGCTTTATGACCACAATAACCATTTGTCACTTCATGTTCTTCGCCTAAGAGAGAATGCCTAAAAAGGAGAAAAAGAATGCTATGCGCAATTTTCCCCAGAGACAATTAAAAACAGCCGTTGTAGTTTTCTTACAGATTTGACCTTAACTTTGTGTCATGTGAAAGCTAACTAAGTAAATATGTTTGTATACGCAGTACCTGCTTTATTATTGTATGCTAATCACATTACTCAGTTTGTGATTAGTTTATGCGCATATTTGGTTACTCAGCACGCCATATTCTTCTCGCATCTCAGATGGATACATTCAGCACAAAGAATTTTCGTAAGGCTGCAGCGCGAGAGAATTACGAAGTGTGGTTATGACACTTTGATTCCGCGTAAACTAACGTTTGTCACGGTTTTCACTAAATGCCTACAGATATCCTGTTCCAAAACCTTTCTTGTCTTGACGTGTTCAAGAGACGTTGAATAGGTTAGAAATTATGTGGTGGGTGTCTTGGTACAGCTAAAGATGATGACAGACAACTAGCATGGTGGACTTCTAGTACCCTTATTGAAACGCGGAGGTTCGCAGAGCACCACTCAAGATTTAAAAACAAATTGTGAGATATAAATACCAGCCTCTTTATACTTTCAAGCCTTTTGGTTTTCTTCGCACTTCCACACATGTACACATGTGATGTACCCAGGAACCAACGTTCTACACGATCTTGTTTTCGTTCAATAACGCGTGATATTTCACTATTGTTTTAGAAGCCTAAATTCATCAAGAAAAACCTAAAGAATAACCGAATTGTTAGACATGGCTGGCCTACTTTATTCAAGCACACCTAGCTTTACTCTTGTTTTCAGTATCTTTATTCTTTCACGCGTTAGCAAAACTAGTACGCAAGCAAAGGGAAATGAAAGAGGGCAGCAGTAAACCATTCTCCTAAATTAAATAAAATAAAAGTGGGTTGAGAACTTGTTGTAGCTGATGTTTCTCTGTCCACTGTCTGCAGTAACTTCTAACAGAAATTATTGAAGTAAAAAGGCAGCTCTAATGCTATCGCGGACGTGCACAGCATTAGAGAAAACACAATATTGTTACATCATGGCATCGACAAAAACACTTCAGTTTGCTACCGCTGAAAGTCGTATGATTTAGAGCTTTATAGAAAACTTGAAATGTCTGCGGAGCATTGTTCTCCATAGCATTGTCTTAAAGCGCGACATATTAGCAGAAGGGCACTACGAAGGCCCAGGCTCTGCTTTTCGATAGTTACTTCGGATACATTCATGACATTGCATTCGCGAAATGAAAGCCTTTTAATAACTATATATTTTACAGCAAGGCTAGGTTAAGCTAGGCAATGATAATGAACATCACGGAAACAGGCTAGCAAAACTAATTTTCTATTATGAACCTACGCTAGAACAGCAAGACGAGAGAAGTGAGGAAGGCAGCAGTTAGGCCACCAAATTGCGGCGAAGTGAAGGCGGCGAGCCGTAAACACCGGATACGTACTACGAGAAAGTACTACTGCGATATACGACAAAGACAGCGGCGGCAGCGAAAACACTCCGAAGCGATGGAAGCCCTGTGCCAACGATGATGGGCCCGCTTATTTAGGACCGATGCGAAAGCTTGGTTTCAGTGCGAGCTTCTGTCTCTGCTGTTTGTACATCTGTGCCGTGTATGGGGCTGCCTGTAGTTTGGTTCAATTGAACCTCTATGCGCCAAAAATGAACGTAGCAGTAACCTAGAATCGAATCACGTCGATGATGCCCAGCCAGAACCTATGTGCAACCTGGAAACAACCCGAGTTCTCTAGAAATGCATAGAAACAACCTAGAAGCATCTAGATTGGTCTTGATAATCATACAGTTTCGTTGGTTCAAGCTTTGCACGGCTCAATGCAAGCCTGACCAGTTTTATTGGGTGCAATTATTATTAGTATTTTTGTGAGAGTTCCTTTAGTAGAGCCAGGGTGTTCCATATAAATTTTTCCTTTATGGCACCAAAACGCACCTAATGGCACCATTTACCTTAAGGTACCAAACGATACCTCAACCGGCCAACCCCATCCGCAGCGCCCACCGATATTGCTCAAGTTTCAGCGTTCTTACTTGCGCGATTGTCAATTAAAAAGCAATTGCGCATATCTTATGCATCATAACAACATGCCGATGTTTTGTATGTGTGTCTTTATGCTATAGAAGGCGCACACAGGTAATTTTAAGGCCCGTAGTGTTTATCACGCTGCACTGACAGTGCAACGCAATGTTCAAAAAGGCAAGTGTTTCAAACACTTCGCTAAGACGACACGGAAGTGGCACCTGCTCATTGCTCTGCGTTCTACATCTTTTCGCCTCCGAGACAGGCGCGCATCTTTCTTCGCGGGTGCGCACTCCTTCCTTCGTTTTGGAAAACAAATGCCAGATGGCGCTCGTGTCTAACGTGCCACGATGCGCTCGTCCGCCTTCGCTGCACTGATCGCGACTCTCTAATGCAGCGCTTCCAGGACGCAATTGATCGATTTTATAACATCAAATAAACGTTTTGTTCACTCTCCCCACACGAAAGATCTTTTGATGACATTCAGAGTGAAGCTTGCAGATACGGGGCCATTTTTTGGTGTTGTGATGAGAGTATGAGAATGTTGATTTATAGTCTAGATCACTCTATTGCATACTTCATTAATTCGGTAGCTTAGGTGTGACCAGTGCCTCATTTGCGTGCGTACATCTTCCTATATAAATAACGCCACAAAAAAGTCCTAATCACATGAGGCAAAAACGATTACCGTGCTTCTTCAAGCTATGCAAGGTTATACAACTTATTATTATAAGAGTTGAAGTTTGTATTTAGATTTCTTATGCAAAAAGTTTTGACTTCATTGCTTTCGTCCACCGTCAACTAACATAATCTAGCATAATAACCGGAGGTCCTTCGTCGTAATGTTGCTTACTAAGGCGAAATGTTTAGACCCTCATCAAACACGAAATCTGGCTGTCGGGGTTTCACGGCGTCCGGGATGACTGTTGCAAAAAATATGATAACGTGATCACTTCACCAGGTGGCGTCACAATGAAGAGAGAGATCAGCAAATTTTGCGGCATCCTTACGGCGTCATTATGGCGTAACTTTGGGGTCATGTGATGTTACATCATAAGAGAACACCATCGCATGACATCATAGCTTTGTCAATAATGTTACGGTCTTGGAAGCAGCGCAAAACTATGTAGGCGCCCGGGGTCTTCGAGACCACGCAAAACCACACCAGTTGCACAAGGCTTTTTCAGGGTGGCGGGGAAGGATCAATTAATTGACTGCAAAAAAAGAGAATGATTGCCCTTTCGCGTAAATATCTGATGCTGTGAGTTTTTTTTTTGTGGACATATAAGACGTAGTGTGCAATGAGTTCTCTTCCAAGCAAGCAAGAAACCACTGAGTCGTCATGCGTTTGACTACCCTGAACTGGTATTCAAAGAAAGCAGTCAATCACAAGAACAAATGAGTGTCTACTCCGGCCAGGACAAAACGCCGGCATGGAATTTCTAATCAGTATTTCCACACGCCACTACTGCCGTGAACTTCTTGCCATAAGCCACAGAAGTTTCGGATTTTCTCGAAGCGAACTGGTGTAGAAGGTAGTTTAAGCCGGAATAACTGAGCAGTACGTGAAGCATACAACCCACATCACCCCCATGCCTCCACTGCATCCTACATTATTATAGAAAACATTCCATCTAAATGGTGGATTATGGCACTTCTTGACGTAGCAACGTTCAGAAGGAATGTCCTCCTTATCCAGTGAGATGCGTTGGAAACAGTATCCTAAAAAGTACCAATATTTACCAATCAGGCTCATATTCACAGTAGGCCCGTTGGTGCGTTTGATAAACGAGGTACGCTCGTATACACAAACCATTTTGGTAGTTATACCATTCAGAAATATACTACATAAAGAGTGGCCACATGAGCCTTTTCGCTGCCCAGCAAAATTGGGCCTGACCAACCGCTAGATAGCGTAGCCATCCCCCCATTTACTCCTTTGTTAAGACATAAAATAGCTTTCTCAGCAGGACAATAATACCCAAGTTTGGCATCAATTTTTTTCAAAGAAGAAATTTTATTAATTTGTGCAATTTTCTATGTCTATTCTACATCATATCCCACTGTGGACATTTATTGCCTTGCAATAGGAAACAGTAAAGTAAGACTAGACAGTGTTGTTTTTCTGCATTTATTTTGCCCAGAGGCACGTTCATGTGGTTTAGATGTACTGTACATGTATTCCCTTTCAGAAAGCATGGGTGTGTAGCCTAGTGGTAAAGACGCTCACTTTCAGAGCGTGAGAAACGTATTTATATATCAGTGTCCAAAAAAAAACTTTTTTACTTTGTTTATGCTGAAGATATGATCGGGTCTGACCAACCGCTCGTGGCGCTGAAATCAGTGCAGTAGCTGGGCCGCAGGGCCTCCGGGAGTGTCCGCTCTTTATGTATGTTTCTATATGGTTATACCTTTTGAATTGCGACCATTTTTTGTGCCCTCCTAGTTTATTTAGAGTGTACAGAAACTTACGGCACACACATTGTTGGAAAGGACATCAAAAAATATATTTACTTTAGATAAACAGGCAGGCATACATATGGAGCTCAGTCTGCCCGAGCTAGCACTAAACGTCATCGTCTTTCCTAGCATGTTCATCTCTGGCACCCCCTAGCATCATCCCCTGCGGTGAAGGCACCATCTCAGTCCTTGGTTCGTATGAGTAATATCGCTTTAGCCGAGTGACGTGAACAACCTTAGAACAGGATCGCGCACTGGTGATGTTAAGAAGTTCAGTTTGAAATGTCACGTCGGTGACTTGGCCCACTACACGGTACGAACCCGAGCACGGCGAAGTCAGCTTTTCACAGGGGCCAACTCACCGTGGCGGCATCCAGAGAAGGACTGTGTCACCACAATTGAAGTGAACATCCCGATGGCAGGCATTGTAGACCAGTCATTGTCGTTCCTGCGAATCGCTAATAGGCAGGCGAGCAATCTCACGTGCCTCAAGAGCTCTTGAAATCACATCGCGGGCGCATTCTGATGTGTTGCTAACGGTATGAAGGAGCGTGTCAAAAGGCAGCGTGTATTCTCGTTCGTACAAAAGAAATAATTGCGAGAAACCTGCAGTATCATGCCGGGACGTATTATAGGCAAATGTTACAAATGCGAGGGCTGAGTCCCAGTCACGATGGTCCGATTGATTGATATGTGGGGTTTAACGTCCCAAAACCACTCTATGATTATGAGAGACGCCGTAGTGGAGGGCTCCGGAAATTCAGACCACCTGGGGTTCTTTTACGTGCACCCAAATCTGAGCACACGGGCCTACAACATTTCCGCCTCCATCGGAAATGCAGCCGCCGCAGCCGGGATTCGAACCCGCGCCCTGCGGGTCAGCAGCCGAGTGCCTTAGCCACTAGACCACCGCGGCGGGGTCACGATGGTCCGAAGAAACGTACATGGCAAGCATTTCTGTGCTGGTTCTATTTAGCCGCTCTGCGAAGCCGTTTGTTTGAGAGTGATACGCAGTTGTGAACTTGTGCTTTGTAGCGCATGAGTGTAATATGTCTTGAATAACTTGTCATAAAAAGTAGCGACCCCAATCGGTAAGCAGTTTCCGAGGAGTGCCGTGGTGTAGTGTGAGGTCTTCCAGGAGGAAGTCAGTGACGTCAGTCACACAACTGGTAGGAAAAGCCCGCGTGATGGACTGCCGAGTGGTGTAATCCATGGCGACTGCTACACACTTGTGCCAAGTAGGTCAAGGCCTACCTTACAAAATAGTTCGGATGGGATCTGAATGGGCTGGCGTCCCGCTTGTTGATTGATTGATATGTGGGGTTTAACGTCCCAAAACCACTCTATGATTATGAGAGACGCCGTAGTGGAGGGCTCCGGAAATTTAGACCACCTGGGGTTCTTTAACGTGCACCCAAATCTGAGCACACGGACCTACAACATTTCCGCCTCCACCGGAAATGCAGCCGCCACAGCCGGAATTCGAACCCGCGCCCTGCGGGTCAGCAGCCGAGTGCCTTAGCCACTAGACCACCGCGGCGGGGCGGCGTCCCGCTTGTAGGGTTGCTAGTTTTTTTTGTGGTGTTTACAGGATTTGCGTGAGGCGACGTAACGGCAGACGATTCGGTAAATACCGGGCCAAAAGAATTGACGTCGAACGTGGTCATAAGTTCTTGAAACTCCCAGGTGACCAGCTGTCGGAATATCATGCAACTGCGCGAGGACAATCTGACGCATATGTTGTGGTATGACCAAAAGCAGTTCAGGTCCATCAGGATGCACGCTGTAGAGATATAATACGCCATCTTGGAGCAGAAACATACGGAGAGACGAAGGAGTTGCGGGATTACTGAGCCGAAGGATTACATCTCTGAGGTGAGGAACGTGACATTGCTGATCTCCGTTGTTGCTGAACGCGGAATGTGCTAAAACGCAAGTGGACACTTCATTTACAGAAAGGTCTGCTGGGACTACGGGATGACTCGACGAGCAATCAGCATCCTCACGGTGGCGGCCTGATTTGTAGACAACAATGTACGAATATCCATGTAGCCGTAGAGCCTACCAGCCGAGACGTCCACTAGGATCTTTTAAAGACGACAGCCAGCATAAGCTGTGTGAATTAATGACTACCGGGAACGGCCGTCCATACAAATATGGCCGAAATTTAGCCACTGCCAAGACGAGTACGAGGCATTTGCGTTCCGTGATGTAGTAATTTTGTTTTGCTGGCAATAAAAGACGGCTAGCGTATGCAATGACGCGCTCGCAGCCATGCTGTCGTTGTGCCAAAACGGCTCTGACTCCATGGCCGCTGGCGTCGGTACACACTTCCGTCAGAGCACATGTATCAAAGGGGCCAAAAGTGGGTGGAGTCGTAAGTATTGTCCAGGGGGCGTGACGTGGCCGAAGGGAGGAGACTTCGTGTTGGGATTTAACTGTTCATTTGGGCGAACCTGTGCCCGGTAAACAGAAAGTCTAATTACAGCAGCAGTCTCGCACAGATAGCAGTCTCGGACTGATAGCGGCGAACGGAGCGTCGGCCTTCGATCAACAACTGACAAGCGGCGAAGCGCGTCGGCATTTATACTCTTGCCGTCGAATGTTCTAGCGTTATCGCTGGCGGTGGCGTAGGTTCCAGAACAATCTGTACCGTTCGCACAGTGGGCGTGACCTTATCGAAATGATCTACTACAGTCCGGAACCTTCTCGAAAACTGCAGGCGCGGTTTGCGCTGAGAATCGTGTGGGGTTTTGGGACGATAACAAAAACTTGGGAAATTGAACGTGGCATTCCCCCCGTCTGAAAAAAGGCATCGTCCCGATGCTTTGACTAAAGATGAATGTACAATAATAATGCAAGAAAGTACAATGAATAAATTACGATACAACAATAATACAAAAAAACACTGTTTCAGTTTGTTAACGCGCATGAAACGGCTTGAGGCGTGCGACATGGATGACTTCAGGTCGCGATCGGCGTCGTTGAGAGTTCGTGATGCCGTCGGGGACAACCTCGTAAACAAGTGGGCCGAGACGTCGAACCACCCTGTACGGTCCGAAGTACCGTCGCAGAAGCTTTTCACTTAGTCCACGTCAGCGTATCGGCGTCCACACCCAAACACGTTCACCGGGCTGGTATTCCACGAAGCGTCGTCGAAGGTTGTAACGGTGGCTGTCGGTCGTCTGTTGATTCTTGATACGGAGACGCGCAAGTTGTCGGGCTTCTTCGGCGCGTTGAAAGTACTCGCTCACATCGAGGTTTTCTTCGTCGGTGACGTTGGGTAACATGGCATCGAGCGTCGTTGCCGGGCTCCTTCCGTAGACCAATTTGTATGGAGATATCTGCGTCGTCTCCTGCACCGCCGTGTTGTATGCGAAGGTCACATACGGAAGAATGGCGTCCCACGTCTTGTGTTCGACATCGACGTACATTGACAGCATGTCGGCGATCGTCTTGTTAAGCCGCTCGGTGAGGCCGTTGGTCTGTGGGTGGTACGCTGTCGTCCGGCGGTGGTTTGTTTGGCTGTATGCCAAGATCGCTTGAGTTAAGTCGGCAGTGAATGCCGTTCCTATGTCGGTGATAAGGACCTCCGGGGCTCCGTGACGTAGGACGATATTTTCGACGAAGAACTTAGCTACCTCGGATGCACTGCCTTTTGGCAGGGCTTTTGTCTCGGCGTAGCGGGTGAGGTAGTCGGTAGCTACCACGATCTACTTGTTTCCAAAAGCCGACGTCGGGAACGGCCCAGTAGGTCCATACCAATCTGCTGGAAAGGTCGGCAAGGTGGATCCCAGCACCTCCACCAGATGTCACGGGGTCGTGACGTGGCCGAAGGCAGGAGACTTCGTGTTGGGATTTAACTGTTTATTTGGGCAAACCTGTGCCCGGTAAACGGAAAGTCTAATTACAGCAGCAGTCTAGCACAGATAGCAGTCTCGGACTGATAGCGGCGAACGGAGCGTCGGCCTTCGATCAACAACTGACAAGCGGCGAAGCGCGTCGGCATTTATACTCTTGCCGTCGAATGTTCTAGCGTTATCGCTGGTGGTGGCGTAGGTTCCAGAACAATCTGTACCGTTCGCACAGTGGGCGTGATCTTATCGAAATGATCTACCACAGTCCGGAACCTTCTCGAAAACTGCAGGCGCGGTTTGCGCTGAGAATCGTGTGGTGTTTTGGGACGATAACAAAAACTTGGGAAATTGAACGTGGCAGTATGGTCGTCGGTTCAACGAATGCTCTGGCTTCTTCAGGTCCCCACACGAAAGTCACTTTTTTTAGTAGTTCCGTGAGTGGGCGTGTGACGTCAGTGAAATTCCACACAAATCTATGAAAGTAAGAACAAATGCCCACAAAGCTTCGAACGTCGTTCGCAGAAGTTAGCACAGGGAAATTCTTGATGGCGCGGATTTTCTCAGGATCGGGAGGAACGCCAGAGGAATCGACAGGGTATCTAAGGACAGCGAGGTTGCGGCAGCCGATGTGACCTTTCAACGAGTTTAATTGAAGCCCTGCTTCGCGGAAAACCAATAGAATTGTTGAGAGACGCTCGAGGTGAGTTTTCAAAGCCGGCGAAAAAACAATGACGTCATCAAGAAAGCATAAGCAGATCGACCACCTAAAACCGTAATGGAGGGCGTCCATCATTCATTAAAATGTAGCCGGGGCATTGCATAACCCGAACGGCATTACTTTAAACTAATATAGCCCATCGGTAGTTATAAATGCTGTTTTTCCACAGTCGAGGTCATCAACTGATATCTGCCAGTACTCGGAATGAAGGTCGATGGAAGAGAAATAATTTGCTACAATAAAGCAGTCAAGAGCGTCATCTATCCGTGGCAGAGGACACACGTCTTTTTGTGTTACTTTGTTAAGATATCTGTAGTCGACACAGAAGCACCAGCTGTTATCGTTTTTTCTGACGAGCACAACGGGCGAAGCCCGAGGACTTAAATAAGGTTCAATGATGTGTCGAGCAAGCATCCTGTCGACTTCTTGCTGGATCCCGTGGCGCTCGGTGGAGGAAACCTGATAAGGCCGCCGGTGTGCTGGATTTGCATCGCCGGTGTTGATCCGATGCTTTACGACGGTCGTTTGACCTAGGGGCCGGTCATGGAAATCAAATACGTCTTGATACGACGCAAGAAGGCCACGAAGCGGAGACAAATTCTCAGCCAGGAGATCACATGTGATCATTTTAGTTATGCAATCTAGTGTACAGCCCGACTGAAGACCGGCAGATGAAGGTGTATCCTCTGTTCGGGCGGAGATATGGTAGTCGCCGGCAGGGGCAAGGGTTGCAAGGGATATCCCTCATGGCAGCACTTCAGAGCAAAGTCCAAAGTTCACAATAGGGAGACATGCCGCGTCGTCCTGCATAGTGATGATCGTGTGAGGGAACCCAACTTTGTGCGAACAGAGGATGGTAGCATTAGGTGACAAGACATAATCGCCGTCAGCCACAGGTCGATGAGAAGAGCCATCGATATACGCCATAGCTCGACAAGATAGGCAAAAAAGTTGGTGGAGCATGAAATTGGCGGCGCAGGATCGAGAGGGTCAACCATGTGGTAGGACGAGCTGAAAAACAGCAGCAGAATGGTCATCAAGGGCGCAATGCTCCGACAGAAAACCGAGTCCCAAAATGACGTCATGTGGGCAGTGGCACAGTACGTAAAAGAGAACAGTAGTATGATGTCCAGCAATAGTGACTGCACCATTGGTTACTCGGACTACAGTGATCGGAGCAGGAATCAGCAATTTGGTGAGTCGAGCACAAAGGCTGGAGTTCATGACGGATATGTGCGCGCTTGTGTCAGTGAGTGCTGCTACAGAAGTACAGTCAACATTTACTTTAATCACGTTGTTGTGTCTGGGTATCGTGTGCAGAGAAATTTTTGGTCGGGTCGTCAAGGCAGGCTCACTTCTAGCAGCTGCGCCCGTCAGTTTTCGAAGGACTTGCGGTAGGAGGGGTAGAGAGAGCGTCGTCGGTTAGTTGAGCGGGAGATGCGTCCGGCGGGCAACCGGGAGTGGTTTGGCAGGGCGGCTCTGGATGGCGAAGCATCGTCTTCTTAAACATGGGTCGGTATCCGGGAACCAGCAGGTGGGCGCCGGGTGTTGGCATAATGGGACCATGGGTGCCAAATTAAGAAAGTACGGCAATGACGTGAAATATGGCCGACTCGGCCACAGTTGAAGCAGATCGGCGTGTCATCGAAAGTTCGCCAATGTGCCGAGTTCCGGTAACGTGGGCGCTCGTTAGGTCCACGGGACATAATAGGCGTACTGGGCAGTTGGTACTCAGGTTGGTTAACGGCCATAGCGTCTGAAGTCCGCCGTTGGCCAGTTCCATGGCACACATCACTCTGGATAAAAGAAATTGTGGCGCGATAGTCGTCGGGGGCCCGGACTTCGAGATTCTGCTTTTATTTCGAAAGTAGAGATGCTGCCTTGATTTCGCGGCGCACGATGAACACAACATTGTCAGAAGAAGCAGAGGCTGGTGGCGAACGGGCATCCTCGCAGGTAGATGTTGCAGCTGTGTTTGGAAGACGCGAAAAGTGTGGAGTGATACGACGACTTTTTCCTTCACCCAAGCGTCGGTATTCATTAATAACGTCATCCACGGTCGATGAGTTTCTAAACACGAAGAGAGTGAAGGCGCCATCTGCGATGCCTTTGAGGATGTGCATGACCTTTTCAAATTCCGGCATCTTGTCGTCAACCTTTCGGCAGAGGGCGAGCAAATGTATGTATGTAACGTATGCAGGACTGGAGTCGGCAGGCTAGTTCCTTTTAAGCAGCACGATGACGCCCAATGGGCTTGCCGAAGAGATTGATGAGTTTCTGTTTGCAGATGCCCAAACTCATGATCTCTTCCTCGAGGTTGGAAAACCAAACTATAGCCGTGCCATCAAGGTAGAAAAAAATATTGGCTAACATGAGCATCGGGCTCTTTAGAAGAACGCTTGTTTCTGCGCTCTGTATTTCTTTAGTGAAATCATCAGTCTTTTGAGGTGCCTCGCCTCCCCGTCTTGCGGTGATGGCCGTGGATCATGCCAGAGGCCCGCCTGGTCACAGGTCCTCACACCCGTCAACCACAAGGAAGCGAGCTGGCTCTCCCAGCGACACTGAGGACACCGATCTCTATTCTATGTCGGGCCCAGATGGTATTTTCTTCTCCGGGCCCTTCTCCGGGACCAGATGGTATTCCGTACCGAGCCTTGTGCAACCTTGGGCAAGGTGCAAGGAGAGAACTGTTGAGCCTCTACAACATCTCGTGGCAGGATGGCAATGTTCCTGATGACTGGAAAGTAAGCCGCTTGTTACCCATCTTGAAGCAGGGCAAATCCCCACTCGAACTCACCTCATACCGCCCAATAGCACTGGCCAGCTGCGTAGGGACGATAATGGAACGAATGATACTAGGCCGCCTGAGTGGTATCTTGAATACTACAAGATTTATCCGAATTCAATGGCTGGTTTTCGACGCGACCACTCTTCTATTGAAAATGTCGTTGATCTAGTTTCGTACGTTCAGCACGAAAGATCCTGTAAGCGACTATCTGCAGCTCTGTTTCTAGATGTGAAAGGCGCTCATGATAATGCACTACATGAAGCCATTTTCGGTGCTCCTACGGTGGTTGGCCTTGGTGGTCGAGTCTTTCGGTGGATTTTGACTTACCTGGCTGCAAGATCATTCTTTGTGTTAACAGAAGATAGCCCAACTACGCGACGCTATACTTCCAGGGGTGTTCCTCAAGGCGGAGTTCTCAGCCCGACGCTATTCAATCTTGGACTAATTGGCCTGGCTGAATACTGGCCAAGCACCATTACAATCTCAATATACGCAAACGACATCTGTGTCTGGACTTCGGCAGTCACACGTCCTCAGATACGTTCCCGGCTTCAAAAAGCAGCAACAATGACTGCCAACTACTTGTTAAAACAAGGTCTCAGCATATCACCAGAAAAATGCGCGCTGGTAGCCTTCACTCGCAAAGCAATGACCCCTTATGTCATCTCAATCTGCGGGCGACCGATTTCTTACGCCAAAACCTACCGGTTTCTGGGCATCATTACTGATAGGGACCTCTGTTGGAGTCCATATGTGACCTATATGAAGAAGCGCCTGACCACTATTTCCCAACTGTTCAAGTTCCTAACAGGAAAAACGTTGGGGATGTCATTGGACGCAATGATAGAGCTCCACAGAGCCCTGTTTCTCGGTTTCCTCAGATATAGCTTGCCCGTGCTTAGCAATACCTGCAAGACCAATGTTCGTGTTCTAGAGGCAGTACAAGCCCAAGCGCTGAGAGTGTGCCTCGGTCTGCCCAGATGTACGTCAACGGAAGCAACAATTGCAATTGCTGGTGACTATTCGATACAAACTCCCATTGTTGTAGAAGTCCTGAGAATGCACATCAGACACTTCGCACGTGCTCTCTGTCATCACCTTGCACTGTTGCCTTCAGAGAGGCGCCAAGCATCGTTCGCCAAAATGATTGTGAAATACAACGATAAACGTCCCTCGGGCTTCACTCCTGCATCTAAACCATCCATACCGCCTTGGTGTCTTATTCGACCCACAGTGCATCTTAGTGTACCAGGGATCCGGAGGAAATCTGAGCTATCGTCGTCTGGGCTGAAACAACTGTCTCTTCTTCTTTTGCACGAGAAATATTCAGACAGCATACAAGTATACACCGATGGTTCCACAAATCGCCAGTCTTCGTCAGGAGCAGTAGTTGTCCCAGCAAGAGGTGTTACCATCAGCTTTAGACTGACCACTCCACGGCCTCTACAGCAGCGGAACTAGCTGCTTTGCGCACTGCACTTTGTGTTGTCAATCGGGAACCACCGCAACAATGGACGATTTTCAGCGACTCAAGAGCTGCAATACAATCTGTGCTCTCAGCACTGCGTCGCGGGCCATACGAACAGCTTGTTTTCGAAATTCGATGCCTTCTCCACACTTTACACGAGAAAGGGCATCATGTGACGATTCAATCGCTGCCAAGTCACTGTGGCATCATAGGGAACGAAAATGCCGATACTGCCGCGTGGGCAGCCCTTCAAGGAACACGAGAAGAAGCCATAGCACTTTCGCGGACCGATGCTGCCAGTAATCTTCGGTGACTTGCGCATGAAATGACGTTTTCACTATAGTGCCCACCGAGCATCGATACGAATCGTCAACACCACCTGACCTCTGTGATGGCTCACCGCATGCCCACTGGACTCGACCGAAGAAAAGCAACCCTTCTTCATCGCTTATGGCTAGGAGTGGCATTTATAAATTCTTATTACTTTGTGATAGGAATGGCCGACAACGCTCTCTGCGATGCCTGTCATTGCGAAGAGACGCTACACCACATCCTGTGTGACTCTCCGTTGATTGAAATCCAGAGACAGTCACTGGCGTTCGCTTTTGCGCGCATCGACAACAGCCAAATGTCTGTGGACACTATTCTGTCAAGTGCCCGAGAGAAGACATTGCAACAGAAGGCGACGAAAGCTCTGTTGAAATTCCTACGCGACACGGACTTGAACAAGCGACTGTAACAGCAACGTCACACACCGCGAAAGACAAGACTGGACTATGACTGAGTGTGCGCGCGTGTGCTGCCGAATGTGCTGTGTTTCTCTCTTCCTTCTCTGCTCTCTATCTTTCATCTCCCCCATCCCTCTCCCATGCGCAGGGTAGCAAACCGGCTGCCTATAGGCTGGTTAACCTCTCTGCCGTTCTTTTCCCCCTGTTTTCCTTCCATGAGCGTTGGATTCCAAATGTACAGAGCGCTCACCATTTCGTACAACTGAAGCCATTTCTCAACGTCAGTGCTGTCACTTCCCGAAACGATGCCTGGGTCACGCGGTTGTGTCAGGATGACGGTGTGCTTAGTAGTGGCTGGATGCGGTGCTGTTGGTTGGTGCATAGTTGTTTAAGGCACCCTTGGGGTGGTCTCCGAAGAACAGTCATTCTCGTCTTGATTAGGCATCGCAGAGGCAGTCATGGAACGTTCGCTTCATATAATCGTCATGGATGTGACTGTGGGAAGACCCAGCCCCTCCACCAAAATGTTACGGGGAAAAGGCGTCTGAAAAATATATTTGCTTTTCATAAACAGGCTGGTCTACAATATAGAACCCAGTCTGCCCGAGCTCGCACTGAACATCGTCTTGTTTCGTAGCATGTTAATCTCTGTCGCCCCGTAGCAATATGATAACCATAATGTTGATTATTGAATACAGACCTAAGTAAGAACCAAGAAAAACTAGGAGCTGAGTATGAACACCGATATTTGTTGGTGGTTTATATTCTTTGTTGTACTGCGAAGTACACATGCATGGTATGTTCTGCAAGCCCATGTCTTTGTCCACCTACTAATTACAATTTCTGCAAACTGGCTGCGCAGTTTAAAGAGTGCGAAATGGTTTCCATGCCAAATACTGCCACCTTGCACCTTCGGCACAAAGAACTTCACTGTGAGAACCACCAAGAAGTACACGTTTCACACTGCACACAACATAAGTCGGTCCATGACGCTTTGTAGAGTATTTTATTTAAATTTTCAAGAAACCAACCATGAGAGTGCACTATTTGCAAAAGTGTGTGCTGCAAACAACCTGCCGCAAAAAAGACATGAAAGAAATCCATAAAAGCACGTGACCACGCTCCTATATCTGTTCATGCATTGATTATTTTTCCTTTTGGTGCAAGTCAAGAATTCTTCTCAGTAGCTTTTTGCTACATATTTCTACAAGCCACAAGTTCTCATTCAGCGCAACATCTCGATTTGTTATGCTGATCGCGTGGTCACCTATTTAAAAGTAGCGCGAAGATTCCAGGACTTTATAACACGAAAAACGAACGACGCAAGCTACACACACACGCAAACACACACACACACACACACACACAAAGTTATCGTGCAGCATCTGAAATAAAGAAAATTTGATTAGATAGCCACCCCACTGAACCGAGGCGAGAGCGAAATAAATTTTGCTTTCGCTTCAACAAGTGCCGTTGTAGAGACGGGTGCAGAAAAGAAGTATGGAGTGCAATAAAATATGTCAGGACACTTCCGAGAAAGTTAAGCTGGCTTAGAATTCAGTGTCGCAGTTATTTTATTTCCACAGCTGGAACTCATATACGCCACCATCTAGAAGGCTATATTTCATACATTTGGAGACAGCGACGTAGCATCTGTGAGTGGCGTAAAAATTAAACAGAGAAAAGAAAACAAAAAGCTTGAAAGCGACTATGACTCACAGTATTATTGCGGACCAGAGAGGGCTGCCGTCACAGCTTGTTGGATTTTTCAATCAGAAGCCCTAGTTGCCCTGTAACGTAGAAAGATCTATCGAGGTGAACTTCGGTAAAATAAAGTTTGAAAAATTGAATATTTTTTTATCTGGCTGTATCACAATTTCGTAAGAATAAAGTTCGAACTTTTAAGCTAGGCAGAGACCCTAAGGGCTTCGTTAATATTTATTATTTATTTTATTTTATTTTATTATTACATACTGCGAACCATAAATGGTCCAAGCAAAAAGGGCACATCACATACAAAAAAACAGGAATAACATGCACCATACATAATGCAATTCACTGTACTTAATTCACAATGAACGGGAATCACATAATTTGTTCAAATCAGACACTGTCCGTGGAAAGAAAGAATACATAAAGACATCAGTTCTCGCGAAATATGGGGTAAGAAAATTGGGATGGTGATGTCGGGTCTGTTTAGTTGATAGTAAAGATAGATACGGTGATGGATCAATGGCGAGTTTATTGTTAAGTAACAAGAAAAGGAAATCAAGCCGTTGTTTGAGTCTGCGCGAAGCAAGTGGCTGAATGTCATTTGCAGTCATTAGTGCAGAGGGTGAATCAGATGGTAAGTATTTGTTGTATATAAAAAGAACTGCTTTCCTTTCAACCCGCTCAATTTTATCAATAATAAACTTAGTGTAAGGATCCCATATTGTGCTGGCGTATACTAATTTAGGTCTTACAAAATAAAAATAACTAAGAAGCTTTACATTTGGAGGGCAGTTACGCAGTTTATGTCTTAAAAAGCCAAGTTTTCGGAGGGCAGCTGAACATATGTTGTCTATGCGGTCGTTCCAGGATAAATTTTAGTTATAGTCAAGCCCAAATATTCATAGCTAGTGACCTCTCTCAAGGATGACGGCCCTAGTTTGTAGACATAGTCTAGCGGATTTTTGTGACGTGTCAGACGCATACAGATACTTTTGTCTACGTTGAGGGTCATTCCCCATTCATTACACCACTGATCTATATTGGAAAAAATTGTGTTAAGTTTGTTTTGATCATGAACAGAGTAAATATCACGAAACAAAACACAATCATCGGCAAATAATCTAATTTGTACTGTAGGTGTTATGACATTGACAATATCGTTGATATAAATGAGAAAAAGCAATGGCCCCAGTACACTTCCATGGCGCACACCTGTACAGACATGAAGAGATGGTGAACGGTGGTCATTAATGACAACAAACTGTGACCGGTTAGTAAGATATTCAGCAATTCAGTTTACGAGAATGTCTGGAAGGCTAATCCGCTTAAGTTTTCGAATCAGTTTATCGTGAGGTTCTCTGTGAAACGCTTTACTGAAATCTAAGAAAATTATGTCAGTTTGCCTATTGTTATCAATATTTAGTGCAAATGAGTGGATACTGTAACCAATTGCGTTACTTTTGAATATCCCTTTCTAAACCCGTGTTGAAATTGTGTCAAAATAAAATGTTGGTCCAAAAAATTTACTATTTGGGTGGCAATAATATCTTCAATTAATTTACCGGGTCCCCACGCAGCGTGTTGGGAGTATCCAGGCAGAGTAAGCTTCACCACTGGGGCGACGCGGCACAGCCCCTCGAAGCCCGCCTGTACCCTGTTTAGCTACTGGTGGGTGGCAGGCCGGCACTGGGGATCGAACCCCGCACCTCCCGTAGCTGAAGCGGACGCGTACGTGCAATGCCACAGCTACGGTATGTTCAATTAGTTTACAGCAGGATGACGTTAGAGATATAGGACGATAATTTTGAGGAGAAAGACGGTTCCTTTTTTAAATTACGGGAATAATGCGAGCGGCCTTCCAGTTACCTGGTAGATTTGATGACAAAAATGAAGCACAAAAAATTTTATGCAGGAATTTTACGACATGTTCGGCATACCTTTTTAGAAACATATTTGGCAGATCATTCGGTCCACACGATGTTTTGGGCATAAGGTTTAAAAGCATCGCGAATACGCCAGAGTAAAACACAAAAGATGCTTCAGATGGATCGAAAACTTTACCGCTTGGTACGCATGTACTAGAACCAGAAAACACATTTTGAAAATACGTATTAGGATGCTCAGCCACCGTTTTCTGGTCAGTAACAATCACGCCCTCAATTGCTATTTCTGTCACGGGTTTCTTTTTGTCGTCAATATAATTCCAGAATTTACTTGGGTCATTTTTTATGAAATTGGGGAGCAGTGTCATTAAGTAGTGATCTTTAGAGGAGCGTACGGCCCGTGCAAGGCTGACCTTGAGGGTTGAAAGAGCACTAGTCAGCGCTTGCTTTTTCTGTAATCGCTTTATTTTTTGCTTTAAATGAATAATATCGCGCGTAATCCAAGGAGTTTGTTTGTGAACCTTCTTTCGTTTATTCGGAATAAAGTTGTCTATGCAATGGTGACACATTGCTCTAAATCAGTTCCACATTTTTCCGACATCTTCAACATCGAATACGGCAAAACACCATTCCATGTAGTCTATCACAGATACGTCATCTGCTCGTGAGTTATCTTTGAAACAACGAACCGATGATTTTTTATCGCTCGTGCATCTGGTAAGGGGAACGAAAACACTAACCAAGTTGTAATCAGACAGGCCCTGTTCCACGGAAACAGTGTGCTTCTCTAGTTCACGGCTTATAAATACCAAATCAAGAATGGAGCTACTGGACCCATGCACACGGGTTGGCTCTTTCACAGCTTGCATCAGGTTATGAGTAAGCATGACGTCGAACAAAGCCTCCGTGTCTTTTTGTACAAGGGCCCCGTCGTAAAGCGTTCCCAGTCAACAGAAGGTAGGTTAAAATCACCAGCTAATAAAACTTTCTGGTTGCGAACCTGGGACATATGTTCACGTAATTGTGCCATGCATTCAATCATGGTGAGGGCAAAAAATCTTCGAAAAAGATAGCCGTACAATAATTACTTAAACACATAGTTGATCCCTGCGCAGTAGGAAATATTAAAACGCGAAAATGAAACATGTCCTAACAAAAGTAATGGAAGGTTCCTTGTGCATTTATTGAACAATATCTGCTAGCGTTTGTGACTGAACACTAATTCGACGTGGATAAACTTAAGTTCAGGCCTCGAGGCACTTGTTAATCTTCGACTATTAACGTCAGTGATCAAGACTAAATTCCGTGGTAGCAAAGCATGCGCAACGAACGTGACTGTGCCGTACTGTAATGTTTTATTGGTTTAAACATTTTGAAATGATCTTAAAATATGTACTTTTGAACGCAGAGATTTAAGTTAAACGTCTGCAGGTGTTTTATATAACCCTTTCTTTACAATTGCGGAATGAATGCAACAGCAGCATAGGCAAAACCAACACAAGAAGTGGTAAGTTGATGTGTAACGCTTGCGATTGCGAGAATAGTACGCGTGTTGAAGGCACCGTTGACAAAATTGAAGTTAACCCGAATACCTCTTTTACAGAGAAGTAAACATATGATGGTTGTAAAAGAAATACACAACCTTGCATCCAAAAGTAACTTTTCATCAACGTTTTGTCTGCAAATGGTCTTTTTCTAACGCAGCTGAAAGACCTGGTGTGATGCTTTAAGGTAGAGCATTGCCACGAGAATAAAAGCTTGTATTACGCAGTATAGTAGCTCGCTGAATTGTAAGTGCCGCTTTGGAAAATGATGATGAAAATTAGCACGAAAAAAAAGAGACGATAAGTTCATTCACTCTGTTGTCGGAAAAGTCTGACGCCCTGCTGACGTCCGGTTACAGGTTCCTGCCGTGCTATAACGTGACGTTTCCTGGTGAAGGTGCTGGGTAGCCGTAGTAGCACTTGCATTGTTTCTGGAGCGTTCTGGAAGGAGGTCGCACTGAGGCGGTAAGCCTAATTTCCGCCGATTGCACCGAAGATCACCTGAGGCCTCTATAGCGTCACTGCTTATTTCGGAATGCTCTTTGCGTTGGTCTCACGGCATAGGATGCCACACTATAACGAGACAACATATGCTTGAGTGCCACGCACAATGCTTGCGTTCGATTTCTACTGTGACCCTGATGTTTATTCTTTGCACTCGTCCAGTCCACGCTGTTGATGTTGCCTTTTCTTAACCGTCTTGCATTTATATTACCTGTTTCGGCCTACACTACTCCTGCGTAGATATGAACTGTCAAACACATGTGGGGCATACCGACATACCGCGGTTCCTAGTGTACGGGTATGTGCCACACGTGTCTGGAGGAAAGGGTTCGACGATGTAAGAAACGGCCCTTTTCGTTCTTATTGTTATTACCTGCTAGTCATATTTGTCGAACATTCTTACACCCCCAAACCAATTTCGGTCTTCCTGAAATTAGGGAGGCAATCACTAGAGTACCCGGACGTCGACGTATAGATAGATAGATAGATAGATAGATAGATAGATAGATAGATAGATAGATAGATAGATAGATAGATAGATAGATAGATAGATAGATAGATAGATAGATAGATAAAAATGCTCAGAGTGCGTGTAAAAGCGCTTCGCTTCTAAAATGAAAGGAACGATTTGCCCCCAAAGAAAGGTGTTGGCCAGACATATCTGTGCTGCCTGTCAAATTAATCATCATTATAATGACTGCGTGTGTGCCACGGAAATTCGCCAGATTTTACTAAACGCAACTTCTACTACAAATAAAAAAGGATACAGGAAGGCACTTACGTTACCATATTTGTGCCACAATCACATGATACTTCGGGATTATAAAAGATGGTGGCTATGGAATTTATTGATATGTGAATTTTAACGTCCGAAAGCCACCTCATGAGTATGAGAGACACCGTAGTGAAAAGCTTCGGGGAGATAGACCACTTCGGATTTTTTGCGTGCACTTAAGGCTGAACAGACGGGCCTACAGCATTTTCGCCTCCATCTAAAATGCAGCTGCCACAGCCGGGATTCCAACCATTCACCTGCGGGTCAGCAGCCGAGTACCTTAGCCACTAGACCACCGCAGTGGGGCATGTGGCTATGCTACCACCTCCACATTTAATAAGGGTTTCCAGTAAAGCATCGTGATAGAACATATCGGAAGTATTTGCAAAACATAGAAATGCCTTAGCGTTGCGAAGGGAAAGTCATTAGCTTCGCTGTTTCGTCAGTGTCTGCGAAGCGGATCATGTTCTCCTCACTGTCTCTACACTCTTCCTCTGACCACTATTTGACCAACTCCTGTGCAAGGTAGCGAACTGGAGCCCCTCCGCGGCGGTCTAGTGGCTAAGGTACCTACTCGGCTGCTGACCCGCAGGGCGCGGGTTCGAATCCCGGCTGCGGCGGCTGCATTTCCGATGGAGGCGGAAATGTTGTAGGCCCGTGTGCTCAGATTTGGGTGCACGTTAAAGAACCCCAGGTGGTCTAAATTTCCGGAGCCCTCCACTACGGCGTCTCTCATAATCATATAGTGGTTTTGGGACGTTAAACCCCACATATCAATCAGGTAGCGAACTGGATGCTAATTTCGCGTTAGCATCTCGACCTTTATATTTATCTTTTTTTTTACTCCCTGGATACAATAGATGGACAAATTTTGGTTTTTCCTAGCCATATATATTTTTTTATCTAAAGGTTACCCTTTCACCTGATCCACAGAAAATCTCGTGGCCAACAGCTGCCTTTCATCAAGTCACGACTCGAAAGCAAGCGAGCAGCCCAAATGGCCCATGTTCACAAATGGCTTTCAATGTGGCGCTGGGGGGGTCGCGTGTTCGGATCTTAACAATGTGGTCAGTGGTGCGAAAACAGGCGTATTGCTCTTCTAGAGTGGAAGCAGGAAACGGCGAGGCACTTTTTTACGCTCCGTTGCTGTCCGGTTGATTTTGTCATTTTACATTGACATACACTGAAGAAGATGAAAAAAAAGTACGTGTGTTCATCTTTCTGTCCACTGTGGCTTACTTTCCAACATAGTTATAAATTTAACCAAAAGGAGCGCGAAAAGTATTAAATTTATAGCAACGCGAAGGAAGAATCGGTGAGAAGACAGTAACACGAGCGAGGTGCATTGATCGGAGCTTGCTGGTGTACTTAGATGTGATGCGGGAAAATTTAATCTGACTTCCCCGCGAAGATAAAATAAAGTTTTGTAATTTCTAAAGGCTTCTAAAGCAGACCGAAGTTTTAAAAATTGAGAGATCGTTTTCCTTCTCGCCTTCGCTTCTTTTCTTATAAGCAGGCTTGCCAGGTACAAAAGAGAAAAAACAACAAAAAGTAGCCAACTTCACGCAAGAGTGATAAAAATTGCCGCAAGTAGCCGCGCATGATAAAAAAAAACAAGTGCGATGTTTCTACTCGAATGCCTGAATGTAACAGCATTTCGGAGGAAATGTAAATAACTGCAGCATGATCCTTTTAAAACGATCATTGCTGAGATTAAACTCGTTGCAAGAACACTTTTTTGCAGGCTAGATTATTCGTGTAATCGTACTTGTGGCGTACAAAGCAGGCATAAAAGAAGGAAACATAATAAGCTGTGCCCTTTGTTGTTTTATTTTTCGGCTAACCTTTCTTCGGGCTGGCGCACAACACATCAAGTTCAATGTGAATGAAGCGTGCATTATTTTTTTTTTCACTTTAGCAATAATTTATTGCAGGATGACGACTTTTGCGCATGCAGTTACCGAAGTGACATCCTCTTCATTTGAATAACAACAATAATAATAATAATATTATTATTATTTAATAATAATAATAATAATAATAATAATAATAATTATATAATTCACACCATGCTCGGATTACAGCCTATATACTTGTCTTTTCCACAATGATTTTTCATGCAATCACGAAGTATTAGTAGTTATTGTTCCCGTGTGCGAGACCGTACTGACTTCTAAGGGAGAGCACCGACAATTAATTGGACACCTGGTTTGCAGTATTGATGAGTGCACAGCTGTTTCGAACGTCTTGTTCCCTTCTAATTGCCTTTTCAAGTTACGTAGCACAATGTGTGGTCTGCGAAATGAGGCCCCATTAAACAGATTTCTTCCGCGCCTCAAGCACGTACTCAAAAGCCTTTTATTTTGGGCAATACAAGTGCCAAAGCGAATTTTAGAAAGCTGCAAACGTGCCTCAGTCATCATGTTTTGGCATCACATACTCAAAACCTGCCGGCTACGGCGTCACAACATCGTGATAACTCGGCTCGTGTCGAGGCAGTCAGAAACTAGCCAGAAAAATAGCCAGGCAGTGCAGACGTCCTTTTTGCCACCCCGGGCCTAAAAACGTTGCCAAATCGGTGCAATATAGCCAAACCTGGCAACCCTGCCTGTAGGCGCTATCTTCCCTCACCACTTTTTTAAAATAAAACACACGGGCAATGTGAAAACTCAAAACTAGGTGTTGAGCTGATCAGGATTTTATGATTTTTGACAACGCGTTGTTATTTGCACTAGCTTAGTCGAAAACGCACAAAACCTAGCAAGTCAGTTGGTCACGCAGGATAGTCATGCGAGGCAAAAGAAAACGGGCCTGTGACTGCACGGCAGAGCAGCCTAGGAGACATTTATAGAATGATAACTCTCGTATAGGCACCAATAGAGTGCGCATTTCCTCATGACGTCACTCGAACAGATTGCTGGCGTTATGAATTGTGCTGAAGAGATGAGAGACGCCAGCAGGGAAAAACAACATTCTGTTAAGGGGCTACGCTCCTTCAGATCGAGGCTCGTTCGCTGGCGTGTGCTGTAGCCATGATGACGATGATGACAATAATAATCATGGACGACTGGCTTGTGCAGTGTGTAACGTCTCGATATGTCGTATGCATTTCGCACGTCTGAAAACAACCAACAACCACCAGAAGAAAGTGCACAGACCTCGCCTTTGTTCACTTCAGGCTAGATCTTTACCACTCAAGCAGTAATAATAAAGGCAAAATAATATTCACAACTGAACAACGCCTATCATTTAGGACGAATAAGCATTATGCATAACTGTACACTCATTTACATGTGTCAGTGGTCAATGTCATGACGGATTTACGGTAACACTATACGATCTCACTGCTTCGCCCACTCATCATCGTTCACTTCGCAAATATGCCGTTTTTTCTTATAGTTTCTGATATCGTTTAGAAACCTCACTCATCTCCAAGGTTAGAAATGTCACTGGATTCTGTGAAGGTCATTGTCCGTTTTGTACTCGGGCCAATTGCAGGGCAGTCAACGAATACTAGCCCACCAAACTAATGATATATGCATTAGCTACTAAGTATTAGGTAACCCAACAAAACAGCGAAACAACTTTTTTCATAAGGCGTTCGTAGCAGTGCCTGGTAAAAAAAAAACGCCGCAATATCCTTTGCCGACGGCGAATAAAGCGAACTTGACGAAGTGAGGTTTACGCTAAAAGAAATGAGCCATTGTAGAAAGACACATGCACAGCCCGTCTACTCATGTACTGATAGGACCGAAAGCTTGTGCGATATAGCGAAAAGCTTCGATGACGTAATGAGTGACACAGAAAAGAAAGGTACAATCACCTCATTAGGTTTTATTAAGAACTGGACATAGCCGTCAGCTCTGTGTGTCCTTCGATCTCTACCTAAAACTCATATTCAATGAAGACATCGCTCAAGTTCATACTACTTGTCTCGTCAGAGAGCATTAGTTGTCCCAGACATTCTTAGCTATAAGCTTCATAAGCACTGGTATTCCTTTAATTTTGTTCGCCTCCCCCCCCCCCCACTTCTCAGCCTAAAAAGAGCTTAGGAGCTAGGGTGCGCAACCAACTTGGCGGCCTCTGTACTAAAGCTCCATGTTGTCTGGATTGTTTGCTACGTCGGACATAGACCAAGTAGTCCAGTAAACCATCTATGTAAAATTGAAATAACTTCGTCCTGAATTATAAATTTTTTGGCTAACTAAACCGATAAATCGCATCTGCTTTTTCGAAATCCAAATAGTACTGTCACGCTATATCAAAACAAGAAAGAAATAGAAAAAAAAACTGTTGATATTTTGAGCACATGTTAGGACCATAATAACTTGCGCAAAAAAGTTTATGGATTCTTGCATCACGATTCCTAAATCACAGTTCGCGTCTCGAAATTGCTCCCACTTGGGTTTCCTTTATGATTATCGTGGAGATTTTTCGGAAAACTCAATCACACAACTAAACTTTGCTAGATTAGCCATCAAGGCGAAGGAACGACGTATTTCTACTCTTGGTTTTAGTAAACGCTCGCAAGTTTTTTGTCGCCTAGACTTTACCTGGTGCTTACGTACGTCCAACTTTGGTTCAAAGCCCGTTAGCACGCACTAGAAAACATGTATGAAAACACGTGCAAGTTTACACATCACAATTCTTTCTAAAGTTGTAAAATTGGCTTGCTCGTTTATTATCTCCATACAGTCATTCGACCGCAAGAAATTCTACCGCAGTACAATAAAAAAATTAATCGCGGTACTAATTCGCACATGCTATGAATTCATGTACGAGTATTTTGCAGCGCGGCCGTGCTCCCCATACCTTTGCGTGAACCGTGCCAATTACTGGTCAAAACCGTTGTGCGGGCGGGTACAGTTTTCGTTTGAGATTTACCGCTACGCATTAGCCTTTTCGCCCCCATTACGCTAATGAACCGCTTTGTGTACGTTAGAGACTACGATGTCTTCGTAGTAACGGGCAGCTGTCATTTTCTTTAATGAACCATAAACTCAAATAAAGGGGACGTCTCTCGTCCTAGTGTCCTTGGTGGAATCATTGATTAGACGCAAGTGCTTGTTACAAAGCTTCACTGCTATGCTGCGCACTTATTCCGGCTTTGCCCGGGGCAAATGAGTCGGACCGCAAGCACAGCACGCTGATTGCGTGTGTTAAAATGGAAGTTTGAGCATATTGGTGCTTCGCCATCATGAGTTAAGTGTCACAAACCTGACAGTGTTAGTTACCTACATACTATCATTTCAAATAGATGACACACGAAAAAAAAAACGCGTTGGGACTAGTTCTGTTCTGTATCTTTAGTCTTTTGGCGATTGGTCGGCCACTTGGTCGTGATAAGTTTAGACATTTATTGTATCATATCTAACGAAAACTTCACTTGAGAGCGAGCGCTAGTGTTGTTTTCTTCTTCATTTTCGTTCGCCACTCCCATGTGGGCTGCACCTTACTTTATGCAAGCTTCTGGTTGGTTGCATGCCGGACTTGGTACATGTCAGACAGCATGCTCTATATTCGTTTTATGAATATTTGGTTGGAAGCTTGTCTAACACTCCCTATCCCCTCGGAATATGGCGTAGATCTGATCTGAAAACGCCTGAAACATGCCCGACCTCAAACGCAAGTGCAGCAATTACTGCTAGTATCAAGGCGGCATCAGCGATGCTGCTGTGTAAGATCTGCACCGATCCATTTACGTGGCAGTATTGTAATAACCATGAATCTTTTTCAAATATTTACTCTTTGTCTCAAATAACAAATACGAATTATTATCACCGTCTTCATCATTATCAGTCAATATGTAACGATCCCCAGAATTCAATGCGCTTTTCTTTCAAGGAATCAGGACAAGTTTGCATGGGTATCTTGAAGAATCTTCTAACCCACATCATCTTGCAAGTGTCTATATTTCGGCTCACCTCCATGCAGAAGCGACAGTCAGCGTGTAATCAATGTTATAATAAAGTAGTACGATTACGTTTTTACAACGAAGCGGCATGTGGCTTTAGGTTCTTTCAGGCAGATCACGTCCGCGGGCAATAGGACGCGTAGAACAGCAATTTTTCGCGCCCATCTAAACAGGTTCACCTTACCCTGTCGCCATGGATCTCTTGTCACATCCCGAGTGTCAGGATTCTTGGCGGTGGCACTTCCCACTAGTCTTTGTGCCTATTTGTATTGTGACGTGGATAACGTGATAGCGCTGACATGAAGAGTTGTCCTTCGAAATCGCTAGAGGGCGGACGCGTGTTGTTCGCTCGAAGGAAGAGCGCAAACTGATGCAGAGTGAACGCACACTGAAGTCCAACTGGGCACGAGCATAGATTGAAGTCGCTGACGCAGAATGTGCAACCGCAGCCGCCTGGGTAGCGGAACGCCACTGAAGATTTTGATTGCTTCATTTTAAATCTACGCCGTAGAGTTAAAAATATGCCTATAAAAGAGCAACCTTCTTAGTGAATCGGGCGCCGCAGATTTTAATGGCAATTGTGCTGTTTGTAGGAGTACGTATCCGCATCCGCGGTCAAGTCATAAAGAAAAAACTGTTGCGCAGAGTGTGCAAATTTTCCACCAAAACAGTTGTGTGATATGTTTTGTCATGAATGTCACGTAGTCGGAAGAATTGCTCCCTCCTAGTCGGAGGCCAGGGTGACATTTCTCCGGACAGCATTATGCTGAGTCGAACGTGACGTTCTTTTTTTAAGTACTAGGCAGTATATCTGCTCAGATGTACACGGAGGCCACTTTTTCACGGAAAAAGAAAGGGGAACAGGCACAGTAAACGTTATTGATTTATGCCTTAATGGCCTCCCAAAAGTCAGGTCAACAATTTTGTGTATGACTTGAGGAAAATATAGGATATCATGAAAGGGCTTTCATAAACAAATAAATCTGCGTTCGAGAACTACAGATTCCGTCAAGACATTATTGTCACCGTAACATGAGTTTTCCAAGCTCACAATGACGGACAGACAGATTAGATAGATAGATAGATAGATAGATAGATAGATAGATAGATAGATAGATAGATAGATAGATAGATAGATAGATAGATAGATAGATAGATAGATAGATAGATAGAAAGCTAGATAGATAGATAGACAGATAGATAGATAGAAGAAATCTTTCGCGTTTAAAAGAATCATGAACGTAGTTGAAGAGGTTCACGTTCGGGCGTGATCTGTACTGTGGCTTACGACCGCTTCTACTGGCCTGGTCTTACCTGTTCTGTGCGGCGTTATGTCAACACTTGCGAAATTTGTCAGCACCATATGAAGCCATCGAGACGTTCTGCCGGTTATCTTCAGCCTATCGACATTCCATCGGAGCCTTTTTTTATTGTTCTAGTCAGTTTGGACCTTCTCGGTCCCTTTCCTACATCCACTTTTTTGCAAAAAGTGGGTCGCCATTGTTACCAATTACGCGACCCGCTACGCAATTACCAGAGAGAGCTCTGCCAAGAAGTTGTGCTATGGACGTCTCTGCTTTTTTGCTTCGAACCCTTATTCTAGTACATGTTACCCTATGATAACTGCTGACAGACCGAGGTCGCACCTTACTTGCTGAAGTGATTGACGATATCCTGGGTTACTGCTCGACCGATCATAACCTCACGACCTCGCACCACCCCCCTAAAAACGGGCTTACAGGACGTTAAAACCAGACTCTGACAGACATGATTTTATAATACATGTCAACCGACCACCGTGACTGGGACCTTGCACTGCTTGACGTTCGCGCACAACTCCTCCCGCCATGACACTGCTGTTTATCACCTTTTAAATGCGAAGCATTTGTTAGCGAGCTTCGACGACTCTGGGCGTATGTATCACCTATCTATCAATCTGTCCAGCCGCTTACGTTCGGTTCTGCTATGGTCACCACCTTAACTTGGCGTCAACCAATATTAGCATGCGAGGGCAAGATGATTTGACGAATATAACACACTGGTGAAGACAATAATAATGTCACGATCCCGTCACGTACGTCGTCGAACACTTCTTGCCAGACAGTGGCACATATCCATGCACGGGTATATGCCGCTAGTATGCGGGTATGAATAAAATGTGGGGTTTGAAGTCCCAAAACCAGCATATGATTATGAGAGACACCGTAGGGAATGGCTCCGGAAATTTCGACCACTTGGTGTTCTTTAACGTACACTCTAATCTTAGCACACGGGCCCACAGCATGTGGGCCTCCAACAAAAATGCAGCCACTGCAGCCGGAATATGATCCCGTGACTTGCGGGGGTATGTGGGTATGTGCCACAGGTGATCGACACTTAGTATCTACCCAGGAACAATTAAAACAGATATGGGCTAATTTAACGCGCGAGCCTCAAAAAAAAAAAAAAAACGCCTGACATCGGTAGCATCGACCCGACGAATGCGAAGAATGAATGTCATGGCCCCAGCTGGAATCGAACCCAAACATTATGCGTGGCAATGAAGCATTTCACCAGAGAACTACGCCAGGTCCCAAAACTTCCTTTCAAATAGACAATTATCTTCGTTAAAGATCGAAAGTGGTTGCACTGCTGCCTTCGCAATTTTAGAAACATTACATACGTACTCCTTGGATACAGTCGTCATGTCGGGTTAGTGTCAATTATGGTTAGTTGCCATGCACTGCCATCGGCCATACTGTGCTGAATGCGCCGGTTCTCGTCCGATGCCATGCACTGATGTTGATTTACGTGCAGTGTCCACGGCCAGCATTCTCACGAGCATCAGCGCCTGATATCAGCTTCTGGTGTTGCTAATACGCATGTTTCAGTTGGCATCGTTGCGCAAGTGCAAACAGCTGGTTATACAAACATCTGCAATTCTTAAACACATGTATGTACGTGAAACATTTGTACATATATTTAGCGTCACATATCATGATGTGTCTCAATAAAAAAAATGGCAGATCCCACGTAAAGTGGGAATCGGTTATATGCGAAGCCCGAATGAAGAGGTTGGTATGTCACTTTAAAATCAGCACAGCGTTATGACGTGGAGGTAAGTTATGCCGTACATGACTTCCGTGTCATGATTATCATGTTTGGGTGTGTTGTTTACCTTCGTCATCTTTGACGTCACGTGATACCAAAATTAGTATAAGCGGAGCTAGAGAATTGGCCGCGAGTGTTCTATGAGAGTGGTATGTTGTCTTGTTCTGCCCCGCCGCGGTGGTTAGTGGCTACGTTACTCGTCTGCTGACCCGCATTTCGCGGGTTCGCATTCCGGCTGCGGCGGCTGCATTTCCGATGGAGGTGGAAATGTTGTAGGCCCGTGTGCTCAGACTTGGGTGCACTTTAAGGTACCCCAGGTGGCCGAAATTTCCGGAGCCCTCCACTACGGCGTCTCTCACAATCTTATGGTGGTTTCGGGACGTTAAATCCCACATATCAATCGTTGTCTTGTTCTTTCATGACACGCGTGCCAGGATTATCATGTTTGCACCAGTCGTATACCATCATCATCCACTGACGTCACGTAACACCAAACTTGATATATGTGGGGCTAGCAAAACAGCCGTGAGCGCATCGTGAAGGGCTCAATATACTCCAACGTAACGCTAACACGCGCGCAAGCTGGGCGCAGCGACGCTATGTTAGCAAAACTCGAGCACTCTTATAGTCTGCCGCCAGGCGCAACTGACGCGACCAGCGTCCGTCGGCGCGGCTCGACTGCAACTAGCGCTCAATGTGACATTCTGCATTTCTCGCCGATGCATTACCCAGACAGCACTGCATCTGCCTCTTTTTGTGACAAAGGGATGCCGCACGCGCTGAAACGCGCATGCGCCAAAGCAACGCAGTGCGGCGCGCGCCTGCGAGTACATGGCAGGCAGATCGGCGCCTGGCGTAGAATCGGCGGCGTGACCTGACGAAATGAACGCCGGCGAGCACGCACACCACGTCACGTCAAAATGTATTGCCACCTTGATAGTAGCCTCTAATCATGAGCTTGGCGTGTAGTCATGTTGTTACGTGACACGCATCTCATGATTATACCTTTGTCATTAACCTTCGTCCCATACCTTCGTCATCCATTGACGTCCCGTTATACCAAATTTGGGATATGTGACTAGCAAAACGGCCGCAAGCGTATCATGAGCGTGGCCTGTAGTCATGTTGTTACATGACCAGCAAGTCATGATTTTCATGTTAAGGTCTGTCGCTTGCGTTCGCCATCCAATCATGTCATACCATAACAGTTTTGCAACATACATGTGAACGGAACCACCGCAAGAACTGCAGGACCATGAAATGTGAATCATGACAATTACCACCTACATGTGATGATTTTCATGTTATGACTAGTCAGATATGTTCTTCATACAGTCATGTTACGTCATACCAAGTTTGGTATCGATACCATTATTGAAACGGCTAGGAGAGCCTAAAGTCGTGGGCGGCTAGATAGATAGATAGATAGATAGATAGATAGATAGATAGATAGATAGATAGATAGATAGATAGATAGATAGATAGATAGATAGATAGATAGATAGATAGATAGATAGATAGATAGATAGATAGATAGATAGATAGATAGATACGCTCAATGTCGCCGAAGCTCTCTAAGAAATGCTTTGCATTTAAAAATTGCAACACAGTCACCTTCTCTCAGCATGCTTTGCATGACGTCCGATTCCCAGGTACGTGGAATCTTTGTTTAGGCGAGAACCAACGTTACCACTGGATACGTATCTCCCGGCCCCTGCTGAGTTGACCACCAAATGCATTCGCAATGCTACTGCTCACGCTGACCACGTCCGTCCGCTTGCACGCAACAACTTGACGGCTGTTATTGGCATGCCAAAGTGCGGAAAAAAAGGAAAACCAATGTCACTACGTCAGGTTAATAAAAATTCTTGTGGTTTTAAACATTCTTGAGTTACACTTACCAGAAAAGCTTTTAGAATTGCGGAGTAGTTATTCGCCCGGCGTCTGGCGGCGCTAGATTTCCCTCGCAAGCTCGTGTGAGTCTTTAAACGAGCAGCCTGTTCTGCAGCCATGGCGACCAAGAAGCTTTCATTTGTGATACAGTGGCAGGCTTTCCGCTCCTCCCTCCTTTCCTCCTGACATAGTTCCTACCCTCTTTCTCATTCTTTGCCATACTGCTCTACACACTGTTATGCATTGCACTACCCTCCCTCTCAAATCTCTCCTGAAAATTCCTTCCATGTTCCAGTGTTACAGACTCTGCGTACGCAGTACTCGAGCCTTGCATTTACCGACAACTCTTTGTACAATAGCAGAAAAATTCAGGAGTCTTTCCCGATCAGGGAAAAGAGGACAAGAGATGCTTGGTACTGCTCTTCTTTCCATCCTTCCTTATCACCTCTCTTCCTTTGTTTCTTTCTTTCTTTCGTTCTTCCTTTCCTTCCTTGTTTCTTTATTTATTATTTTCTTCCTTCCTTCCTTCGTTTCTTCATGTCTTCTTTCTTTCCTACTTTTTTTCTTTCTTCCTCTTTCTCTTCTAGGTAGTGGCCACCTCCCTAACGCTGTTTTCGGGGCTGTATAAACAAGGCGTCTTACATGTTTCTTGCATTCGTCAGCTTGTATGCATGGTTCACTGAAAGGACAATCCCGGCGATATGGAAACGTAGTTCGAGAATTCTATTTTCTTGAAGTCAGAGTTTTCCGGAAATGTGCCATTCGGGGCACGGACCTTGCACGTTGTCCAGCAGATGGCATTTATTCAGCCAGCCCGAGATATCGCAATAATGCGTCCACAGCGAGTGTGCTACATCAGTTTTTTTTATTATTATTGTTGGTGATTGCAATCATATGCGTCAGTGACGGCCTTCCGGTAAAAAAACTGTTTAATATCTGGTGTTGCCATACGAAGTATAAGAAAAAAAAGCGTGGGTTTGTGAGTTAGTATTCAAAGCACTCCCTTTGATGCAGCGAGCAATTGAGTTCAATCCAAGACCCGGCAAAAAAATTTGTGTTTTTTTTTTGTAGCAAAGTCGTTATGGTCGTGGTTTGCCGTGTGTCGTAGACACAAAGCTATCTCCCCGTACTGAACCAGTACGTCCTCAAGGAAGGTTTTTTTTTTCTATGTGTGTGAGTAGGTTTTGTCAGTAAATAACCAGCTACCCAGTCATTATAAACTTACCTTCAACATTATTAGGTTGATTTTAATCGTAAATCTTGTCAACATTGAATGTAATTCGACATCGGTTAGATAATAAAGTGAATGACCAATATTACTGTCTACTCTGCTGTCTCATCAAAAATACTTGCCAAAAGCATCACTTAGAAAGCCCGGATAAATATAACACGAGTGAATATCAAACTTTTACTGACGAGGGACTCTGCAATAACTTATATAGTGCCACCTCCCAGATCCTATTTTACCTTTGCGTAAATATTATGCTAATTAACCTACGCTAATCAAAGATGG
Source organism: Rhipicephalus annulatus (assembly GCA_013436015.1). Lineage (NCBI taxonomy): Eukaryota > Metazoa > Arthropoda > Arachnida > Ixodida > Ixodidae > Rhipicephalus > Rhipicephalus annulatus. The sequence goes on from WOVY01009271.1 coordinate 1,105,048, forward strand.
TTATATTTTGAATGCAAAGCATTTCGTAGCGAACTTCGGTGACTTTGAGCTTATCTATCTATCTATCTATCTATCTATCTATCTATCTATCTATCTATCTATCTATCTATCTATCTATCTATCTATCTATCTATCTATCTATTTATCTAGCCGCTTACGTTTGAGTGCTATCGTGGTCACCCCCTTCACTTCGCGTGAACCAAAACGAGCATGGGAGGGTAGGATGGTTTGACGAATATGCCATGCTGGTGAAGACAAATATTGTCACCATCCTGTCGCTCACGTCGTCTAACACTTCCCGCCAGACAGTGACACTTACCCATGGGCGAGTATGTGCCACTCGAATGCGGGTATGTGCCACAGGCCTTTGACACTTAGTATCTACCCAGGAACGATGAGAACACACCTGGGCAATTTTAAAACGCGACTATTAGGAAATACCCGACATCGGCAGCGTCGACCCGACGAATGCAAATAACAAATGTCAGGATCCCAGGTGGAATCGTACCCGAGCTTTCTGCGTGGCAATGAAGCATTTCACCACGAAGCAACCCCAGGTCTCGGGACTACTTTTTGAATAGACGATAATCTTCGTGAAACGTCAGTTGTGGTTGCACCTAACTTTTTAAACAATACATATGTACTCCTTCAATACAGCCGTCACGTCAGGTTAACGTCCATTGTGGGTAGTTGCCGTGCGCTGAAGTTGATTTATGTAGCAGTGTCCAGGGCCAGCATATTCGCGAGCAACTGCGCTTAGTATTAGCTTCTGGTGTTGATGATACGCGTTTTCTAGTTGTCATCATTACGCAAGTGCGAACAACTTGTTCTATGAACATCTGCAACTCTTCAGCATAAGTCTGTGCGTGCGAAATCTGTACATATATTCAGCATCATTTCATGATGAATCGCTAAATAAAAAAAATTGCAACACGGTCACCTTCCCCAAGCATGCTTGCACAATGTCGATTCTGTGGTACGTGAGATATGTCGAACTTTTAAAAATACATCTCATAACACACATAGATTTTAAGGGCCATAAACAAGCAGAAAGCGGCACTGTTATTCGTGTCATTGTAAATGTAGAGGTATGTTCTTTCTTGCACACTCAAAAAGAAAGAAAGGGTGATGCCCTCGTACCAACTACCAAGCTCTGCAAAGGTGCGCTGATTTTTTATTATGCAGAGGTAATGTACCACGAGATCAATAAGTCGGCCTTCTCTTCCTATTACATGCTTGAGTGTTACGGGAGGCCATTTTTAACAATCTTATACACGTGTGCGCCCTTCGCATAGTCATTGAAGGCCTGGCATGTACTGTCGGCTTGACATTTGAGGGTAAGATCGATAACAAACTCACTCCCTTTTTATTCATCGGTGGCCTATTAATGCTCAGCACGATATGCTGCAAGCTTTCTATCCAAGGTCTATGTAGTGCTTTGTTTTTCACGTTCAGTATAACAATTTTTGGTGAGTTTATGTATACAGAGCTTGTTAACCCGAGGTAAAGAAAGTTTTAACGACGGAACGTCATTAAACATAGGAGAGGCCGTCATGTGTCACCTAGTATTACAGCAACGAAACAGCTGCTACTGAATAGCGCAGGGTTTGAAGCATGTTTGTCATCTTAGTGGTAAATGCACCTAGTTGGTGCACTTGCGATTACTTGAGTTAATATTTAGTTAGCACTCATCACTATGTCTACCACAAGTAAAGCTAGGCGTCTTGAACACACATCTAACTTGGTCGAAAAGCATATTCGCAGCCTAAGTCGTGCACTGTTTTTTTTAATGCTTCTCCTTGCGATTATCTATAGCGTGCGCGAGAAAAAAAAAAGAAAAGCTAATAACCAGGGAGCCTTCTAGCTTTATTTTGCCAATTAGCGTTCAGAAGTGTTTTATGAATCGTCCCAACCACGCATGACAATACCGTAATGAGGATAAGGCGAACGCCAGAGTATCAGGAGAAAACACAAAATGTTAGGACTCATGTGTTTCAGTTTTATGGAGGAGGTTCAAAGCAATCCCTACTGACAATAATTGCCAGTGCATTTGCTAATGACAACTGGTACAACAAATTGAAAGAAATATATATCTTTAATTGAAATACTGCCACTCTTTTACTCGAAAAGAATGATTACTTCTTCAAGCCCTCCCGACAATGTGGAATGTGACGTGTGCTGCACCGAAGAAGACATTGACCATCTGATATACCATTACCCTCGATTTGTCTCTGAAAGACAGAAGCTTTCGGACGCATTGCGACAATTGGACGATCGTCTACTCTCTATGCAGATGCTACTGGAACACCGTCCTCGCCTTTCGTCGGCTCAAAAAGCAGTCAAAGCGGTCTTGTGCTTTTTGAGGACTACAGGCTTATGTGAACACGTTTAACTTTTGTGTAGTGCCACCGCTACATACCCGTCAGCCTATTGACCGACAATCCTTCTCTTCTCTCTTTCTCTTCACTTTCCTCTCTCTCTCATCGTTATACCCTCGTCCTATTCCTCCAGCGTAGGGTAGCAAACTGGGCATGTGCCTGGTTAACCTCCTAGCCTTCTCTCTTGTTGTTCTGGTCCTCCCCCCCTCCCACCTTCTAGTGCGCAACGACAAACTCTATCGCAACTCCTTGGTTTATGCACGTTTACTTTGCTTTTTTATCACTACCGTAGTATATACAGTGAAGTTTTATATATTTTATCAATATTTCTCAAACAATGCGAGATCCAAGACTGTGGTGTGATAAGCCTTCAGGTGCAAAAGCATTGCTCTATGAGTGTCTGTTTTGTCATTTTATTCCATGTCTCCGTATTGTGTTTATACTCTCGCAAGAATGTGAGGCCTGCGCATACGAAGGTTTTGTTTCACCTGCTTCGTGGCATTCCTAAACTGGGTGGTTCTACGTTTGGCCAGCTAATTAATATTTGCTGAAGGAACTTGTTTTTTCAAGTTTCTGTGTAGAAAGACTGTTATGTACTGAGTGCATGGTACCAAAGCTCTTTCATATATGTTTACTTTGAAACCGCCGCTGAACATTTATTATAAAGAAAGCAGGAACTTTCCGAGACTGGTAAGTATACTCGGAGGTGCTCCTGCCGCTTGGGCATAATCATTTTAGTGCTATCACAGCAATGGCAGGCTCAGCGCAATATGTGGGCCAACCAGTGACACTCTAATATGCAGCGTGGGAAATCTCTTCATAGCTAGAACAGCGGCCCATGAGACAGAGTATCCTTACACGGGAAGCATGTCATACCTTAAGAGTGCGAATGGCATTATCAGCTACTAAAGACGGGCTTTGCCAGCTGGTTATGAGCATTCAAAGTTGTTACCGGGAATAATGCAAAAGAAAACATAGAGGGAACTCTTATTCATGGCGCGATGCAGGCGTCTTCCTTGAAGTAAACAGACTTCCCGAATAGAACCTGTAAGCTCATATTTATTAACAAGTGACAATAAAAAAGCTCCATTATTTTGGTATTTGTTCACACTTTTAAGCGCAATGACCAGTGATCTCGCGTACGTCACCTATTTAGAGATGACTTCAATAAAAACCACATCACTCTCAATGACAATAAAAATTCTTATTATGATTTTATTGGCATGCACGGATACACGCGCACACATAGAAAAGAGGTAGAAATGAAGCTGGAACTTGCCACCCGGAGGGGCAAAACACCTAGATGTGGCAATGTGCCCCTCCGCACACCAGGACCTAGGATCCAAACTTTTGATGCCCAGAGGTTGCCTCAATACAGGCAAAGAACTCTGAGAGATACAAACCACCACACTATATAAGATGCCAACTCGTTGTCGGGAAAATTACCGAGAAACATGCGACTGCTGCGCTAACATAGGACTGTTGTCCCCATACTTGCCTCTCTTCACTCCAGAACAGAAACTACAGATAAATGGAGACACACTTACACCCTGGCATCGACTTCCACATGATCAACCAAAATTTACGGCGGCAATTTCTGGTTGTTGAAGATTTGCGGCCAACCATTCTGTGGATACCTCGACATAAACGTTCAGTAAGCACGAATATTCGCCGAAACGAGATGTCTGCTCACAAGATGCTAGTTCGTCAAGATGTTGTGGCAGCCATTAGGCACTTGAATATGCTTTCTTAAAAAACGTGCTACAATTTCAACAGTCTTGTTTTCAAAAACAATTGCTACAGGTACTAAATATAGAACAAGTGTGTAACCAAGAAGAGCAGTTGATCATAACATTATGAACAAAATTGTTATCCGACGTGGTGAACGTCAAGCTAAAGATTTCTCAAAAATGTCTTTCGTAATGTCCCTATATTAGCGGTTGCACTAATTGTAAAAGAGCAATAGATTTTTGGCAGCTCCAAGATAACCCAAGAGAGAAGAAAAGCGCAGAGATTAACTAAAACGGCGGATTCGGTTTGCTAAACCTCAATTTCACCATCCGCGGGCGAGTGACAGGGTGTTAAGAAGAAAGGCTGCATTTGCCCGTATTTGGTCCTCATGCGAGAACTTTCTATCAAGAAAAGAGAAATTTGGACATAAAGAAAGCACATGCGCAATCGCAGGTCGTTGAACAATCACCGCTTACTATTATTAGCTGGCCATACCACAAGCAGTGAGCTCGGCTAGAGCCATTTGCTCTAGGGAAAGCAGATAACATAATGACTGTGTAAGGAAGAGGGTGGGGAGGGTGGTGGGTACAAAAAACGAAGATTGTTGAGCAGAGAAGAATCAGGGAACGCGAATAGAAGTGATCATTGCATTGATTTTTGTTTTGGCTGCGTTCAAAAGATTTTTCGATTTATCTTGACACACTTCTTACTTGTTTAAGCAAAAACGTCAAAAAAAGCTGTTCCGCAGCCGCTGTAGTGGATAAAGAATTTCGCCGAGGAGCCCCGCTCGATTTCCCAGAGAGCTTTGTTCAATTGTAAGGCGGGACCACACGCTGCTTCATTCTCTTTCGTCGCTGTTGTCATTTAGTTCGGTGCAATATAGGTATTGGAGAATTTGTCTGCCTCACTTGTACACTAGTCGCATAAAAACTGCAGTGGAACCTCATGCACGAAGTACCGCTCTGCGGAGTATTAGGTGCAATAATCATGCGCAGCTACTCACACTATAGCCTGCACCTCGTCACACAAAAAAATACAAGGAAATGGCTCGCTCTGCCATAATGTACGTTTAGTGAAAGCGTGAAATCACCACCGTAGCTTGATGTGGGTTAGAGATTATAGTAGTAACAATCATTATGCGCGGCCGCGACGCGACGCAACTTTACTAAGCCTGAAACAGGGTCTGTTGAAGCGAACTTCAATGCACGCTTCGTACCAGCCTAATGCCATCTGCGCTGCGCCTTACGTTGCCGGTGTTGTCAAGCGGCCTGAGGCCAAACTCGTGTCGCTCAACCCAATTGCCACTGGACTTGACTAGAGCGCAGACAACCATGTGTAAGTGCCACAAGGCAACAATAAATTGTTTCATGCACTGCATCCACCTTTGCAAGGTCGCTATTGAAAACAGAAGTAAAGCTTCAGCGTGATGAAACTTCAGTTGCGTAGCGAAAAAATGGCAGATCCCACGTACAGTTGGAATCGATGACATGCGAAGCACCAATGAAAAATGTTGATATGTCACTTTAAAATCCGCACACCGTTACGAGGTGGAGGTAAATGATGCCGTACATGAATTCCGTGTCACGATTAATATGTTTGGATGTGTCGTTTACCCTGCTAAGCTATTCACGACACGTGATACGAAATTTAGTACATGTGGAGCTAGCGAAACGACCGCGAGCACGCTATGAGCGTGGTATGTTGTCATGTTCTTGAATGACACGCGTGTCAGGATTATTATGTTTGCACCAGTCGCATATTTCGTCACCTCTTTACGACATCCATGCGTGTCATGTGAGATCATGACTACATGCCACTGTCAAGGCGCAAATAAATTTCGACTTGACGTGGAGCGCGTGCTCGCGACGTTGATTTTGTTGCGTCACGCCAGGCGCAGGTCCGGCCATATACTCGCAGGCGCCCGCCTCGCTGCGTTGCTATGACACATGCACGTTTCAGCGCGTACGGCGTCCCTCCGTCACGAAAGGAGGGTGACCAAGTGTTGTCTGGGTAACTCATTGGCACGAAATGCAGCATGTCGCATTTCACGCCGGTTGCCGTCAGGCCACGCCAACGACGCTTCTCGCGCCTGTCGCGCCAGCATGGCGTCAGACTATAGAGCGCTCGCGTTGTGCTAACGTAGCGTCGATGTGCCCACCGTGCGCGCGCGTCAACGCTACATTGGAATATATTGACCCTTCATGATGCACTCGCGGCCGTTTTGCGAGCTCCACATATGCCGAATTCGGTGTTACGTGACGGCAATGAATGACAAAATATATGACTGGTGTAAACATGATAATCCTGACACGCGTGTCATGTAAGAACACGACAACATACCATGCTCATGGAGTGCTTGCGGCCGTTTCGCTAGCTCCACATATACTAAATTTGGTATCACATGATGTGAATAGATGACCAAGGTAAACGAAACATCCAAACATAATAATCATGAAACGGAAATCATGTACGGCAACATTTACCTCCACCTGATAACTTTGGGCTGATTTTAAAGTGAGGTACCAATATTTCTAATTCGTGCTTCGCATATCATCTATGCCAACTGTACGGGGGATCTGCCAATTTTTTTCTCGAGGCAGCTGCTAGTATCTTGCGGCTTTGTGGTAGAATACCTGCTTGCTACCCGGACGGCCCGGCTTTGATCCTCAATAAGACCAAAGAATATATTTATTTTATTTTCTTCTCTCCTAATTTTTCGCTCAAGGAGAATTTTTCGCTCATAACCAACATTGCCTACGCCGACGACGGAATTTCTGTGCTACGAGCTCTCTAACGCTATCGCGTTAAAATAGCCTTCTTCAGAACCTTGACGTCTTTAACCGCGAGAGCAGTAGCCGGGCAGGCCATCCACTGAGCCCCGATCATATACTCAGGAGGTTATACAAACACGTCTTTTATATCTAACACCCTCATCACACAGTGCTTTTTTGCGGGGTCGCCCTCTTATAGCGGTAAGAAGTAATGCACCATGACTGATGCGACCGCACGTTCGTGTGCTCAGATTTGGGTGCACCCCAGAGGGTCAAATTTCCACAGCCGTCCACTACAGTGTCTCTCATAATCATATGGCGGTTTTGGGAGGTTAAACCCCACATATCGAACTTCAGTGGCATCCACGACAAGCTCCTGAACGCCTCGTTGCTAGGCGTTCGTCCAATCAGGCGAGTTTTCGTAAACAGAAGTGAAATTTGTCGACATTTTAATGCATCTCAAAGTGGCGACCTTGGCTCAAGCATCGGCCTCCCCACTCTTTAGCCTCGTCCATCACATCGAAAATAGCTTTTCGACGCACACTTAACTCTCCTGACTGCAACACCTTGTTCCACGTTAAAGTTTGTCCCGAGTATTTATTTTTTTAACTCTCCCTTTCTCTTTCAACCCTCTATTCCCCAACCCCAGTGTAGGGTAGCATACCGGGTACTAGCATCTGGTTAACCTCCCTGCCTTCCTCTTTTCTCGCTTCTCTCTCTCTTGCCCCGTGTATACATAGGCTTGTCTTAGAGAAGACCCGACAGACGTTGCATCTGGCCCTGGTGTTCAACTCGTTACCATGCGGCAGGATGTCAGTCTTACCGCAAGTTGTGTATACATTCAACGGTGCTCTTCTGGCTGTCACTTTCTCCGATTACATTTTCACCGTTTACTACTACATCTACCACAACTGTTTGTTTAATCCCTGAGCATGGACGCTAACCATCGGGATGCAGATGTACCACCAATTGTCAACGTGGGTGTATTTGCGTCAAACAGGGCTATAGCTGGAAAACATCAATTAACATTGTGCAAGCTCTCACCTATCATTGTACCGTATAAGCAATGAACAACTTCTGAAGGACACGTTTCACTTTCGTAATATACCTATTGTAATCACGGATGAATCAAGCGTTTTGTTTCCTGTTTTTTATACTTCCGGCATTTAATGAATACTACATTGTTTAAAGAGGCATCTTTTTGGGGATCAATATACTATTTTAGGAGAGTAGATTACCCAGAATAGAGTTAATGTTACTTTTTAGAGATTAATATACGTGTCATGTAAGGACCGCCCGAAATAAGTCACGCATACTCTTTCCAGCAGATGGGAGTCTCACCAGCCTATAGTGATACCTTGAAGTTTGCCGCAATAGACATAATTGTAAACAAGTCTCATAATTATCCGGATCACCTACATAAGGGGAGAATACTCGTCCTCCATTCGGCCGTGACGCAAATGGCCCGTCCTCCACGAAGATGTCACGGTCTTCAATTTCGCGTACGCCTATCGCGCACTCTTCGAAATCACGAGTTATGAACTCAAGTCACGCTTCGTCATCGATCACCGATTCTATAATATGCCACAAATCGTGTGCCGCGTTTTGACGCTTCTCGCGACATCGCGCCATTTGTAGCAATCGTCATATGGCGTGCTTGCTCGCTCTCAGGCTTTCTATAAACTCTTTTTCTTCCTTTCGCGGAGCGTAAGTTCTGCGATTACCACTTTTTCTTTATTTGCCCTACCCTTCCTCGAACTTTCAGAACGGGCATAGGGGAGTTGGGGGGGGGTATAGAGACCTTGACACAGCTTGAGTCAAGGGAGCTGCAGGGAGGATTTCGTCGTCGTCATGATTGTGCTAATCAGGGCACGAACCCGCTGCCACGATCGATCTGGGTACGGGCAACGTGACAATTTCGGGAACTTACGGCCGCGCACCACCGCTTTCGAAAGTGTGATACGGAAAAAAAGAAATGACTAAAAAGTAGCGAAAAAGTTAAAAAAAGGTAACGATATCGAATTTTAGATCAGTCTTTGGATTGTTTAATCTGGGCTTGTTCCCATTGTCGTCTTAATACAAGAAGTTTTTAAAAAGAGAAGGCAGCACGCTGACCCCAATTTGCCCGCACCCACACGATCGTTTCAGCGTGTACTACAAGTTTTGGCTTTAACACGCGCTGCACTCAATCCTTGTTTTCCAAGGCTATGCAGTGGAACATAAGAAGACGCTATATAGAAACCTTCAATCCTCCTTTTCATTACAAGTGAATACTCTTCATCGAAGGATACCCATGAACATGCGTATAGGTTTTTGCAGACAGGAGAAGTCTTCTTGACAATGAAATATGTGGAATATAGGATATATAACTAAAAATAAGAAGACATATACATTCTGACTTCGATATACTGACTTCTGACTTCAGCATTGGCAGTTAAATCTCACTAGTATCTCTCAGTTTTTATCAGCGATAACACCATGGAGTATGCAGTAATATGGGTAACGCTGCTTTTGCGACGAGGATTTGGAGTTAATTCAAACGTTGCTGTTTATGTGCGCTGTATTGGGGCCGATTTGTGTGTGTGTGTGTGTGTGTGTGTGTGCAGCGGGTGATTGAGAGTCCTAACAAAATTAAGTAACAAAGAAAGGCACTAAATAGATATTAAACATGCCTACTCGTAATGTATACTATTAAAAAAAAGCCCATCAACATTTTTTCCAAGGTCACGAAAATTCGCAAGACTTCAACTTCACCTGTTTTTTCAATGCCAATGTTTTTCTTTGTTGTGTCTGTTGGGTCGCGCTACAACACCAATGAACATTTCGGTCGACTAGGGTTTACTTAAAGTCTGTTGCAGAACACGAAATGTTTATGCCGGCGTCCACCAAAACTTCACCGTCGTATTTGTACCAAGGGAAGGACAAAGGTAAAATGCGCACAATCAAACAGTAAAAAAAGAAACAAACTAAAAATGACAGTCCGGTCGACTTGTGTCGAGCTCCTAACGACCAGTGTTCAGGTGATAACTGCTGGTCGCTTTATACTCTTTGCTACCATCTCATTTATATACGGGAAGCTTCCAAAACGCGCATTAAATTTTATGTAGCACACTTGCCTTTCCAAGTGCTCTTGGTGTGCGGTGTGGTGTCACCGTCCGGGAGCGGTAAAGCGAAGTGATGCATAATTACAGTAAAGAGCGTCGACGGAGATCGCTTCGGTAGTCTCAGCGCAAGGCAAACATTCGCTGCAATATTGCGGAAAACTTTTCTGTCAGTGGAATGAAGCATGCACTGGATTCAATTCGGTGACGAGTAGTCCCGTCATTTACAATTTTCTTTAGCGTGTGGCGCCTCTTCGATATCGTAAGAAAGCATCGAAAAAGGCCACCAGCGCATTTATTCGGCACCTACTGCTTCGAGTGCGCTGAAAATGACTAATAAAAACGGCTGAAGTAAGTGCTGCCAAGAGACAACAAAATGGACGGTCGAATATCGCCCAAGTGGTTGCTTTGGTTCAATGAGAGAAATGCTAGGAGAAGCGAAATGTTTTCGCACACTCAAAGGTCGAAATACGAACTCCGCATCTTGTGTTTCTGAAGCACTTTATAGAATATGCATAAGCATAGGAGTAGATTACTTTAATATTGTTGAGCGCACATCTTGCTGCTTCTCTCCTCAAATGACAATGTTTTCAAGGAGTGCAAATTGTGAACCGTTGTTTATTAGGCTGACGCCATCTTTACGCAGGATTCATCTCATCTTGTGCCCAGTCACAGTCCCGCAATCAAGTGCCGCTAAGACAGGGGCAGTGAAGGAGGTGGAAAAGAGGAGGGAAGGGGGAGGGAAGTACGAGTTTTTAGCCCAAGCTGCCATTTTAACGAAGAAACAATCCCATATCTACTACATGGATCATTTTTGAAAGAGATTTGATGCCAGGATTCCCACAAGATGTCGATACCGATCTCCAAAATTACGCAAATCCAGACGCTATTGTGAAATAAAATTTTAGTTTCACGACTATGCTTCAAACCTAGGTGAACTCATCTGCCTCCCGAAGACAATGCCTTAAACCAGTCACGCCTGTGTTGCTCACAAACATACCTAACAAAAATTTTTAAAAAATGTGGGGTGAAAACAGTCGTGTGCGGGCCGCAACCGAAGGCGTGTTTCAAGCGCCTGTACTGCTCATAGGTTTAATCGTGGTCATGAACGTACGTCGTCGGAATAGAGATCTGATGCCAGGTGTCAACGTAGATGCCCTCACATCACATGGTGCTATATCCCCTAACACAAATATAAATTGTGCCAGCTCTCCTGCATGAATGTATACTACAACATACAATTACCAACATTTTTGAAGCCGCGTTTAACCTTCGTGTTATATCGATTTCTATGATAGGGAAATTAACCGTGTTCTTTTCCGTCATTCAGCTTTGCGCGCTTTCGTTGAATGTAAGTCCTGAATTCAGATAGAGAAATGAGAGCTCCTGCTTTCCTGAACATCAATTTTTTCGATTATACTCTTGTTTTCACGCATTAAACAACAACAACAACAAATCATTCATTCAGAAAAACAAGGTGACGAGTAGAACTGAAGTAAGATATTAAGTCGGGATTGCTGCTTATGCAGCCGTAGTAGTTTGCGGAAGTGAAAGCATTGTGTAAGCCGAAGCAATGTGACGATCAACTACGCACAGAAAGATCACACTTCAATCTGGGGCGAATATACGACATTTTATAACGCAAGGAGCTAACCATTGTTTGATAGAGAAGTACTTCGATAGCTCCAAATCAAATGAATCAGTACTTTATGAGGTTGATTCACACAGAATTTTTTTTTATACTGGCAGATCTCCCACGACACTTAGAGACATCATTTCACAGACTTCGCTTGGAAGTAGCATACACAAACAGCTTCCTGCACAAAGTACATCGATCCAACTTCCCGGAATGCCATTGGGGTCATGCAGAAGATAATGTTCGCTATATTCTTTTGGAGTGCGCTAAATACACGAATGAAAGAGAAAAATAAGGTACAAATTAGCAAGTTTGGACAGATGGTCACTGACATTAAAGAAATTACCTTGACCATGGCTTGAGATGCATCTTCAGAAAGAGGCAAAACATCTTTTTGACACACTTCTTAGTGGAGACCGGATGCAATATGTGCCTGTGATAGAGAGCCAGGGATATATATATATATATATATATATATATATTGAAAGACGCAGGCAGACTAGGTACGGCGAGCAGGCAGGGCGAGCAGAAGCGTTTATTCTGCGATGTCTGGCTCGGCTCAGAACAACACCCCCAAGAGAGAGGACGATGATGATGGGTATGTGCAAGTGAGAACGATCAAATGCTTGGAATGTGCTTACAATTTCCCCCCCCCCTCTGCGAAGCGGCCAACCTGGCCGCCAGTCAGAGATCGGCCGAACGAGTAACAAAAGGCTTCATGCGTGAGACGTGAACTATTTCCGTGCTGCGCAGACGGCGGTCAGTGACAGACTGAAGTGGGGTGACGAGGTAGTTAACTGGAGATGTCTGTCGTACAACGGTGTATGGGCCAACATACCGGTGAAGAAATTTCTCGCAAAGGCCCGACGCTCGAACCGGGGTCCATAGTAAAACCTTATCGCCAGCATTAAAGGCCACGTCGCGTCGTTTTTTATCACAGCGATGTTTTCTCTCCTTTTGGGTTGCTTCTGTGTTTTTGCGAGCAATTTCACGGCATTGTGTGACTCGGGCTGCGAACTCTTCTGGGAGCGAGGTACTGCTTGGAGCCGGTGCAAAGAAAAATGCCGTGTCGAAGACCGAGGAGGCAGATCGGCCGTACACGAGAAAAAACGGGCTGTAGCCAGTTGATCGTTGTACCGCAGTATTGTATGCGAAGGTGACAAACGGTAAAATGTTATCCCAATTTTTGTGGTCAGGATGCAAGTACATCGATATCATGTCAGAGAGTGTTCGGTGGAAGCGCTCGGTAAGGCCATTCGTTTGCGGATGGTATGTAGAAGTGGTTTTATGCACTGTATGGCACGCCTGCAGGACTTCATCCAGGACCTTGGAAAGGAAGGCTTTGCCACGGTCACTCAAAAGGACGCGAGGGGCTCCGTGGCGCAAGACGATGGAGTTCAAGAAAGAATTGGCGATTTCTGTGGCGGTAGCAGAATGAAGAGGTGAAGTCTCGGCGTATCTTGTTTGATGGTCGACTGCAGTGACGATCCAACGGTGACCGGAAGGTGTCAACGGCAAAGGACCGTACAAGTCTATTCCGACAAATTCGAATGGTGTGGTGGGACAGGGAAGAGGCTGAAGGAAACCAGCAGGCGGGGATGTGGATCGCTTGCGGTGCTGACACAACGCGCACGAGCCCACGTATTTGGCCACCGTTGTGGACAAGCCAGGCCAGAAGCAGCGCGTCTTGATGCGATCGTAGGTCTTGTGGAAGCCTAGATGACCGGCAGCAATATCATCGTGGAATGCTTCCAAAACTCGAAGACGAAGGCAGCGGGGAAGAACTGGCACCCACTTGTTACCGGTGGGATGGTAAATGTAGCGCTTAAGCACACCGTCCTCAAGGCGAAATTGTCGAAGCTGGCGTCGCAAGCGGCTGTTGGGTGGTTTAGTGACACCGCGAAGGCGATCAATGAAAGACCGACAGTAGGAATCTGCCAGCTGAAGTGAACGTAAATCGGAGTTCGAAGATAGCTGCATTGGATCCAGCGATGCGAGCGATACGTGTTGTGAGGCAAGCTGGGTGTCAGAGTCATTCGAACGCGATGCGGTGGACGTATTGTCACGAGAGAGCGAAAGTGGGCACCGGGACAGCGCGTCGGCATCATGATGACATTTGCCAGACTTGTACGTAACCGTAAAGTCGTACTCTTGTAAGCGCAGTATCCAGCGCGCAAGACGTCCTGACATATTCTTCATTGATGAAAGCCAACAGAGTGCGTGGTGGTCGGTGATGATGGTGAAGTGCCGACCGTAGAGATACGGGCGGAATTTCTGTATCGACCATACGATAGCCAGGCACTCCTGCTCCGTGATGGTGTAATTCCGCTCAGCTGTTGACAGAGTCCGGCTAGCGTAGGCCACAACCTGCTCTTTAGAGGTGGAATCACGCTGCAGAAGAACTGCTCCAATGCCTTGTGCGCTTGCGTCAGTATGGAGTATGGTAGGCGCTCTCTCATCGAAGTGGCGCAGCACTGGTCCGGAAGTCAGGCGTTCTTTCAAAATTTCAAATGCAGACTCGCAGTCGTTGGACCATGAGAAAGGAGCACCAGTGGCCAATAACTTATTTAGCGGAGCCGCTAAGGTAGCAAAGTTGCGTATAAAGCGACGAAAATAGGACGCGAGACCAAGAAAGCTGCGCAACGTCTTTTGGTTGGACGGTCGAGGGAACTGTAGCACAGCTGCGATCTTCTCGGGATCTGGTTGGATTCCGTCTTTGGAAACGACGTGACCGAGGACTTTGATGCTTTTGCTGGCAAATGTACACTTCTTTGTATTTATCTGAAGGCCAGCCTTGGAGAGACATTGTAGCACCTCGTCTAATCGTTGAAGATGTTGGGCAAAGGTACATGAAAAAACAACGATATCATCTAAGTAACAGAGGCAGGTCTTCCATTTTAGGCCACGAAGAACAGTATCAATCATTCGCTCAAACGTGGCTGGAGCGTTGCACAAGCCGAATGGCATTACATTAAATTCATAAAGGCCGTCCGGTGTGGCAAATGCAGTTTTTTTCTTTGTCAGCCTCGTTCATGGGGATTTGCCAGTAACCTGATCGTAAGTCAAGGCTCGAAAAATAGTTCGCCCCTTGCAGTGTGTCTAAAGCGTCATCAATTCTAGGCATAGGATATACGTCCTTGCGTGTGATCTTATTTAACGCGCGGTAGTCAATGCAAAAACGAACAGAGCCATCCTTCTTTTTAACTAAAACGACTGGAGATGCCCAGGAACTCGAAGAAGGTCGTATTATATTTCGCGATAGCATCTCGTTCACTTCTTTTTCAATTATTTCTCTCTCTGATTGCGAAACCCGATATGGGCGACGGCGTATCACACGAGAACCGTCGGTTTCAATGCGATGTACAGCCGCGGAAGTCTGACTCAGTGTTGTGGCACAGCTATCAAAGCAGGCTTTGTGCTTAGCCAAAAGGGCCAATAGTGCTTCAGACTGTTTTGGTGTGAGGTCTGAACCAATGACAGCTCGAAAAGGGAAAGAACGTGAACCTGGAGCTGGTACTGGTGACGAAGACGGGCAGAGTGTCGCGATGGAGGTCAATGGAGAGAAGTCAATCTTTGCCACTGTCATTCCCTTGGGCAGCAGCACAGATTCTGCAGTTGTGTTAGAAACGGGCAGAAAAGCGCAGCCAGAGGAAAACCGGAGGAGGCAAGAGGCGACGAGAATTCCACGGGAGGTGCAGCGAAACGAAGGAGCCACAAGTGCATCACCGTCGGTTACTTGGGTAGATGCGACAGCTATCACGTGTTCGTGACCAGGGTGCAGGACGCAGTCTTCAACAATGACCAAGTTGGAGATCGAGGGTGATGAAACTGGAATGGGCGCATCCGTTGTATCCGTTATGTGAATGACGTTCTCTTTAAAGGATATAACAGCGGAAGCAGAATGCAGAAAGTCCCAACCAAGGATAAGTTCATGAATGCACGTGGGCAACACAATCATCTCGATGTGGTGACGTATACCATCAATAGAAACACGAGCCGTACACTGTCCGTCAGGTTGAATCAGCACGTTATTTGCCCCACGCAACACAGGTCCCACATAGGGCGTTCTGACTTTACGGAGGCGCGAGCACAAGTCACTACGCAAAACAGAAGTGGTTGCACCGGTGTCAACGAGAGCTTGCACAGGAATACCTTCAAGAGTCACTGACAACATATTAGCTGGGCGAACAGGAGGTATTTTTGTTGGTCGACGGGACGCAGTTTTCCCTCCAAAAACTGCAATCCTTAGTTTTGGAGAGCGTCGTCTGGAGGAGCGGTATTCCTGATGTTGACGAGGGGACACTGGAGGAGACGGAGACCGGTACTGCGCGGACGGGTAGGTGTCTGGAGCATAAAGATCTGGTCTTCGGAACCGGTCTCGTTCGAACTCAGCATAGCCTCGTCGTTCCTCTTGCTGGCGGCGACGGCAGTAACGAGAAATGTGGCCTCGTATACCGCAGTAAAAGCAAACAGGACGGGATTGACGCCACTGAGGATACAAGGGTGCAGCAGTCATTCCACCTCGCATAGCAGCCAAATGGCTACTAGCAGTATCCGTAGAGCTAGATGCCCCGGGAGCAGGCGGAATCGCAGCGATCTCCGCATATGTGGGCATTACCGTTTGAACAACCGGTGCTGCCGGTGTCGACCTGGGCGTCACATCGGCGTATGTGGGCATCGGGCGTGCTGGCGGAGCGACCGGGGATGTCGGTGTCGCCATTGCCGCTAACTCCTGCTTAACAAGATTCCGCAGGTCGAATGGTGGAGACGGAGCGGAGGCGACAGTGGACCGCTGCTGTTCAAGGTCTCGAAGTTCTTCCCGGATAATTGTGCGGATAAGGGTTTTTAATTCAGAGGGAGGCATCAGGCGTGGATCACTGTCTTGTTGAAGCCGGAGGGACTGCAACTGGTCAAGGCGTTGGCATGTCGAAATGACGTCGTTAACCGTAGCGGGATTGCCAACAGCCAAGGCGTTGAATGCGATTGGGCCGATTCCTTTAAGGATGTGGCGAACGCGCTCATCTTCCGTCATGTCTTTATTCGCACGGCGACAGAGGGCCAAAACATCCTCGATATACGAAGTGTACGACTCATGTGCCAGTTGTAGACGCACAGCCAGCTTCTGTTTCGCGGCTTCGGAACGACCCGATGAGCATCCGAATATTTGTCGCAGTTTGTTGGCAAAGGTCGACCAATCAACGAAGTCAGTTTCGTGATTAAAATACCAGGTTTTGGCTACGCTGGTCAAATAGAAAGGAAGGTAGCTCAGTTTCTCTGCTTCGGTCCATCGATTGGCTGAACCCACACGGTTGTAAAGGTCAAGCCATTCCTCGACGTCGTCACCGCGAAGACCCGCGAACACGGGCGGTTCGCGCTGAGGGCTGGTGACAGTAGATGAAGAGCGGGCAGCCGCCGGCGTAGGGGCTGTAGCGTTAGGGCTAGGCGTTAGGTCCGATGTCTGCATACCTGTGTGGGTGGCTGGGTGCAATCGGCGACCAGATCGGAGCTCCAGGTGGGAAATGAACGTAGGATGACGTCGGGATCTTACCCAGCACCTCCACCACTCTGAAAGACGCAGGCAGACTAGGTACGGCGAGCAGGCAGGGCGAGCAGAAGCGTTTATTCTGCGATGTCTGGCTCGGCTCAGAACAACACCCCCAAGAGAGAGGACGATGATGATGGGTATGTGCAAGTGAGAACGATCAAATGCTTGGAATGTGCTTACAATATATATATATATATATATATATATATATATATATATATGAAATGTGTTGTTGCATATACTGACAGTAGAAAAGGGAGGCGTGCGTGTGAACAATTTGACAGAATGAACTGCTGCAAGCAAACTGATTGGTTGATATGTGGGGTTTAACGTCCCAAAACCACTATTGATTATGAGAGACGCCGTACTGGAGGGCTCCGGAAATTTCGACCACCTGGGTTTCTTTAACGTGCACCCAAATATGAGCACATGGGCCTACAACATTTCCGCCTCCATCGGAAATGCAGCCGCCGCAGCCGGGATTCGAACCCGCGCCCTGCGGGTCACCAGCCGAGTACCTTAGCCACTAGACCACCGCGGCGGGGCATACTGCAAGCAAACTGTGCATTGGCATATTTGAACTGGTTTCAATGTGCCATTATGTTTTTTTTTGCAGATTGTTAGATTGTTATTTTTTAAGTCCCATTAGGTATTATTCTTTTTTTTTGCTGCAGTACTTATTGGTATGAAGTAGCCGAGGCAATATGGACCTCGACCTCTTCACAGCAAAACAAAACAGATTAGAGATCAAAGGTTTCTGCCATCAATTAGGATTCGCAAAACGTTGTTTACAAAGCGGCTCGTGCTCAGAAAATGAGCTTCTCTGATAGTTTGCACTATGCTTCCTTTACTTGTAGTGTTTTTTTTTTATTCCAATTCCTTCCAAGATAAGTGACTACGTACCATTAAAATGTTTTCCTCTGACTGGTTCTTTTGCGAGTTTTGATATCAATTACGAACATGAGCCTCCTTTCTTTTTATCTGCAGAGAGCTTTTCATATCAGTTGGTGCACTTCATTTGCAATTTCTTTTCTAATGTACGACTTGTGTAAATAGCTGTTTAAGCTCTGCCTACATTCAGTACATTAATATACAGACGCTACATTGAAATTTTTGCTCATTAGCAATGCAGTGCGAAGCAACATGTGTGTTCTAAATTTTGATTTCGCTAGGAGCGCTTGCATCACCGTGGCAAGTTAGGCTTGTTGGCTTGTTATTTTTCAGATGCTATGGCGCAGCATTCAATGAACTGTGAACGATAGAGGGAAGCAAAAAGAGTATATTTCAACAAAACGTTTTGCTTATACAAGCAGGTATTTGCGCATAGGACAGAAAGAGAAAATGAGATGCAGAAAGGCAGGGAGATTAACCAGGAACACGTAACTGGTTTGCTTCCATGCACTGGGGAAGGAGTAAACGAGAAGAAAAAAGTAAGAAAGAAGGAATGGTGGCTTTATAGTAATCCTGGCAGACAAGGCACAGACTGTACTTTTTTGATTCGGAGATCCAGCTAGCTGATTATCCCAAGCACATATTACAGTATATGTGTAATCACAACTTTTGGCTACCAGGACGTATTGGGCATTTATGGGCCATCCGCCTTGTATGGTGCTACTCATGTTCGTGCGTGCGCTCACGCATGTAGGCACTCACACACGCACACAAACACACACACACACACAAATGAGAATGGTTTCAGCACAGTGCAAGTTCACACCAGACAAACTGAAGATGAATAAAAACGTTGCACTTTCTGTTTTTATTTTCGAATGCGACTTCAACTCTGGGCCTCCAGAACTGATTCCGAATGGCGCATTAACTACGCAACAGCAATAAAACACATTTAGGTATATTTCTCGTTTAAACTATTGGCGCCTTTTCAC
The DNA here is from genome assembly GCA_013436015.1 of Rhipicephalus annulatus. Lineage (NCBI taxonomy): Eukaryota > Metazoa > Arthropoda > Arachnida > Ixodida > Ixodidae > Rhipicephalus > Rhipicephalus annulatus. The sequence goes on from WOVY01009271.1 coordinate 1,124,093, forward strand.
GTATGGTGATAAATTGTCGCCGTGTTATGGTTGTGCTATTCGCATTGACAAGAATATTTGGCACCATTCCATTGGTTGTTGTTGGTGGTAACAACTTTATCTATAACTCCGCAAATTCGCAGCCTGGGCGTAGCAGTCCGCGAGGAGGACCGAAGACACTGCCTCCTCGCCGCCTTGCGGACTTACAGGATGACCCACAGTTGATCTTAGAGGCACGTTAGAGCTGCGAAACGCAGCCAGCCACAGCGGGGGTGAGGAAAAAGTAATTTGTTTGGTGTACACTTCAGAAGCGCGATGCTTTGTACGCATAAATTACTAACAACTTAGCGAGTTGATACAAATGCCGTTCATATAATTGTTCGCACTAATATTTATTTTTCTACTGTAAAAAACGTATCGGATAGACGTTCTGATCTCACGAAGCACAAAACAAACACATTAAACACGTTGGCTACCGTTCACCTGCTTATGAGAACCGCAGACACTGAGATCTGCATTTATAAACAAGCAAATACTGAAATATCACCAACATTACTTATGGCGTTAAATAAATATACTTTCATGTACCGTGTTTCAGTGTAGTGTAATGGTTATGCCATGTCGGGTTCGCAATTTGCAGTGTGTCTAGAGGTCGACGGTTTGAGTCCCACTTGGTTTTTTTAATATTTAGCATGTTCCTTTTTTGTCGTAGGGCCCCTATTTCACCATCCTTACGATTAGCGTGTTTGAAAATCCATCTTAAACTGTCAAAAATCGAGATTTCGACCCAAGTTCTGCTATTTTTTTTCGTGAGATGCGCTGCTACTCTCTTGAGTGGGGTCATGCTACTCTGCTTCGGGCAGAATTATGTTACGATGTTGAGGGGAAGTACTTTGACCCATTCTGGGGGATCACTTTACTCTGCCTCAACAAGATGCGATTGACTCTAGAGAAGCGAGTGAAATATGGGAAAAAAAACTCTCCCAAATAGTGTGGCCAACACTCTCAATTTTAGAGTGTAGCCGCCAGTATACATTTACTGAAAGCATGCTCTTGAAGCGTATAAGCTATAAATAGGTTACCGATCTACATTTCTTTGTCTCACTAACTGTCACTGAAAGCGTGAACGCGCCTTCAGAGGGATTACTAAGAACATTTGACTACTCACTTACGCTGAGGAAATTACGCCATCGCGCCTCACCGATTCCATCTCGTCTTGCGCAAAGTGCCTATTCTCTTCTGTGTGGAGAAATTGCGTCAGTCTGGTGGAACCAATCATAGTGGAAGCAAAAGCTTGCGTCGGCGTCCCGAAGCGTGTCAACGTCTATTAGGTCCTGTCAGGGAGCGCTTAATTCGAGCTGGCTGCCTTTCAATAAATGGAAGCCCTATATTGCCCGTAATTAACCGCGTAGCGATCGTCACAAAATAAAAATGGAAGCAGTAGGGGAACAGAAAGTTGGGGAACATGGAGCCGTGAATGAAGGATACAGAGTAGTTGCATATTAATAATAATAATAATAATAATAATAATAATAATAATAATAATAATAATAATAATAATAATAATAATAATAATAATAATAATAATAATAATAATAATAATAATAATAATAATATAATATAATATTAATAATAATGATAATAAAATATTCGCATTGGCCAGCTCTTTGTGCGCTCTTTCCGGTCTTCTCTCTCGTTTTTCCTACAGCTTGCACTGCAAGTCGAGTTTTTCAAGCCAGCTTTATTTTTTTCTTCCGAAAAACGGCATCAAGAAAACGAGCACAGGCAGCAAATAAAAGCAAACTTATCTAGCTCTGCAACCTAAACGATCGACTGTAAAGTCTGCTGCGGCCACATGGGGTGAGACGATGTCATTTCCACAGAAAGTGCTTGAGGGTACTGTCGTGCGCTCAGTAGGCGGCGCAGCGTGAAAAATCTTTACACCTGCGCGGTGCCACCAGAAGCCGTCGCCGGGAGAAGGGGCTGTCTAGCGGGAATCGCTAGCTGAGAGCCGGCTAGCAGTTCTAGCTGCAGTTCGATGGTAATGCCTTTGAGGGTGCCAATTGTGATAGGCCCGCTTGTCAACCGGCCGCACAGCTGAACATGACCGGGGATCCTGGGCGGTGTCGTTTTGGGGGCGAAGCACCTTATGTTGTATGCTTGCCTGTTGTTCGTGATCACGGTCTACGTAGATGATGTTAACAGTGATGGCGATGAGGAATAAGCACGTTTCAGGCCACATATTCTCTTTCCGCCGCGAATGAAAACGAAGGCGAACGCGCTCTCTCATGAGATAGGCAATGACAATGCAGCCAATAGGCTAACCGAGAGGCAAGAGCTCGCGGCATCGGCAAAACGGCAACTCCAACAACGAGTGGCTACGTTGAACTTGAGGGTGCAGGAAGCAGCGGCTCAAGGGCTGAACACACATTGTATATACTGTACATACGCATTGTCACTCGCCTACATGCGCGAGCTCTGTGCCTTTTCTTTTGACAATTTGGAAATATCCCTGCTTGTTTCGACAAAAAAATTGTTATGAATTACCCATGTCCTGCACATTATCGCGATATAATGGACGCTTCATCAATATATTTCACCACTGACACACCATTGCGATTTTCAAATGCAGCTCCATATACAGAAATGCAGATACTGGATTTCTGGGATACTGTCGCGGTACTCTTGTATCTAAACCCCATACATTTCTGATATGTTGCATGAAAATTCAAAAAAAATGCTCTAGGAATAGACGTGCCTTCATATTTGAGAAATGGTGAAAACCTCAACTGGGCCGTTAAACAACCTTTATCTCTCTTCCACATGACGGCAGCTGCGCATTGAAAGAGATCTCTGTTCGGAGGAAAAGCTGCATGCGATCTGAATTTTCGTTCTCACTGTGTCCTAATTCTGTTGGGGAGAGGCATACTGAGAAACAAACCACTTTACTTAGTTCCAGAGAGGCCATACAGAGGACCTACTAGGTATGTCTCTACACGACCGCTGGCTAGTCTTATATCAGAACATGAAGCCCGTACCTTTTCGCTCGTTCACAGGCCCTTTGGACAGGCTCTCTGCGCTCGTCCTCGTCTTTTGTGTTACTTGTCGGAAGTTTTTGCGCTGAGAAGTCCAATAGTGCATTACAGACTAGCCCAATCCCACACTTTACCTCTGGACAGCTCGGAGCTCGTCTCCATCTTTGTGGTTTATGATAGCCGTACGCTACACAAAACTTAAAGACGTTCAGGTAGGTCCGTAGTCCTCTAAAAACGGAAGAGGGCTTTGTCTACTTTTTGAGCCGACAAAAGATGAGGACGGTGGCCCATCAGCATCTGCACGGATAGCGGCTCATTGTCCGATTGTCGCAATGTGTCCGAAAGCTTTTGTCTTTCAGAAGCAAATCGAAGTCAATGGCATAGCAGAGAGTCGATGCCTTCGGGGCCGCAGACGTCACATACTGCACTGTCGGTCACTCTAATGAGAGTATTATATGCTTTTGCGAAGGAAAACCCCAACCAAAGGTGACAAAAAGCGACGCTACACGTTGATGAAGTCAGGATGGAGGTCGAATAACCAGTTGAGGGTTCATTACATCCCCAGGAAGCCCCTAGGAGGTTGGACCACGCCTAGAGCGTGCGGAGCGTGGTAGTTTGTGATCACTTCAACTTATGATGAGCGAAGAGAAAACTGTCTCTATCCCCTCTATAATGCGATGTGATCCAAGAAGAGCATCTTTTGCTTGTGGGAGACACTGACTCTGGTAAATGTTTCAGCAAAATTACAATAGCCAGATGATAACTGTAGATTAGGGTCAGTAGGTGAAGTGCAGACAAAGAGTGCCACGCAAACGTAGATAATTAGTACCATTTGTCACCAACTAATGAAAGTGTAGATGTGTTTTTTAATCAAACCATAACACCTAATTTGTCGCAAATGCTCCTGCAATATTCGCACGCTTCCTTTCGGTTCCAAATGTGTGAATGCTCATTTATTAAAAAAAATTGTGGTGGTGAGTTGTGTATAAATTTTTCGACTCTCAAGAAACGAAACAACGCTCTGAAACACTTCTATGCTGAAGTCCTAACGGCGGACTTCAAGCAATGTCGTATTCATCTTTCGTTTGTGCTGGTTCCTTCACTGTTCTTTTCTTTTTCATCCCATAGTTTGCCTTTGGGCTTTTATGGCCCTTGCTTTTTTCCTCAGCATTGAGCAGGCAGCCAGTCGGAGAACTGGCGGACCTCTCTGTATATTCATCTTTTTTTTATCTTTCGATGCTCTCAGGACAAAAGTGGATGAGAATTCTGCTGTTTAATTTCCGCTAACATATAGTGAGTGTTTTTTTGAAAATTCCATCCAGAAAGAAGTGAAAAATTTACTATATAGAAAAGCACGAGCGTTTATTTTGTTTCTTCTATAGAGCCAAAAGAGGAGTGTAGCAAAGGCACAAAGGTGCGCTCAAAACTTTCTACTTTTAATACTCTCAATAGCAATTAGGCAAACAGTTCGAGTGTGCACAGTGAATGCCCAAGCAATATTTACTCTCAATTTTTTGTGCCTACAAGTTGTTAGTACGGCATTTTTAATTAGTTTCCACTATTTTCCGAGTCTTCAATCTTTTGACTCAGCACTGAAAGACACGGACAGCGAGAATGTGCGGCATAAACTAAACAACTACAAAAATGGCTGGCATTGGGTAGTACCGATACAATGCCTAGCTAGGAAACAATAGATTACTCAGAGTGGGTACATCCGCCTAGCTGCCTCTAATAACTTTGAGGTTCGCGGGCGTGCCTTTGTTTTATTGCTTTCTTCCAGATAGACACAGATACACCACAAGGAAAATAAAAGAGTTGCAAGAAAAGCGACATGACATGCAAACTGTGCCGACAGTAACAAACACAAACATGGACGATGCTGTGACCGAAGCGTGGTCAGGCGCTTTTAGACAGCGGCAAACACTGGTTGCAGTGAGATGGCGGAGCTGTACAAGTAGGAGATGCCAGCGCGCACTTTCGAATACTCATTCTTCAGAGTGTTCGCGTGATTATTTTTCTATGGCACCCCAATTCTTTATTCCTATAAAGTATTTCTCATATTTGAACTCTTCCGTTTCGCTTTGTATTGCAGCGCTGATTAATGAAGCACTGCAACAGGTTAACTCTCTTATGCCTAAATGTACAGAGGAATAAACAAATCAGCAAAAAAAGTTGGGTAGATCCCACGTAATGTTTGAATTGATGATATGCGAAGCACGAACGAAAAATGTTGATATGTCACTTTAAAATAGGCACAACGTTATGAGGTGAAGATAAATGATGCCGTACATCACTTCCGTGTCATTATTATTGTGTTTGCATGTATCGTTTACCTTCGTCAACTATTCACGTCACGTGATACAAAATTTAATATATGTGGAGCAAGGGAAACGGCCACGAGCATGCTATGAGCGTGGTATGTTATGTTCTTACAAGACACGCGTGTGAGGATTATCATGCTTGTACCGGTCATATATTTCGTCATTCATTGACGTCGCGTAACACCAAATTTGGTATATGTGCAGCTAGAAAAATTGCCATCAGCGCGTCATGAAGTGCCCAACATACTCCAATATAGCGTTGACGCGCGCGTACGCTGGGCACAGCGACGCTATGTTGGCAAAACGCGAGCACTCTATAGTCGGACGCCAGGCGTTACTAGCGTCCGTCAGCGTGGCCTGATGGCAACCGGCGAGAATTGCGACATGCTGCGTTTCGCTCTGATGTGTTACCCAGACAACACTGCGTCTCCCCCTTTTCGTGACGGAGGTACGCCGGACGCGTTGAAACCCACATGCGTCATAGCAACGCAGCGCGGCGCACGCCTGCAATTATAAGGCAGGACCGGCACCTGGCGGGGCCACGTCACGGAGGGACGCGACGATATGAACGCCGGCTCGCCTGCGCGTCGTGTCACGTCAAATTGTATTGGTGCCTTGACTGTGGCATGTAGTCATGTTCTCACATGACACGCATCTCATGATTATCATGTTTGCACCAGTCACATACCTTCTTCTTCCACTGACGTACCGTAATACCAAATTTTGTATATGTGACGCTAGCGAAGTGGCCGCGAGTGCATCATGAGCGTGGCATGTAGTCATGTTACATGATACGCATATCATAATTTTTATGTTAAGGTCTGCCGCTTGTGTTTGCCATGCAATCATGTCGTGCCATCCCTATTGCAAGAACAGCGTGATGGCAGTACGTTTTTTGGCACTGGTACACGCAGGAGACACTGGTAAACGCTTGCAATCACTAGCACTTCGCTGGGCGCACTGGAAAAAAGTTGTGTCGCACTGTTAGGGGCACTGACTCAACCGCTGTGATGCTGGTGCACACTGCGGAGCGCTGGAAGCGCTGGAATTTTCACTGGTAAGCGCTGGTGAATACTCGAACACGCACTGTTTCTACCAGCGCTGCGTGCACCTAATTGTAGCGTGTGCCGTGCTTTGTTTCGGTGTCATTAAATATAAAACGCTTAATTCGACGGCAAGGAGAGATACTACCCTAACAAATACCGAGCATACGTAATTTTTGCGGCGCACGTACGTATCACAGCAATTATTGTGCACCTTTTTCGCATATGACAACGCGTATACTGGCCAAATTCGCATCATTTGTGTATTGCTGTAACGATTCCAAATTGCAGTGTTTGTAAGCCTGGAGCTGCACGCCACTCCTAATAGAAGCAGGAAATTGTTTTCGCCGCAAACTTGACGAAACGTAAATGAGCTCTCTCGATCGCTTCACAAGGTTTCCCAGCAGAGGCGAGAACAAAAGCTGTCGTTCGATTCAGCCACACCGCATAAATGTATGTCTGGCCAGACTTATCCTTTTACTTACTTCAGGTAAGAGTTAGAAATGTTCCGAAGCTCAAATGCAGAATCTCCAACCATCCCAACTTACCACGTCGAGTGCGGTCTTATCCAGTGTCCGGCCCAGCGAACATTAGGCTTGTCGTGCCGGTCGCGTTGGTATATATGTTACCGGCGCTTCTTGCTTCGTGTACACACACCTTTAAAGTGTGAGAATAGCTGTAAGGTATAGTTTAGACATCCATCAACCTAAATCAACTATTTTGGTCTTGTGTCGATGTTAGCACAAGGAGCGCTGACGATCGAACGTTGCGCTTTCAGATACGCAGGCTGTCACCGAAAGCTGTCGGCCGCAGGCTGGTACTTCTGCGACTGATTTGTAACAACATGCAATTTTCAGCTGGTAATCTTGTACGCTTTCGTGAACTGACTCTCTGGCCTACGTTTTCAGTAGATTACATTGGTATTTTTATGGTTATTTTTTTAATTGTTGTGTTGATATAACTGCATATATCTGTAAACTGGCACGCCCGCTGTACACTGCCAGCGGAGGCCAGAAAACGGCGGTCACTCAGCATCGTCACTCTGTAAATGCATTTCTGGCATTTATTGATCTTCCACTTGCTTCAGGTACAGTTTAGGTAACAGTTAGAAATGTTGCAAAGCTCTAATGCAGAAACTTCAAGCATCGCAACGCATGCAGCTGCTTCGAGAGCAGCCTTACCCAGTGCCCCGTCCCAGCGAGGCCTATCGTGCTGGCCGCGTCGGTGTACATGCTGCCGGCGCTGTTTACTTCAGTTAGACACAATTATAAAGTGCAATAATGACTTTAAAGTACAGTTTAGACATCCCTCAGCCTAAATCTACTATTTATACGCGTGTGCGGTGTCCGCACAAGGAGCGGCGACGATCGATGTGTCGTGCTTTCAGCAACGTAGGCTGTCACCGAAAGCTTCCTTCTGAGCGCAGGAGCCGGTACTTCTCTGACTCGTATGTAAGAACATGCCATTTTGAGTTGGTAATTTGGTACGCGTTTGGGAACTAACATACTAGCATACTTTTTCAGCGGATTGCATTGTCACTTCTTCGGCGGTTTCTTAGTTACAGGTATCAATATAACTACAAATATGTAATCTGGCACGCCGGATATGTACTGCTACATCGTCGCTTGCGGGAAAAAAAAACTCAATATTGAGTCGTGTGCGCGGATATCTACCGAACAAGACATTTAAATCATCTGTACATGCTGACCAGTTGCAAGTGCGAAAACCGACAATCAAAGCAAAAAAAAACTATCTGTAGCAACAGCTGACAATCTGTGGCTGCTCCTCTAGTGAGTCTGAGATTTTTCAGAGTTAAGATGCGGATGCTTCAAAATCTTTACGCTCTTGCTAATATCCACACGTCATTCAGTGCCCGGAAGCCATTCGTCACTGTCATATTAAGACGCCATTGTTAATTAGAAAGGAATATGGTGTCAGTCTTGACTGTGCGACTTATAAACATGAAGTTGAATGATGCGTTCTTTGGGTAAATAGTCGTTTCACAACACTACTCACATGTGGTGGCGTGGCTTAGTGGGTAGCATGCTCAGTTAGAGATCAGGAGGTAGCCAGTTTTAATCCTGTCAAGTAATCCTTTTTTTTCGAGACGGACAATTGTGCTACAGCTTGAACGCCGAAGGCTTCACTGTTGGGAGCTGCGAAGAGTGTTTCTGTGTTGACGGTAGCACAGGTTCAGTGCTACAATATATGAATGGGGTGGTCAGCGCACCCAGGAGAGAATAATATTGCGCGCATGCTTTAGGGTGACTAGCTGCTGGAAAGGCAAGAAAACCGACTGGTCCAGTTAGCATATATTCTGGAGGCAAGTCAGCGAAACAAGTGATCTGGACTAGTGAGACTGCTTCGTGATCGTATTGGCCCCTTGGAAGTACGTTGCGGATGATTGCCGCCGCGCGACAACAAGCAGGAGAACCGAGGAGAAAGAAGAATGGTAGGGCACGAGCGCTAGAATAAACATGGACGTTCTTGGTGTAGGGCTCAGGTTTTGAATACGTGACAGATAATGAAATCTTTTGATAAGAGAAGACAGGGGGGATTCTTCATATAGGAAATTGTTCGCAACATATTAAGTATCCCCAGGTATAAGCGTAACGATTCGCGTTCTAAAGGAATAAGTGGTTGAACTTTAGAGGCCGGAGCGCCAGAAAACAAAACGCAGTCGAATTCTAATATCGGTCGAATTTACATGCAATATATCATGACGAGCACGTCTCTACGCAAACCGGCACGATAATTACTGAGCCTGTGCAGAACCCTTATGGCACGTGCTCCTGCCAGGTTTTCTATTTGGGGACTCCACTTAAGTGTTTCGGTGTAGGTTACCCCTAAATACCTAACTGACTCGACCTGAGGTATGACAACTTGTCGGTGCATTAGTGAAATTTGCACTGGGACATTTTGTGTGAAAACAATAATTGTGCTTTTGTTAATATTGAGAGATAAGTTAATATCCTCTATCCATGTTTTCAGACTATTCATGTATGTCTGCAGAATTAGGTACAGTGTGTGAATGTCCGCCGACGCCGCAAAAAAATGTGATATCATCGGCATACACATAGACCATACATCTTGCTGTATGGGATTGGTGCATAGTAGAACAATGAATAATAAGGGTGATAGTACTGACCCTTGTGGTAGACCTCTCGTTTGCCTACATCTCGAAGGATTGACACCAGACTGCGAGCACTAAAATTCTCTATCACCCAAGAAGGCATGGGTCTCGACTACAAAGCATTGAGGCAGTCCTAAGTTCTGAAGCGAATCTAGCAGTTTCACATGTTCCACGCTAGCATAAGCTTTCGTGATATCTAAGGTTACCAAAGCAGAATATTGTTTCTGATATCGAGCAAGCTGAATTCTACTTTCCAGATCAACGTGTACTCACCAAATAGAGCAAGCGCGTCTGAATCCAATTTGACATGGGCTCAGGGTCGATTTTTCCGACATCGAGCAATTTATACGTCTATATAAAATTCCTTTGACGGCGGGGGACCTTCTCCGTCGGCGACGCCACCGCTGGGAGGCGGCGCTCAGAAGCTCCGAGCTCAACGACCAGCTTTGGGCTGTCCGGCAGGCCGATGATGCCGCCCGAGTTCAGGGACTCAGCGCCGCCATCTGAGGCCACCAAGACCAAGCTGCCGGCCAAGTTCTAATAAAGTTTCCTCTCTCTCTTGACGAGTTTTACTAGCTTCGATGTAAGTGCAACGAGCCTGATATTAGCTAAGCTTAACCCAGTGCCTTGCTTTTTTTAATATAGGAATCACTTTTGCCATTTTCAATCGAGTGGAATACAAGAGCTTATAAGTGACTGATTATTAATTTAGAGTAGGCCAAGTGGGTATATTTTATGTACTGATTTTATCACCGACATCGTCATGCCATCAAGACCAGGAGCAGAATGGGATAGTATTCTGACTACGTTTGCTAGTTCTGCAAATGTGACCCCTTCAAACTCCCCACCCCTACGGAGGGCTGGGCTTGATATGAGAGAACTGTCGTAGATTGACTTTTGTTTAGAAAACATTTATTGCAACAGACTTCAATAACAGTCAACAGAACAGTTTTTTCTTAGACATACTCTAACAATAATGAAAAAACAGATGTTATTTACAGGAACATGAATATGAGATGACGTTGAAGGAACATGTACATTCGATGGTTAACACAAACACAACCACAAAAAATACTTAAAGACAAACAAGAGACACAAATAAAACATGAATATGTACATTTTGCATATTTACATGTTGGCATGCCATTTCTGCCGGCGCATCGACACATCAGCATACCAATACTAGGCCGGTCGAAAGACAAGTTTCAGTCGTCCGTCACAGACCGACACAAAAGGGCAAGACCAGTGCCGAAGAAATTCCTCTTCACCGAGGAAGAAGAGCTCCTCCGACAAAACAGACAGCAGCTCCGAGTACAATCGTACTAGGATCGGGAAGAGCGCGCGGCGGCAGCGGCCCGCTGCAACCGCCTTGCAGCGGTTGCGCCAGAGGCAGAAAGAGCCGGCAACAATGAGAAGACAAGCGAAGCGGCCTCACGAACAACGCCCTGAATAAACGAAGCGATTTACTCTGAGGCAGTGAAAGCCGGCATGTACGGCTCTCCAAAAAACGCGAGCAATGACACAATGCCTCAGAAAATGCCGAAATGCCTCAGAAATGTTCCCGAAAGGAGCAGTTCGGACATGTTGCTGACTGGACCACTCTCCACTTTTCGAGGCGGTCGAGAGTGGGAAGCACACCCCATACCAGGCGCCACATGAAGTCCCGGAGGTGTCCAGGCAGAAACGAAGCCGTTAACGTGCTCCAAGACGCCCGTCTAGAGCGAGCACGGCGGGCTGGCGCGACCAACGGAAGCAACAAAGCAGCAGTTGTCTCAACTATGTGGTTGTTCAAAACATGTATGCCAAGACAGCTCGACTTCACATGCCGAAAAAATGCAACAGTTGTTGCATAAAACGCAGGAAGTGTTTTCGACTGCGGCCCACTGTTAAGTTGCACAATAGGCTTCAAATGCCGCAGGTGAGTACCCAGAACGTAATATGCAAGCGTTCGTGCGGGAGATTCCTCCCCTTGCACTATAAGAACACACGACACGTTACATGGACTAACCTAGAGGAGACCCTGGGCAGTGACCACTGCCTCCTAAACGTCACACTCTCCACACATCCTTTCAAACGGAAGGACACACAAGCGCGACTAGTTAACTGGGACAAAATGCGCACGGAAACTATACCGCCTATCCTCCGTTCCGGCAATTACGCAGACTGGGCTGCACACATCATGCTTACTCAGAAGAAATACGAAACCGTAGTGCGAACATCGGATGAACACCCAGCCGTTGACAACCACCTTCTGCATTTGTGGGAGGCCCGTCGGAGCCTCACGCGACGCTGGAAACGTCAGAAGCATAATAGACCCCTTCGAAAACGTATTCAGGAGCTAACTACACAGGCAGCTGAATACGCTACGCACTTAGCAGATGCAAACTGGACAGACAAATGTAATGATATCGCTCATCAGATGTCAAGCAAAAGCACATGGGGGCTGTTTCGCAGCCTCATTGACCCCACGCAAACGCGAGGAGAAACACAACGACACTTGCGAAGAGCCCTTCACGGATTTCAGGGTACTTCAACGCAACTCGCGGAAACTCTTCGCGACAGGTATCTCTGCCAGGTGCACGATCCGAGAGGTTCGGAGTATATATATTCGGGAAAAGAAAACGAGACCCTAGATGCCCCTTTTCTTCTACATGATATGAAGGCGGCAATGGCTAAAATGCGTAGAGGAACAGCCCCTGGTAAGGATAAAATCACGGTCAAGACGCTGGCAAATTTGGCCGATCCTGCGCTGGCACACCTCTTGGAATACATCAACGCCATCTGGAGTGGTCGGATATCGGTCCCTTCAGAGTGGAAGACATCACTGGTCACATTCATTCCCAAACCGGGGAAGCCAGTAAACATAGACAACCTTCGCCCCATCTCTCTAACGTCTTGCGTTGGCAAGTTGATGGAGACGATGGTGCGGGACAGACTTTCGGAATATCTTGAACAGAAAGGGGCTTTCGCCCCTACCATGTTCGGATTCCGTCCTCACAAATCGGCACAGGATGTACTCCTGCAACTACACCGAGAGGTCATCCAACCGGTGGCGATGAAACATAACGACAGGGTCATCCTCGCCTTAGATCTGAAGGGGGCCTTTGACAATGTTAAACACAGCGTCATACTCGAACACCTAAGCCTCACTAACTGTGGTCAGAACACATTTAATTACGTCAAGGACTTTTTATCGGACAGAGCCGCCCTGCTCCGCATTGAAGACTCCGAATTCGGGCCGTATCAAATGGGTACCAGAGGGACACCGCAAGGGGCTGTTCTCTCCCCCATTCTATTTAACGTCGCAATGATGCACCTGCCACGTCAGCTGGCGGCCATAGAGGGCATTCATCATGCCCTCTATGCCGATGACATTACGGTATGGGCAACTCAAGGGAACTTAGGTGCCATTGAGACCAGTCTGCAACAGGCTGCCGAAATTGTACACACCTACGCGGCGCGTTGCGGACTCGAATGCGCACCCAACAAATCCGAATTCCTTCACATTAGAGGCATGCCTAAAGACAACACAGATATCTCCATCACTCTTCCTGCGGGCCCAATCAGACGAGCGGAGGAGATCAGGGTCCTGGGCCTATACATTCACCAGCAGCTCCGGATTGACACAACATTGACGAAATTAAGGAAGATAGGAGACCAGGTGGGTCGCATGATCCGCAGGGTCTCCAACAAGAGGGGGGGACTTCGGTGCACAGATGCGTTGCGGCTAGCGCACGCTTTTGTCACCAGCAGGGTCATGTACTCCGTCCCTTACCTCTCCCTCCGCAAACATGAGGAAGAACGAATCGAGGCAATCATTAAAAAGACAATAAAGCGGGCTCTTGATCTTCCGATCTCTACATCCAACAGCCGTCTCAAGGCATTGGGTGTGATTAATTCATACCAAGAGCTGAAGGAAGCCCATCTTTTAAACCAGTACACACGGCTAGCCCAAACCAACTCTGGCCAACGCCTGCTTGCACGTCTGCACATAAGACATGATTTCGAACAACAGGAACGGGTCAAAGTGCCAGAACTGTGGCGCACAGCCCTTCTGGTCCGACCTCTACCCACTAAAATGGACAGAGATGAACACACAGCGCGACGTGACGCACGCGCTCGGGCGCTGGAACGACAATTTGGACAGAAGCCAGGTGTGTACTACGTGGACGTTGCTGGCCCCACCTCCAAGGGGTGGTACACGGCGGCTGCTATTCACGAGGGCACACAGGTGGATGGGCTAACCTTTAGGGCGTATTCTGTAACACAGGCTGAGGAGGTCGCCATTGCCCTTGCGGCCTCTCACAGTAATTCCCGGTATATTATCACGGATTCGCGCCGAGCGTGTCGTAATTATACAGCCGGGTACATATCACCGTTAGCCGAGACAATACTGCGCAACTGCATAAGAGACACGGACCCTCATCCGAAACGCATTATATGGACACCGGGCCATCAGGGATTGCGGGGAAATGAGGCTGCAGATGCGGCTGCCCGAGCGCTCATTTCCGGGCTACCTTCGTCAATGCCGATGGAGACCGATGAGGAGGGTTACCCTCTCCTCCGATATAAGGAAATTCTTTATTATTATCGGGAAAGTCATCGCCGCTACCCTCCCCCCGCACGGGGGTTGAAGAAAGCAGAGGAGCGCATTTTGCTTCGCCTCCAGACGAATACATTGCTATGTCCTGCCATAGTCAAACATTTCGACCCTACGGTCACAGGACAGTGCCAGCACTGTGGGGAGGTGGCAGACACCTACCACATGGTGTGGGCCTGCCAAGCTAACGCAGCCATTACTCCTAACCCAAACCCTAGGCGAGAGGACTGGGAGGCGGCCCTGCTCGGCTGCTCAGACCTTCAGGCCCAGCAGGCCTTGGTCCAGAGAGCCAAGACGGCGGCTTTAACCAATGGGGTCCCGGAATAGAGACTCCACCTAGTCTGTAGGGGCCTCTACAGAGGTCCTACACCTCTCTTTTGTAAATAAATGTTTTTCACCACCACCTTGCACTAGGCGCAAAAGGAAGCGCAGTGCCAGCAGCCGACAGCGTATGGACACTGAAGGGAAAGCAAAGCCTCCCTGAGAACGCTGCTGTCCCAGTGCCGCATGAGAGACCAACTCAGTGCCGCCAGAGCAAAAAAAGGAACACAAAGCAGACTGCAGTGATCGCACGATACGCAAAGATTGTTGCACGACGTGAGAAAGGTACCAAATGCGACCGCAAAATACAGTCTGCGCAAGATACCTCCGCTCAAGAAGCGGGAAGTCAAAATCCCGTGCATCCTGAATTTTCAGTCTTACTTCTTCGAGAGCGTTTAACCAATCGGGTTCGCAAATGCCATAGTAGTTGTATAAAATAGCTAAAATACGAAGGAACGGGGCCGGCTGAATGGGAAAGCCGGCGCTAAGCCTGAAGTTAGGAGAGCCAATGAAGAAATACCGGGATTTGGAGATGTTCAACGCTGCCCCTGAAATGTCGGCATACTGGGAAAATACACGCAGGCGGCGTGAAAGGCTATCTTCATCTGAAAGGTACAAGGTTATATCATCAGCAAAAGCTGTGACTTTCACGACACCGCTGCCAGGAAGCGTAAGACCCCGGACACGTGAATCTGCGTTAAGAGCACGCAAGTATGGCTCAAGGCTGAAGACAAATAGCACAGGAGACAATGGACATCCCTGAAAAACCCCACGTGTTATGGAAAGGGCGGCACTTGCCCAGCCATCCAGAACAAGTGTGCTTTTCAGACCAGTGTATGTATTTTTAATCATTTCCACAAACTAATGAGAAAATCCGAAGGCTGTGAGCACATTAAGGATATACGCGTGCTCTAGTCGGTCAAACGCTTTTTCCCGGTCCAAAGACACAAGAATACCACGCGCAGATCGCGAGAGAGTATGGGCTGTGATATCACGTGTGGCAAATGACAAGCTGTGTATTTCTCGCCCAAGCGCTGATGAAGTCTGGTGATGACCTACAAGGGTGTTCAACAGACCTATGAAACAAATTGAGCGGCTACCGCCACAAATATCTTATAGTTGAGGAGCGTGATAGGTCTCCAATCTTCAGGAATAACAGAGGAAGCATCACCTTTTAGAATAAGCACAATGCGTTCATCTTGAAAAGTGGATGAAAAGACACCGTACTCGTAGCATTGCCGTATAACCGCGGTAAAGGTAGCATCAATCTCATTCCAAAATGTCAAGTAAAACTCAACAGGAAAACCGTCTGGCCCTAGGGCCGTTCCACGTTTCATAGATTTCAGTGACGCCTTTACCTCTTCAGCTGACGGAGGGATGTGCAGGCAAACCGCAGCTTCTTGAGGAATACGGGGCAAACTTCTAAGCATTGGCGGTATTTCATCCCAGTTAGTCCGCATGACCGAACACGACATTGCTTCAAAATGCGCCAAGAAAACAGATCGATCACGCGTAGGAAGTGGCTGCGCAGGTGGCATTTGTGCTGTCATAGAAACAGATGGCTGTGATTGCCCAAAAAACGAATGTCTCGCGTACCGCAGCACCTCGGGATGTGCACATGAGTTGTGTCTACAGCGCCACGCCCTGCCGCCAGGGAAGAAGCATCAGTCAAGCGCTGAAAGCGTTCACAGTTCACGCTGCCAAGCTCGCATCAGAGGAGCAAGCGTTTCGGCGCGCAAAGCAATGCGTAACTTCATCACAGTATCAGCAAGCTCTTCAGAAACGCGTCGACGAAGCGAACGTCCCTCTACTGCGCAGTGCAGGCGCCACTTTGTTTTAAGCGCATCCCAATCTTCAGGACCAGAGGCCGTGAGCGACACACGTATTGCGCGTGACAAACCTGATCTTGAGGGCACGTCCAGCAGGACGCGTAGATCAAGACGCCATGGCTTTTCCGAAAAAGAAAATGAAACTTCGAGCTTCAAGACAATAGGCCGATGATCAGATACGTACATTGGAGAAGGTGGGAAGAACGGAACGCATAAATCCGAGACAAACGCCTCTAACGCACGTGGGATATAAGCCCGGTAGAGCCTTTTTGAGAATCGTCCGCGTCGCCATGTCCAAACAAAGGTATTTCCGTGCACTACATTGTGCGCGTCGAGTAATGAAAAGTGGTGGACAAGGCGTCGCAGTTCACGTGAATTTCAAGCAGGCCGGTACATGGGTTCGCGCATTTAGAACGCAGTTGATGTCGCCAATCAGAATGACATCGCGACCGTCAAGAAAAAAACACATCCAGGTCTCTAAAAAAGTCATTAGACTGTGCAGTCTGTGATGGCCCATACGCACACAGTATCCTTAATCTGCAAAAAAAAAAATAGCTACAGTCTAAAGGCCAAACCCTGCCCACACTATCGTAAAAAGCATGATGATCCCGTAATAGAGCCCGAATAAAAATAATAATGCCTACTCCCGTAAACGAGATGTCGCGAAAGAGAAAAATTTGGCAGATACCACGTACGGTGGGAATTGATGATGTGCGAAGCACGAATGAGAAAATGTTGATATGTCAATTTAAAATCAGCATAACGTACGAGGTGAAGGTAAATGATGCCGTACAAGATTTCCGTGTCATGATCATCATGTTTAGATGTGTCGTTTATCTTCGCCATATATACACGCAACACGTGACAACACATTTAGTATATGCGGAGCTAGCAAAACGCCCGCGAGCACATTATGAGCATGGTATTTTTTCATGTTATTCCAAGACACGCGTGTCAGGATTCTCATGTTCGCACCAGTTATCTGTTTCGTCATCCATTGACGTCACGTAACATCATATTCGGAGTATGCGGAGCTAGCAAAACGGCCTCAAGCGCATCACGAAGAGCCCAATATAATCCAATGCAGCGTTGACGCGCGCGCACGCTAGGCACAGCGACGCTACGTTAGCAAAACGCGAGCACTTTATAGTCTGTCGCCAGGCGTGACCGGCGCGACCAGCGTTCGTCGGCGCGGCCCGACGGACATCGACGCGAAATGCGACATGCTGCATTTCGTGCCGATGCGTTACCCAGACAACCCTGCGTCTCCCTCTTTTCGTGACGGAGAGACGCCAGACGCGCTGAAACGCGTATGCGTCAAAGCAACGCAGCGTGGCGCGCGCCAGCGAGTATATGGCAGGATCTTCGCCAGGCGTGGCAACGCCCTCGTGACGCAACGAAACAAATGCCGGTGATCACGCGCACCGCGTCACGTCGTAAAGTATTGGCGCCTTCACTGATGCGTGTAGTCATGTTCTCACACGACGCGCATCTGATAATTATCATGTTTACACCACTCACATTACATACCTTCATCATCCATTGAGTGTCACGTAATACCAAATTTGGCATTTGTGAAGCTATATTGAAACGGTCGTGAGCGCATAATGAGTGTGGCTCGTAGTAATGTTGTTACATGACACGCATGTCATGATTATCATGTTTAGATAGGTCATTTACCTATGCAGTCGGTTCGCGTCGCGTAATACCAACTTTAGTGCATGTGAAGCAAGCGAAACAGCCGCCAGCGTATCATGAGCGTGACATGTAGTCATGTTGTAACATGACACGCATGTCGTGATTTTCACTTCAGGGTCTGTCGCTTGTGTTCGACATGCAATCATGTCTTATTATACTAGTTTCGCAACATGCCATGTGAACGAAACTACCACAAGAGCTGCAGGATTATGAAATGCAAATTATGACATCATTGACATACATATCATGATTTTTATGTTATGACTAGTCAGTTATGTTCTTCATACAGTCATGTTATGCCATATCAAGTTTGGTATTGATACCACTATCAAAACGGCCAGAAGAGCTAGAAGTCGCAGGCGGCTAGATAGATAGATAGATAGATAGATAGATAGATAGATAGATAGATAGATAGATAGATAGATAGATACTTAAGGTCGCCGAAGTTCGCTAAGGAATGCTTCGCATTTAAAATGGCAGATCCCACGTATACAGTGGGATTTGCTGATATGCGAAGCACAAATTAGGAAGCTTGTTATGTAACTTTAAAATCAGCACAAAAATACGAGGTGGAAGTAAATGATGCCGTACGTGAGTTTCATGTCATGATTATCACGCTTGGACTTGTCATTTATTTTCCTTATCTATTCACGTTACTTAATATCGAATTTGGTATATGTGCAGCTAGCGAAACGGCCGCGAGCATGCTATAAGCGTAGCCCGTAGTAAAGTTTTACATGACATGAATATCATGATTATCATGTTTGGACGTGTTCCATACCTTAGTCGTTCATTCACGTCCGTAATACAAAATTGGTAAATGTGAAGCTAGCGAAACGGCGGCGAGCGCACGTAATGTGGACGCGCGGCCATGCTGGGCGCAGCAAAACGCAAGCACTCGATTGTCTGACACTAGACGCGACCAGCGTCTGTCGGCGAGGCCCGGTGGCAACCGTCTCGAAATGCGACATGCTGCATTTTGCGCCGACGACGTTACCTAGATAGCACCACGTCTGCTTAGCTTCGCGACGGAAGGATGCCGGGCGTGCTCAAACGCGCATGCGTCATAGCAACGCACCGCGGCATGCGCCTGCGAGTGTATGCCAGGCCGATCGGCGCCTGGCGCGCATCGCCAGCGTGACGTGACGAAATGAACGCCGGCGCGCACGCGCCCCGTGTTACATCGAAGTGTTTTGGCGCCTTGAGTTTGGCACGTAGTCATGTTCTTACACGACACGCATCTCATGATTACCATGTTTACAACAGTCACATACCCTCGTCATCCACTCACGTCCCGTAATACCCAATGTGGTGTTTGTGAAGCTAGTGTATTATGATTGGGGCTGTAGTCATGTTGTCACATGACATGCATCTCATGATTGTTACGTTTGAACCAGTCATGTACCTTTATCATCCACTCACGTCCCGTAATATCCAATTTGGTGTTTGTGAAGCTAGCGAAACGACTGCGAGCGTACTATGAGTGGGGTTGTTGTCATGTTGTTACATGACATGCGTCTCATGATTGTTATGTTTGAACCAGTCATATACTTTCGTCATCCATTCACGTCCCATAATACCAAATTTGGTGTATGTGACGCTAGCGAAACGGCCGCGAGTGTATCACGAATGTGGCATGTAGTGATGTTTTTACATGACCCGCATATCATGATTATCATGCTTGCACCAGTCACATACCTTCGTCATCCATTCACGCCCCGCAACATCAATATTGGTATATGTGAAGCTAGCGAAGCGATTGCGAGCGTACCTGAACCCAGCGTGTAGTCATGAATCATGACTTACATGACATGCATGTCACCATTTCCACGTTAGGGCCTGTAACTTGTGTTCGCCATGCAGTCATGTCATACCATGCCAATTTCGCAACATGTCATGTGCGCGAAACCACCACAAGAGCAGCAAGATTTTGAAATATAAATCACGACATTATTGAAATAAATATCAAGATAATCATGTTATAACTAGTCAGTTATGCTCGTCATACAGTCATGTTATAGTATACCAAGTTTGGTATTGATACCATGAACGAAACGGCCAGGAGAGCTAAAAGACATAGGTGGCTGGCTGGCTGGCTGGATGGCTGGATAGATAGATAGATAGATAGATAGATAGATAGATAGATAGATAGATAGATAGATAGATAGATAGATAGATAGATAGATAGATAGATAGATAGATAGGCTCAAAGTCGCCGAAGCTCACTAAGAAATGCTTCGCATTTAATAACAATCTAGGTTGAAATTTCGTTGAAAAGCAAGCACGTCGAATAGCGAGAAGAAATTTCTTTCTTGGAGGCACAAAACATCACAATTTGCAGCACGGGCGACACTAAATCACTTTAGCCTGCTTTGATGGACCGCGAAAACCTTGAACGTTCAATGAAATATTATGCAGTGTAGTAGCCATAACAAAATGTAAAGACTAACGTGGACGCGCAGTTCTAGACGGTGTCCTGGAAAGAGTCCAGGGGGACCCTGCAGAAGAGGGTTGAGGTTTTTCGGACCGTTGGGATTTACCACGGTGTTACGAAAGACGGCGACGCCAACACGGTCCCGAAGGCGCCACTGCTCCGATCTCCGCCGACACAGTCACCAGTCGTTTGGTATCGTAGGTTTCTCAGCTCGCGACTGCTTCTGCGCAGAGCTGATAAACGAGCGGACTAGACGACGGCGAGTTAAACAAGGTTTCTGTACAGCATATATACAGAGGCGTTACAAATCAGCCCTGGGGCTGACAGCTTTGAGATCGAATAGCCGAGCTCTCCTCTCTAACACATAGGTCTACTGCTCGCGATGCGCCGCAGGGCTTTTTTTTATATGCACCGGGTGGAGTCTTTGAGTAACCAAATGTCCAACCAGAAGCACCGCTGGTCGTGAGGTCAGAATCCTCCAATGGGGTCGCCGCTGGCTCGCGTCATTCTCATCGAATACGGAGCCGCTACACTGCACGTGGCTGCGCCCAAGGACGAGTGATGTCGCCAGGCATTGCGTCAGACTCGCCAGACAGGAAGGCGCCAATTGCTTCGACGCGCTTGTGGGTTGAGGAGCTCACTGTCCGTGGCCCGACAGAAAGGCGCCGCCACGTGATGATGCCGTTGAGTTGTTCGCGTCAGGCGGGCTCGCATGCTGACCTTGACACAGATTGCCTTTTTCAGAGGCATGGACATTTTGTGTGGACTCGCATGCATAAGAACGGCCATCACTGCGTTCATCAGAGCAAGAGCTGGAAGTGTGCCCTCGCTTGGTTTCACGTGGAGCTCCCATGTCGACGTCGAAATCGGCAAGGCTAGACAGTCCGATGCTACTATTTAGTCCCAGGCTGAAGCCGTCTTCCGAAGACGTTTGCTGTGGAGGTAGGGACTGAGCCGCCGGCAAGTTTGGATCCACATCCTTCATGCTGGCAACACTGCCCACGTCTTGGCAGGCCGGTGTAGGCACCTTTTTGTGGGCGATTTTTTTACGTCTACGACACGATGTCGAAGTGGTCGGAGCAGCAGCAATAGAAAAGGCTGTGGTATTTTCGGCACTGTTTTCCGAAATAACAAGGGTCGTAGGGTCAACTCCAACAACAGCAGCCTGAGAACTGGGGTCATTTGTGCGCTGAAAATCAAGTGGCGCCAGAGAAGAGACGCCGACGCCGTTTGCAGGGCAGTGCGTTGCGTCTTTCGAAGCGCACAAACTGCGTTCTTGTGAGTACGCCGCGTCGCCCACTCATCAAACCACTGGTGACAGTGAGCACCTTGCCATATGGGGATAACGCTTGGACAAGAGCTTCGTTTGAGACGAACGATGGCAGGAACAAGCAGGCGACGTTGATCACTTGTGGGCCAACGGGGACGACTTGAACACGCTCACCGCCAATCACCAGGCAGCCCGCATGGACGATTAGAGAAATGGAGGCATGTCATCACGGTGACTTGGATGTTTCGAGTTCCCTGGTGAGGCCGGCTATTCAGGTCGTCATATCAACGACGGACTCAGAACTACTCCCCGTAGGGACTACAACGTCGAAGACATGTGCCTTCGAAGGCGTCCAAGACGCGATGGGCACCATGACTCCTACTGATGGACGCCCCTGACGTAGGACGCAGAGGGACATCCTTACCACTTGAAAACCGGAGTCAGGAATCGACGTGAGGCGTCTGCACTAGTCGGCGCTCGCAGCGTCTGACGCCAGATGTGTGTATGAAACTTCTCACGAGTTACACCTGCTTGGTTATAGCTACGACTTGTTTTGATTTAAATCCTCCGTGCTGAATCTGCTTACATTCCAGACTTGAGCTGCCTATTTTGAATATGGTAAGGTGTCCCCACACAAAGCATTCTTCTGCATAAAACCATTTATGTTTCTGTTTTACCTTTAAGCAAACAACCGCAAAGAACGAAAAATGCTTCAAATAGTGCCGGTTAATAAAGTGCCAGGAATTCGGTGGTTCGCACTTCCACTTGCCCTAACTGCGTCATGGTAGAGACCAATCGACATGCGACGCTTGAATGTGTGGTTTCCCGCCTTTTTGGTGTGCGGTTAATGATGGTTTTTGGGGATAGGGTGTGCGAATTTTCGTGTCCAATCTCCGATTTCCACGTAGCAGCTTCGCCGCTCTGTTAATAGTTGCGGGGCTGTTCAGCCTTTGGAGAAACCGATGTGAGGCCGTAGCTGCCAATTGCCGCCGGCGTGCTTTGTGGCCGATACTGGGGAAAATGAGACGAGAGATCCTCGCGGTCCTCTCCGAGGAGCTTTTCTTCCTCGGGGAGCAAGAGTTTCTGCGGCATTGGTGGTGCCCTTTCGTCAAGGTGGAACACGAAAGGATACAACTCATTTTTCGACCGACTTGGTGCTAAGCAGCGCCCGTTGAGTTGTTTTATATGATTTCATTTGTTACATATCGTGTTTCATTGCATCTATTGTATCGTTATACCATTGTATCATGATATAGCATTGAGTTCTTGTGTGCATATATGCCAACATTGTCATGTATATTAGAGCAAATGTGTTCACTGTAACGTAGTGATGTTAGTCGTGAAATATAGATGTGCCGAAGTGTATATGCCCTGTTACTGGAATGGTATGAAGCCTTTGTGTTCTGTACATGCTGTAAATAAATTTTTTCTAAACACTATACTTCAATCCATTTGGCCTACGGGACGGCTTTATGCTCTCCCATGGTATAATGCTCTAAATCGGTCACCACTTTTCCAAAATACACTTCAAACACTTAGTGCAGGAATTCTTTTCTAACTTGCTAAGTGCCCGCTAAGTGGCCTTGAGGGGAAGAGGCGTGGTACCGTTTGTGTCTTTTGTTGTGGGTGACAGGCTTTAAAACCTGAAGTAATTATGATAATCACATGCTCTGACGCCCGGTGGAGATGTACGCTTGTACCATTCCCTATTACTGCAATATCTTGTGCTGCATTGAGAAGCGTTATTAGAGAGCACTTGTGTTTGTAAATAATAAAAGTTGCTTTCACTGCATTTCTATACACGACACTGTTCACGTACCCGACAAAATACTTGCTAGAACACCCGCTTCCCACGCTAACAACCCGTGTTCGATCGCATCTAAGACCCATGAGTGTTTATTATTTTTCTTATTTTTTCTTATTTTTCTTCATTTGGTTGAATTAGAGCGAACGACGATGAAGTGATTCTGGCGTAGAACACTGCTGTCACTATCTGTAATTTTTCAAAGTTTTTCTGCGACTCTGTAGAAGACACCGTTCCAGTGACTGCGGCGATGGACGTGGATTCGCCTGGGCTTCCACCGCAACCATCGACGTCGTCCGCAGCTACCACGAGAAAGCGTACGGGCCACCCGAGTGATGCCGACAGCGAAGACACGCTGATTTACTCTACGGCCAGCGGCGAGAGCTCCGACGAAGGCGACTTCGTGCCTGTGACAAGGCGGCAGCGAAAAAGAAGACTAGTGATGCCGTCTCCAACAACAAGTAAGAATGTGACGACGACGCGAGAGCTCACGATATACACAATTCTGTTTGTGCCGGTCGATGCGGCTCATAGCCTCAACTGGCTCAATCGTCAAGTCACGTCTAGGTTTCTTGAGGAACTCGCCCAGGGAGAAATCACGGACGTGCGGATCAATGGCCGTAAGAATATCCTCGCCGTAGACGTCACTCAACGAAGCCCATTGGAAGTGCTGAGCAACGTCAAGATGTTGGATAACATCAATGTTCGCTCATATATACCTGATGGCCGCGACTCTACGGCAGGCGTCATTTACGACGTCGACATTTCCATCAGCGAAAGTGACTTTGCTGCTCTCATCAAACCGGTGTCTGCAGAACCTACTATACTGCAAGCTCGTCGCCTTGGCAAATCACGCTGCGTGAAGCTCGTGTTCAAGGGTGACAGCCTTCCATCGCAAGTCAAGGTCGGCCATTTTCGACACACAGTGCGACCCTTCGTACCGAAGCCCCTTCAATGCCGGAAACGTTATAGATTGGGACATGTCAGTGCTGTTTGTACAAACCTGGCTGTGTGCTCGCTATGCTCAGAATCACATATCGCAGATACTTGCCAGGCAGAACTTCGAAAATGTCGAAACTGTCATGGCCCTCACAAAGCATCGTCGAAAGATTGCCCAATCATGAAAAAGAAAATGCAAGTGTTGAGGCAAATGGTCCGGGATGGCTCAACTCACAGGGAGGTCGCTGCCCAAGTACGACGCCGGCGGTCTCGTCGCCGGACGCCCCTGAGGAGACCCAGTGCTGAAGCAAGGATTGAACCTCACCAAACGACCACCGGCATACCACCTCAAGCGTCCAGGCACGCCGACAACAAATCCTCCAAGCAAGACAAGAGCATCACGGGCTCGCCTGAAGCATGGCCAGCGCTGCCAACGATAGACCCACCGTCTGAGCCACCGCATCGCTCGTCTACAATAACTTCGGAACGAGAATGCAGTGATAGTCGCGACAAAGAAATCGTAGCCATGGTAAAGGCCCTTATGAACACCATTCGTATGCTCCTCACTAGCATTGACAGTCCGGCTGCAAAGAGTGCACTTCAGTTAGTGTATGCGCTGAAGCCCGTGCTATCAAGTCTGGAAAGGCACCATGGCTCCGCCTGTGCAAGCCTTTCGTAAAGAGGTCAAAGGAGCTTCGATATTTCAGTGGAATGCCCGAGGCCTCAAGCCCCGCATTTCTGATATACGACAATTTGTGTTCAAAAACCAGTTTCCAATTATTGTTTTCTGTGAGCCAAGGCTACACAATGCAATACGACTATCCAGGTACGAAGCCTTCAAGGCCGCTACCTGCAACGATCAGAGTAAAGTCATTGTATATATCAGATGCGACCTTACCTATATCGAGCACCGTGTAGCACCTCACGATGACAACCAGTATGTCTGCTTTACAGTTAAACGTAGAGATCTAAATTTCACGCTCGTAGGCACATATTTATTTATTTATTTATTTATTTATTTATTAAAGGTACTTTCAAGGCCCGAAGGCACTACAGAAAGGAGTGGTTTGAACAATCGTAAGTGCAGTTAAAAAGTTAAAAAAACAGAAAACAGGAAAAAAGAAAAATTTTACAGGGCATCATGTATGGCGAGCTTGAAGTCTTTTTGGTCCGTTATACAGGCGATGGAGGCGGGAAGGTGGTTCCAGGCGGCGCTTGTCCTTGGCACAAATGAATCATTATATAGTCTGGTGCGACAGGATGGTAGGCCCACCTTAAAGCGATGATCCGTCCTTGGTGATATGAAGCGAGGTGGATGAAACAGGGCGTCCTTCAAATGGCTGTTATAATGATAGATTTTGTGAAAAAGGTTAAGGCGAGACAATGTGCGGCGCAATGAAAGATCAGGCAAGTTTAGGGTGCTCTTCATGGATGTGACACTGGAATGACGTGAATAATTCGATAAAATGAAACGTGCTGCGCGATTCTGAGTGGTTTCGAGAGATTGAATGAGAATGGCATGAGTTGGGTCCCATATGGCGCATGCGTACTCTAATTTTGGTCTGACCAATGTTTTATACAGTGTTAACTTGAGTGACGATGGCGCAGAGGAAAAGTTACGGCGCAGATAACCAAGCATGCGGTTAGCGTTGTTAATCACATATTCTGTGTGTTTATTCCAGGAAAGATTAGAAGATATGTGAACACCAAGGTATTTGTAATTGTCAACAGATGGTAATGGAATGTTATTGAGGGAATAAGTACGCGGACAGTGGGTGGTAGTGCGACGTGAAACTTGCATGCTCTTGCATTTAGATATGTTAAGTGTCATGAACCATGTGTTACACCATGCGAATATGCTATCTAGGTCGCGTTGAAGGTTAAGGTGATCGACATGACTGGTTATTTTCTGGTAGAGGACGCAGTCGTCTGCAAAGAGTCGGACAGTAGAAGAAGAAACACAAGAAGGAAGATCATTAATGTAAATTAAGAAAAGCAGTGGCCCTAAAACGGACCCTTGCGGTACACCAGATGATACTGCGGAATTAGGTGAACAAAAATTATTAGCTGTCACGTACTGGCTGCGGTTAGAGAGGAATTCTTTAATCCATGTAAGTACATTGGGGTCGATGTTAAGCTGAGTAAGTTTGAAAATGATTAGTGCGTGTGAAACGGAGTCAAATGCTTTAGCGAAATCTAAGTATATGCAGTCAGTATCAAATTCAAGATCTGCGTTAATAAACAAGTCGTTAGTAAAACACAGCAACTGTGTTTCGCATGAAACTGTCTTACGGAAGCCATGCTGATAAATGCTAAAGAAGGAATTAGATTCAAGGAATTCAATGAGGTGCGAGTATATGACATGCTCTAAGATTTTCACTGGAATGGATGTTAACGATATGGGACGGTAGTTATTGGGGGAATGTACATCACCAGATTTATGCACAGGGACCACCTTCCCAGTCTTCCAGTCAGATGGCAGTGTGGACGTCTGTAATGACTGTTCAAAAAGTTTTGACAATATTAAAGAAGAATAGACTTGAGTACACTTCAACATTTTTGACGAAATGCAATCTGGACCAGCTGATGATGACACTGTCAAGTTTCCAACAAGTTTTTCGACACCAACTGCATCAATGATAATAGGGTCCATTGGCAAGAAATCGGTGCTTGTTAACTGTGGAAATATAGTTGGGATGCTGTTCTGAAAGTGTGCAGCAAATACATTACTCAGAACGTTGCAGCACTCGCTAAGAGCGACTGGGACATCAGACTGTATTAATTGGATATGTCGCGTTGTAGTTCCGCTAATGATGCTCCAAAACTTACGTGGATTAGAGCGCAGCAGCGAAGGAAGAGTTTCATCGAAAAATACTTTTTTGGCTTTCGAAAGCGCAGTACAGAATTCTCTGTTAAATGTCTGATAAAAAGACCAATGGTCTGTTCTGGCTGTTGATTTGGCGCGTCTGAATAGCCGCTTCTTTTTATTGCGCATGCGTTTCAACGTGTTATTGAACCACGGAGAACGAGGATTCGATGAAACTTTTCTCTTAGGTACAAATCGGTCAATTAGGGCTAGCAGTTTGTTCTTATAGTCTAACCAGTTCTGTTCAACAGATCGCTGCTCAAAACCAGCAAAGAATAGGTCAACAAAAGATTGTAACTCTGTATTCATTCCATGAAAGTCCGCTTTGCTATAGTCTTGGATAATTTTTGTTCTTTTCTTGATGGAAACCCGTGCTTTTATTGTGAAGTGGATTATGCAACGGTCGCTAATTCCCGGTAGATGAGTGAAGGGTGAAGCTAGGTCAGGTGTACTGGTAAGTACTAGATCTAATACGCTAGCGGAAGTGGGAGTAACGCGAGTAGGAAAGTCAACAAGCTGGGTAAAGTTGAAGTCGTGACAAAAATTCAAAAATTCCCTACTTTCACCTGAGTTGTGCTTTAAGGTAACCGGGTCTCTTTCCCACATGATGTCGGGAAAGTTGAAATCGCCAAGAATGAACAAAGGTGATCTCGGGTATCTGACGAACAGCTGATTGACAACATCATGCAAGTCATTGCAAAAGGATGATGATGCAGTTGGTGATCGATAGCAAATACAAAATATTATTTCGCGAGAATCAATGAGCACGCGGACACAAACAAGTTCAAGTGAAGACATAACAGGAATAATATGAGAAGCAAGATTATCGGCAACCGCCAGCAGAACACCCCCACCAGACCGGTAATCGCGGTCGCATCGGTAGAATTTGTAGTGCTTCTCACAATCCAATATTTCTTCATTTCTTACTTTTGTAGAAAGCCAAGTCTCTGTCAGACCAACAATATCAGCGGAACAGGAATCAATAGCAGAAGACAGTTCGACGCGTTTATTCAGGACGCTGCGCACATTAGAAAAGAAAAAAGAAGCGTTTCCTGCGCAGCAACGGGACGGGCGTAGCTATGAGGTGCTAGAAGTGTCAGCACGTGCAGGTAGAGAGGGTTCTTTGTCCTTAGCTTGGGGTGAATTGATTTCGCGAACGCTGTCGCTTTCTGCGCAGTAAACGTAAGTTTTCTTGTTCATGACCAGTTTGTTAACGCGTAGCAAATACGGTTGCCCGGCTGCCTTAGCAAATTCCATTAATTTCTTCCTTGAGTTTCGCGTGCTTTTGCAAAAATCTTCGCTAGCTGATACACCAGTTCCTTTGAATTTTTGTCTCTGCATCAGGATAGCATCTCTAACCTTAAATGACGAAAATTTGACGATAATTGGCCGAGCTTTTTTAGCGGCGTAACTTCCTAACCTATGTGCTCGGGAAACTTCGGAGTCAGAAATGTGCATGTCAAGGTGTCGGGACAGTAGATCACGAACATGGCCTTCAGACTGAGCCCACGTCTCATTAGGGCTGTCCGATATACCAAAAAACAATACGTTCTCTCGTCTGGACCTGTCTTCAAGATCGTCCAGTCGGGCACTGAGTGTCTGGCCTTGCACCTTGACAGTTTCAGCGATTAGACGTGGCACATCACTGACTACTGCAGAACCGTCGCATGACTCGACGAAAGCTTCCACCGCCGACAACCTTTCCGTTAAATCAGCAACAGTTTGCGCTAATGCCTCCTGTTTAGTCTTTAGGTCGGCAAGAGCTTCCATTAGCTCATCGTGACGGTGATCACCTTTTTCAGATAGCTTAGCGATCGCGTCTAGTATTTCTTTGTTAGTATTTGCAGGGCCAGGGTTTAGTTCAACGTCTCCGCAACATAGTAGAAGCTTTGTGACATGCACGCATTCGCACACACATTCAAATATGACACTTGGGCACGGTAGGAGCAGCAGACAGACGTTACTGGTTCGCTTACAGTAGAGAGAAGGAGGTTTACTGACCTGCACAAAAAGCAAAATCGGATTTCTGAGCGACCGCATCGTTGCCGCTCCACCGTGCCCACTGAAGGAACAGGAGAATTCCGTGGTCTTTATATGCTCTTGCGTCGCTGCAGTCGCCCGCAGTGTTGTGGACCAGGTGACGATGGAAAGGATGCCACCGTCAGATAGTGGCAGATGACGCAGGGGCGTGTTCATCCAGATCGGGGCCGCCAGCAACACCGGTGAAGAGTAGTTGGCATGCGCTGGATCCGCACCTTCGAACCGTTTTGAACCTGAAAGACTATATATCACCTTCGAACCGTTTTGAACCTGAAAGACTACGTGCACTGTTAACAGCCACACCTGGACCATGGATCATCACCGGAGATTTCAACGCTCACCACTCACTACGGAGAAGTCAGAAGACAGACAGTCGGGGAAGGCAAGTATTCTCCTTTGCTCTGGAGCAGCAGCTGCTTTGTGTAAACGACGGAAGCCCAACGTTTCTACGGGGAACGACATACAGCAGCTGCCTTGACTTGACATTTGTGTCACGAAGCCTAAATGGAAAGGTCAAGTGGTTCGCAGACTATGACACTCATGGAAGCGACCACATACCAACCTATTTGAAGATCAAGGGCCTGGAAAAATCGCCTAACTACGACACTTCGACTCGCATCGACTGGACAAAGTTCAGGTCGCTGACGGAAAAAAGGTGTCAAGAAAATAAAACGCCTCCTCTTGACACCCTCGAGGATATGATTAGAAGTGCTACTCAAGAAGCGACCTATCATATTCAACATACTTCAGATTATTGTCAATATCAAGCGGAATTGGAACGGCTCAGAGCGATCCGTCGTCGCGCAGAAAGAAGATATAGGCGCACAAGTCCATTCACGACTTGAGGGAGGCAAGGCGCCTACAAAAAAAAAAATTCAGCGGCGAATCATTTCACTTCAATCCTTTCGCTGGAAACATCTGTGCGAATCTTTGGATCCACACAAGCCTTTGACGCAGACATGGATGATTGTCCGTGGCCTACGAACATCGCCACATCAACATCGCCCCTTCAAGTGTCTTTCTCTCCACCAAGGACGCACCGAAATTGAAGTAGCAGATGATTTCTGCATGAAAGTTGTCGGTCATGCGTCCACGTGCACCACGCGCCACCTAGAAAATGCTCCAGTTTCCAGAGATTCAAGAATGGACACCTTTTTCTCTCTAGAGGAACTACAAGCGGCCTTGACGGCATGCAAACGATCTTCATCGCCTGGTTCGGATGGGATCACGTACATGGCTCTTTGCAACCTCGGAAAAGCAGCTCGACGGGCCCTTCTATCCGTGTACAACGACTCGTGGAGAAGCGGATTTATCCCTCATTCATGGAAATCCAGCCGCCTCGTCCCTGTGCTTAAACCAGGTAAATCTCCTCTGCACTTGACCTCTTATCGCACCATCGCGCTTACCAGCTGTTTCGGGAAAGTGATGGAGAGGATGATTTTGACTCGTCTAGAGTGGTACCTGGAGCGCCACGAGGTATACCCTCATGCTATGACGGGCTTTCGGCGTGGGAGGTCCGCAATTGATAACGTTATAGACCTGGTTTCATCTGTTCAGCATCAAAAAAGACTGAAACGTTTATCTGCGGCGTTGTTCTTGGACGTGAAAGGTGCATACGATAACGTATCACATGAAGCCATTCTGGATGTCATGGAAAATGTTGAATTAAGGGGTCGGGTTTACCAATGAATCCACAGCTATCTGAAAGGCAGAACTATCTTTGTACAGACGGAGAATGGAAAAACAACGCACCATTGCAACCGTCGAGTTGTGCCTCAAGGCGGCGTTCTTAGCCCCACACTTTTCAATCTAGTGCTACTCAGCCTGGTTGATGCGCTTCCAGAATCTGTCCATCTATCAATATATGCAGATGACATCTCCATCTGGGCGTCAGGCGTAACACGCCTCCATTTGCGTGCCCGGCTTCAGAGAGCGGCAAAAATAGCGACAAAGTACCTGGAAGAACGGGGACTAGAGCTGTCGTCAGGGAAATGCTCGCTTATAGCATTCACGCATAAGGCTATGAGCCCATATGTTATTAAAATCAACGGACACACGATCAACTACGTGAAGACCCACCGATTCCTCGGAGTCATAGTTGATCGCGACCTCTCCTGGAGCCCTCACATCGCCCACATGAAAACTAAACTCACCATGATCACCCACGTACTGAGGTTCCTTGCTGGAAAAACGTGGGGTGCATCGGTACAAGCAATGCTCCCACTCTACACTGTTCTGTTCCTGGGTTATATGCGATACAGCTTACCCGTGCTTTGCGGCATCCGAAGAACAAACTTGCGCGTCCTCCAGTCGATCCAAGCCCAAGCCCTGAGGATATACCTTGGTCTCCCGAGATGTGCGTCTACAGCAGCGACAGTCATCATTGCGCGTGATTATCCAGTCAACGCATACATCCGCGTAGATGCTTTGAGAATGCACATAAGACATTTCGCTCGGCTTCCATCTCATCACCTAGCCTCACTTCGAACTTCCAGGCCCCACTCAGCGTTCAGCGCAACTGTAGCTCAGCATTGCGCAGTGCTTCCATTGCACTTCACGCATACAGCACAGCCGCCGATATCATTATGGTGCCTACACCCACTCAAAGCCCTTCTTACAATTCCTGGCATCCAAAATAAGAAAAAGTCGTCGCATCTAGCACTGAAACAGGCCACATTACTTTTCCTGCAAGAGAAGCACAACGGACGCCTTCACATTTACACGGATGGCTCGGTGTCTTCAGTAAGCTCTGCAGGGGCGGTGGTTATTCCCGCGAGGAACATCACAATTAAATTCATGACATCGCATTTGACGTCGTCGACAGCTGCAGAACTTGCAGCCATTCGTGCAGCTCTGGAGTTTATAGTGAAAGAACCTTCTGGAATTTGGTCGATCTTCTCGGACTCGAAGGCATCTCTTCAATGTCTTATATCAACCTTTCGCCATGGACCTAATGAACAGTTAGTAGCTGAAATAAGGCTTCTTCATCACCAAGCAACCGAAAAACAGCACAGCATAGTGTATCAGTGGATACCAGGCCATTGCGGTATATATGGCAATGACCGCGCAGATGAGGCCGCTAGATCTGCACACAATGGTACGCAATACACAGCCATCCCGTTCTCAAGAACCGACGCAGCTTCAAGACTTCGTTCGCTTGCACGTGACCTCACACTGGCACAGTGGAACTCGACAGACTTCACAAACGCGCGCCTGCATAACTTGGATCCCGATCTGCAGCTTCGTCTTCACCCAAGGATATCTCGAGCTGAGGAGACTCTTCTATGCCGCCTGTGGCTTGGAGTGGCCTTCACGAACGCATACTCTTATCTCATCGGGATGGCCAGCTCTCCTACATGCACTTACTGCAGTTGCGAAGAAACCATCGCGCACCTTCTGTGTGAGTGCACCCATTTCAACGTGCAAAGACAAGAACTCACTGCAGCTCTGGATAGACTAGACAATCGGCCTTTGTCGGAACAAAGGATTCTGGGTCATTGGCCAAGCCCATCCTCAGCCCAGAAGGCTTTGAAAGCTTTGCTGCGCTTTTTGCGGACAACTGGCCTCAGAGACAGACTTTAGTGTCTGATACTCTTTCATGTTGCCTTTCCACTGTCGCAATTTTTTTTTGTAATTTCTCCCTCTCTTCGCAACATTTCTTTTTAACATCTATCATTCCTCTCACCCCTTTCCCCAGCACAGGGTAGCCAGCCGGTCTAAGAACTGGCTAATCTCCCAGTCTTTCCGCTTAAACTTTCTTCCTCCTCCTCCTCTTAATTGCATCGGTGTCGAATTTTTGATCACAAACAAGGTCGTGATGTTTCGCTCACAACCGACTACGCCAATGGCGCCACAGAAGCGGACGCCAAAATTTCAATGAAACGAGGTCTTTAACGCTCTCGTGTTAAACTTTCAGCAATGTCTAAACTTTTCCGATGTGTAAAATCATCCGTGCTGGTGTCCTGAAGAGGGCTACCATTTCACTACCTGGAAATTCAAGGAAGGCTTTACCGAAAGTGTTCTTCGCATTTGTTTTGCAGAGCAAAGGAAGGACATTCGTAATATTATGGTATTTTGGAATATCATCCTCTGTGATTGTACAGTGGTTACGTCTCTCGGCTTCTTCGATCCCGTCCAAGACAATCGCATTTTCAATGGAAGCGGAAATACTAGAGACCCGCATACGTAAAATGAAATACACGTTATTGAAACATAGGTGATAGACAACTTTGCAGACCTCCACTACAGCATGCGTTGTTACCATATTGGGATTGTGACGTTTAAGACCTAGCAAATTGAATATTTACCTAACATGTGCCCGGAAATGACATATAATAAAAGATGGCCCGATGAACGAGTTTCTAATAATAAGGATCCGCCGATTACTAGCTAAGGTAGCAAGCTATTTTAAAATATTCAATTAAAATATTAAGAAATCAATACTGCTTCAACGCCGAACTTGTTGCTTCTTAAATGAAAACAAGACCCATTTTCGAAATGTTTTATTCAGTGACATACGAACTTCAGATATTTTTAAGCTACCATAGATAATTTCGCCATAGTGAACAGATATTTCTCGCTTAATTCACCTTTATCTCTTATTGTTTAATGTCTATATCGTTTTTATACTAGCTCAGGGCCTTGACAATCCATGCATGAACAAAGAGAAGAAATCTACAGTGATTACACAGCTACCGTATAGTTTTTCATAAAAAAAGTTACAGAACCCCGAAAAATAAGGGTACAAGGCAGGGAGACACGATCTCTCCAATGCTATTCACCATGTGTTTACAGCAGGTTTTCAGGGCCCTAGATTTAAAAGAGCTAGCGATAAGAGTTAATGGAGAGTATCGTAGTAACTTGTGATTCGCTGATGACATTACCTTCAAGAGTAACTCAATGAACAAGTTATAGCTCATAATAACTGAACTAGATACGGAAAGCAGAAGAGTAGGTCAGAAAATTATTATACACAACACTTACGTAATGTTGAACAGTCTCGGAAGAAAACAGCGCTTTGCAATAGGTGGACAAACGCTGGAAGTTGTAAAAGAATATGCCTATACTTAGGACAAGTAGCAACCCTGGAACCTAACCATGAGAGTGAAATAACTAGAATAGGGATGTGGTGGATCGCATTCAGGAAGCAATCTCAAATCATGAATGGTGATCTCCCACTTACCCTGATGAGGAAGAAATGTATGTATAAGAGCTTCATCTTGCCGTTACTTACAGAGCACAAACCTAGAGGCTTACAAAAAGGGTACAGCCTAAATTGAGGACGACGCAGAGAGTAATGGAAAGAAAAATTATAGGTGTAACCTAAATAAATAAGAAGAGAGCAAAATGTGTCAGGGAACAGACCAGGGTTAAGGTTATAATAGTTGAAACCAAGAAAGAGAAATGGACGTGGGTCGGGCTCGTAGCCTGTAGGCAGGATAAGCACTCGTCATTAAAGGTAACTGATTGGATTCCCAGAGAAGACAAACGCACGAAGGGGAGACAGAATTTTAGGTGGGCAGAAGAGATTAAAAAGTTAGCAGGTGTCACGTGGCAGCAGACATCCCAAGACCGGGTTGATTACCGAATCATGGGAGAGGCATTTGCCCTGCAGTGGGCATAGTCAGGCTGATATTTACGGTAATGATTTGCCTTAGATTCTACCAGGCTCTGTTTTAATTTATTTACTTTATAGGTCCAAACGTGGGCATTACAAAGGGGGAGCATGAAATTTCTTGTAAAGTGCAATAGAAATAAAATAAGGTAAAAAAACAAACAGTGAAGAAAAAATAGAAATTCCTAGCAGTACACTCCTCATCAATCGACATCCACGTACTGTATTTCTTTCGTTATACAAGAATAACACGCACATTGTTTGTTTTGCATATACAGGCATCGAGACAACATGACTGGGATATACATTTTTCGTGTTAAGAATAATCGCGATTACTTACAGGCTAAGATATACTTATAAAAACGCCCCATTTAAAGTGTTTTTAAATACTGCCAAATCAGTTATTTCAGCTATGTTACTGGGGAGACGATTCCATTCTCAGATAGCTCGGTGTAAGCATAAAAACTGCAATAGGTTATAGCGTGCAAAAAGTTGCTCAACCTTAAATTTGTGATTGATACGTGGAAAAACATTTTTTTTTTGCACGTAGGATGTGCGCTTGAGAGAACGTGCTTCGTTAATGAAAAAGCTGATGAAAAAAGGCTAACAGGCATATTTTTTTCTAGTCTGCAAGGAGGTGAGACTAAGTTCACACTTTATTTTTGTGATGCTTGATTGCTGTGAATATTTACCAGACATAAGGCGCACTGCCTTATTTTGCAAAAATTCTAGTTTGTTGATAAGATACTTGTGGTGTGGGCTCCACATAAAAAAGGCGTACTCAAGTTTTGGGCGGAATATGGTAGTGTGTGCAAGAAGTTTATTGCTACTGTCAGCCTGACGAAGCGTACGATGGAAGAAGCCGAGTGTTTTGAATGCCGCAGAAACAACAAAATCCACATTATTTTACCAAGGCAAATCGGTGGAAAGATGAATACCTAGATATTTAAACAATACTGCGCTTTCTAAGGCTTCAGCAATAATCATCTAAGTTTCCTCTGTAATTCTGTTACAGGTGTTAAATCTCATAAGCTTAGTTTTAGTAGTATTCGCACCCATTTGCCATTGTGAACACCATCTTTCAATCGTATACAAGTCATCTTGTAGCTTAGCAAAGTCCTCCTTACATCTTATCGGTCGGTACAAAACGCAGTCATCTGCATATAGCCGGATTTGTGAATGTATACCTTGATGAGTATCGCAATATTATTAATTAACAACGGCTTGCCGTCGGTTGTTTAAACATTCTTTGACCCAGTTGAGTACTTTTCCATCAATGTTAATCAGCTAATTTTGTATAGTAGGCAGTTATGAGGCATGCGGTCAAATGCTTTTGTGAAATCAATAAAAATGGCATATGTTTGTATAACATTGTGAAGGTAGAGATTTATCTCTGTAGTTAACTCAAAAAGCTGCTATTCACATGATCGTCCACGTTGAAAACCATGTTAGTCGGAAAAATAATCAAAAAAACTTGTAATTTACTGCGTGATTTGAGACGATAAGACATCTTCAAGTAGTTTGCACACAACGGACGTTAATAATATGGGCCTGTAGTTGGTTAGTTTGTTCTTGTCACCACTTTTGTATATTGGTATCACAATGGCTAATTTCCAGTCGTCGGCAATCGTGCCAGTGCTAAAGACGGTTGAAACAGTAGTGCAACTATAAGAGCAGTGTTTTGTTTTGTCAGTTTTAGTACCTTCGTACAAATACCATAAGGACCTGGACTAGAAAAAGATTTTAAACGCTCGATGGCTTTAAAAATACCGTCACAGGTTACAGTAACACTGTTGAAATGTTGGAAAACTGTCTCGACACATGCAGGGGTTTTCCCTCATTAAATACACTGCTAAAAGTCAATAAAGCCATCAGCAACATCACTTGCATCAATTTCAGCACCACACTTAGCGTCAAACAATGGTATATCTTTGGAAGATGCTGGAGAAGTGACATTTCAAGATTTTTTGGATCTGTATTTAAGATTCGGGATAGATCTTCATTTAAAAAGTTGTATTTGCCGCCTCAATTTCTTGTGCACATTCTTTCGAGAACAAGAAGTATTCTGATTGAGCTTCGCAGGATTTTGCGCGCGTTGCTTTTCTAGACAAGCACTTATTTTTATTCAAGCATCGCCTATAGTCTCTCGGGTAAACAATGGCTTGTCTCCTGTATCATACATTCATCTTTTCACAACGTATCTCCTGCGCATCCTTAACAGTTCATCTCGAAAAGAGATCCAGTTGTCTTGCACAGAACATGTTTTATTTCTTTCCAAGAATTACAAATCAAACTCAAAGAGCTCCCAGTTAGAGCCTTCAGCGTCAGCTCTAGAATATTCATAAATATCCTTTTTTTGTCGCAGTTTTTTCACAGTTGTGCATTGAAGATACAATGTATACCATGATAGTCGCTGGTGTGCTCTAGAATATCTTTACAGTAACACGTTCAGGACGTCTTGTTAGCAAAAGGTCAATTATTGCATCACTGCGTGTGGGTGTTTGAATTATTCGAGATAACTGAAAATATTCCAAAAGGTTGGTGAAATCTCTACATTTGTGTGTGTGTCGTGTGCTATGTGAGCTCAAAGACCACTGTACACTTGGAAAGTTCAAATCACCGGCTAAAGTTATAGTGGAGCTGTTATACTTGGCCTAAGACCCTTTGCAGTTCCTCAGACGCTTTTTCTAGGTAGTCGGGCGGCGTATACCATGCTCCAATAACTTGAGTTACAGTTGGTAAGAAACATGCAACCCAAACAATTTCATGAACAATTTACGTAGGTATCTTTTTAACGAAGAACAGCTATTTGGGCTAGTTTGTTGGAATTCATGGAAATAAGGGCTGCAGCGCGAGCACGAAGGTGCTAGAAGAAACGTGAAACGAAAGGCGAGGCAA
This sequence comes from Rhipicephalus annulatus, assembly GCA_013436015.1. Classification (NCBI taxonomy): domain Eukaryota; kingdom Metazoa; phylum Arthropoda; class Arachnida; order Ixodida; family Ixodidae; genus Rhipicephalus; species Rhipicephalus annulatus. Next base: position 1,161,917 of record WOVY01009271.1, read on the forward strand.
GGAGTGTTGTCCTCTTTGCTTTCCTTGGCTCGCCTTTCGTTTCACGTTTCTTCTAGCACCTTCGTGCTCTCGCTGTAGCCCTTATTTCCATGTATCTTTTAAACCTTGATATGCTTTCTAATGGCTATTACGACACCACCGCCCCTTTTTCCTACGCGGTCTTTGCGAAAGATACCAAGGAATTTTGAAATTTGTAGTTCTCAGTTGTTAATTTTGGAGGTTAAGCATGATTTCGGTTCGGATTATGACGTCTGCACTACCTGCGTGAATTAAGGAAGCGAGATAATATTCGTGTCAAGAATGCTACAAAAATTGTGGCCGAAATTTAAAAAAACTTTAGGTACTCCTATGTCCTTTTTTTTGTTCGTTGCGACTGCATCAAACGTTATCTTCTCGTTGGGTGCATTCGATGACGTTTTCCGCAGAATATTTGTACCGATATGTTTTCCTGCCTATTCGTAACTTATCAAACGATAGCACGAACCTTTCACCGAGCTGACAGTTCGTCCGAGCAAAATCACAAAGTTTCTTGCGCGCTAACTATACACGAAAGGAAAAATCCTCGTCTCTTAAATCTCCGAATGACTTTAATTTCTTTTTTGGTTTGTAGGGGTTAGGCTGACCACTGAAATTTGTCTTGTAGTTCAGAAACTTTATTAATATTGTATTATTGAGCGGTGCTGCCCTTCCTTGCGAGACCCAATCCGATGCGCACGTTCAATATCCGTTATCCCGAGACCAGGGTTGTCTTTGTAAAAGTTGACAAAGCCGACTTTAGAAGCCTCGTAGTCCTCTTTTTCAGCCTCGGGCAAGCCTTTTAATACCAAATTTTTCCTTCGCATTTGATTGTTAATGTAGTCAACGAGTTCAACTACTTTTGAGTACTTTCTACCTGAGAAGGCTGAAATATCGCCTTTGATGTCCTCGAAGCATGCTTCAAGTTCAGATAATGCTGTGACATTAACTACAGAAGTTTCTAGCGAAGATTTTACTTTCGAGAGGCGTTTTTGATGTCTGTTATGACCGACAGGATGTCCATCTTTCTGTTGACTTTTTATTGAAATTTTCCCGTGCACCTTCAGCATCTTTTTGGGCTTATCCATCTTTTCAGGGCACGAGAAAAATCATCCGCCATCTCGGGCACCACGCAGTTATGAAAGCAGCTGTCTGAAATGAAAACCTTCATGCGGACTACACAGTAGTCGACGACTGTGGCTACCGATGCGAGCTCGATATGTAACAATGTGAACACCATTATTTTACTAGGTTTGGGATTTGTGGTGAGCACTTTGATACAGTTCACAAGGTTTTAAACCAACACTCAACTAAAAAGACTTGAAAGCGATGTCTAGTGCTGTTCACAAACGCCGCAAATCCCAACGGTTCACAGTCCACAGGGGCTTTTGTAGTAGAGTTGCATCCAGCTAGTTCCGAGCTGGGCAAATCACGTGAGGCTCAGTTGTCAATCCAAGCGCCATCGGTGTCAATAGCAGTTGATAACTGTGACGATTCACCGTCCTCAGCGATGCGATGATCACCGCTGTGTGGCAAGGCACAAGATCCCGACAGCTTCAGTGGTGATGGCTAAAAAGACAGAGCAGCTATGTTTGGCGTTGTTCACAAATGCCGCGAATCCCATCAGTGCACACTCCGCAGGGCCTTTTGTAGTAGAATCGTATCCAGCTAGTGCCGAGGCGGGCAAATCAGATGAGGTTCAGTAGTCAATGCAAGTGTCGTCGCTATCAATAGCAGTTGATAACTGTGACGATTCACCATGCTCAGCGATTAGATGAACACCGCGTTGTCGCGAGGCATGAGATCCCGACACCTTCAGCAGTGATGCCTAAAAAGACAGAAGAGCAATGTTTAGCGCTGTTCACAAATGTCTCAAATCCTCTAGATTTGTAGGTCCAGCACCAATAATTGTGGTTGCATTTCACAAGGGCTGACGTGGAAAAATGCGAGTACATTTGTGATAGACAAGGGCTGCTGGTCAAAGATAACGATACATTCGACCCTGCAACCGGCCTACGATGGCGGTTTCGCAACGTAAGATACTGCAATAATACCTTGCAGCCATTATTGCGGTTTCGTATGCTTTTACGAATATCCCCTGGCTTGGGTCGCATGAATAATGAAGCAACAAACTGTTACTGGCCCGTTGTTCTAGCATGTTGATATTACACACGTACCACAAAGAAAAGGCAGATCTGGCGTACCAGTGTTGTGCGAAGCACGCACCAATAAATTAGCTGCATGGCCATTTTGTATTTAGCATTACGTTACGAGGTGAATAGATGTAGCACTAAGCAAACTTATGCAGCAATTTATTGCCCATTCCCGTATGTAGAACACTTGGAAATGTAAGAACCAGCTGTTCATAGTTCCCAAACCACGCCACTACTAACGTGCGCGCTGCCAGCACTAGCAGCGGTAGGCTGAAACGTTGGTCTCGTGCAGATCATAGTTACGCGCACACATTTCACGAATACGTGTCCATGTGCCACGTGTGTCCGTGTTTCAGGAATGGGCGTGCAATGAGCGGTCAACACTTCCTTAACCTGTGGAAACATCAATGTGAAAAGTCAGCAACAGCAGAGCAACTAGATTTGTTACTATAGTGATCCGTGATTGCGGCGTTGAGGGGCCAACGCATACTTCTGAATGCCGTATAGGTAAGGTGATGAATATTGTTGCAGTTACTTATGAAGAAGTCGCCGTTGATATCTCCGTTCGTCGTCAGGGGCACGAAGTTGCGAAAGGCCCTGTTCACAACTAAAACGCAGTTCATGCACTCTATGAACCAGTTGTTGTGTTTTGAGACATCCTTTTTACAGACACTGGCAAAGATTAGGGCATGCTCTTCTCCCCGTAATGATTGCAGGGAGGAGTTAGACCGGTTGTAGCGTAATCGCTAAAGAACGTAGATAAAAATCTTCTGAAGGAGTTTCAGGAACTATGGGGCTCAGGTAAATGACACCGAGCACCACATCGCTGCTGCTGTTACTCATAAGCGTAGCTCATACGGTCGGTGCCATGTTCTGCCATCAGTATTAAAGTTTAACATTCCTGTATTCTTATATATGGCCCCAAATGTTCAACTGCAATAAGGCTGCTTGCTGTGAACGATGCACTCAAATCCCCTCTTGTATATAAGCTGCTCACTGCTCCGGGTAGATATAAATTCCGTGTAGCGACCGACGGTGGGCCGTGTTATACATGTGTCAAAGCTGTCTGGAAGAAGGGCATGATGAAGTAAGCGATTCTATTTTCACGTTATTCATGTAGAGACCACAAGATCGTGTTACTCAAACTCAATTACCCTAAAAATATGATCGTTTGCTCTCCACCGTGCAGTCATCAGCGCTCGAAGGTTTGGCTCTTGAAAGTGTGTGAAGATTTTTATCGGGTGCGAAAAGCTACCTTGTTGCATAAATGCGGGATTTGTGCGGTACCCGGTCCCACCTTTCATACCAAAGCCTTTTTAATGCCGCACATGTCTCAAGCTTGGACATGTACAGACTTCCTGCACAAGTGTTGTGGTCCGTGCTAAAAGCGGTTCAAACCAGAACGTAAAATTTTACGACAGTGCCATATCTCGCTGTCATAACTGTAATAGCGAACACTTGGTAACAGAAACATTTGTCCATTGGGACACTTTTAAGAGTGTCCCAAGCTTAAGAAAAATGAAAGGTCCTGAAAGAGAAAGCAAAACGATCGCATCATGAGAAAAGGTGCCTAGTCATAGTACCCATCAAGTAGCTGGAAACAGCACAACTGAACATGCACCTGCCCGTCCGAAGAATAGTACAGTCAGAGTGTACACTATTCCTAACACCCGTACCCGGTGAGATGGCTGGGACGCCCACAGTGTGCTAAAGAAAATGCACAAGCATTCGTTTCAGTTTCATGGCGCCTTCTGGCTAGCCAGATTTCTACACTTCAACAAACGAAACACGAATGAAGCCAGTGATATAGGTTCACACATTAGTAGTTGTAAACATGATAAATATTCTCTCCACGTAATTCACAAATGTGAAAACTGTGCCACAAGAAAAGAATGTGGGAGAAGGGGGGGGGGGTTGAAGTTGTACCACCATGTGACTATTTTTAAAGGAGCTTATAAAGTTAGTATTATGTACACACCAAAGTTTCCCTAGGCCATATAATGAACTTGCCGCTTGTGTATACGGTGCGGCCATGAGACTGGCTGCCCACATGTGTAGGTTAAAAAAACAACAAACTTCAACACCTCCTAACCCTAACTACGCTACTCAAAGCTTGAGGTGATAGCCCTTCAACTCGACTTCAAAGTTAACTTTTTTTATCGAGGTTTTCCTTGGAGATATCAGTGTATGAAACTCGAGTTCAATGTTTGGTCTGGGACCTATCTTGCGTCTTTTGGCCCATACAGCTCTACTTGGTGCGCAGCAGCTCTGTTGGAAGAGTATTTCCTTGTTCAGCTGAGTAGAGCAAACATTCATGCCTTGCATGCCCTGTTGCAAACGAGTTTTTTTTAACCGCTCTTCAGGTGATCAATATTCAACCTCAAACGAGATGCGATATTTTATTGTCTTCTTAGCGTGGCTGACCACCTTTCCTGCCAGTTTTATTCAGTTTTATAAATGGATAGGCAAGATACTTGTGCGCTAAAACGTCTCTTGATTGATTTGTGGGGTTTAACGTCCCAAAACCACCATATGATTATGAGAGACGCCGTAGTGGAGGGCTCCGGAAATTTTGACCACCTGGGGTTCTTTAACGTACACCCAAATCTGAGTACACGGGCCTACAACATTTCCGCCTCCATCAGAAATGCAGCCGCCGCAGCCGGGAATCGAACCCGCGACCTGCGGGTCAGCAGCCAAGTACCTTAGCCACTAGACCACCACGGCGGGGCGCTCAAACGTCTGTTGTGTTTCGCGTTTGTTATAAACTCTGCTAGACAATGAGCGCAATTTTTTAACGCGATAGCGCTAAAGGGATTGTTTCGCTGAATTGCGGTGTCGGCATCACCGTCCATGTCTGTGTGGGCGTCGTTGTTTGTGCGAGAAACATCATCTCCGCCGTGACCAAAAAGTTAAGAAAGGTACAAGAGAAATAAATTGCAAAATTTTCTAGGTTCCATCGGAGATCAAACCTCATGCGGTCGGCGTACAAAGCAGGGCTTCTACCAGAAATCCACCATATCTGTTGAAGCTGCTTAAAAAAAACTCAATACGATTGTCATATTGTGGAAAGAGTTCGCTTGACGCATTATGTATTACGTGGCAGAAGCCAATAGATTCGTGCCAGCTGTCAAAGATGTGAATTGAGCAAAGAGTGTTTATTAGTAAGACACACCCATTACAAAGCCTCTAACATATTCAATCATCAACATCAACAAACAAAAAGTCCAACAATGTGAACAATTGCGTAGGGTCACTCGTTGCCCTATGGACGCGTTATGGGCTTCTTCTTGCTCATTGTAAGCAGGAATAATTTTTGTTTAGTGGGCACTTAACAAGACTTGCACTGAGGACCAAATCATATTAGTAGTTCAGAAGGTGTTGCGCACCAGGCCTGATTACGCTATCGCGATCGACACTTGAGGGAAAAGTTCAAGTATCCTTCAGTTTCTATTGTAATATATATTACGAGTAGCACCCACAAAAATATAATAATAACATTAGTGGGACAACGCAGCTGATTCATTTAGGATTGAATATGACCTCGAAAAAAATGTCTCAATTCATGAAAGTCTCAATTCATGAAAAGTCTCAATTCATGCTATTCCCAGGTATGCAAAGACGAGAAACAAGGATGAAAATATTACTTCCAGGTGCATCAATTAAGCAAGTTAAGTCCATGAGGTTCCTTGGAGTAACACAAGACAGCAGAATGAATTGGCGACGAGCAGTAGACAAGACGATGTCAGCGCTGACGCCCCGTGTAAACATTCTTCGCAGGATGGCAGGAACAAGCTAGGGGAGTCACCGAACATCAATGATAAAGTTACACGAGGCAATAATTGTCAATCATGTGCTTTTCCAATTGCCTCTGATCTCGCCGAGTGAGTCACAGTACGAATGACTGGAGAAACTTCATCGCAAAGGCCTCAGAGTTGCTTTGGGAGTTCCAAAGTTTGCAGCGAGCATTAAAGTGCTTCATGAAGCTCGTCTTCCGCCGTTACGTCTTCTCGCCTCTCAACTACTGCTGACACAGCTTCGCCGACTTGGCGAATCGAGCCCAGGACGAGCTCTACTCAGTCGCCTTCGGCGACGCACGGAATCCCGAGCTTTTGTGGCCCTCAACACCCTTCGCCATCTTATCATTGATTTCCCCAAACAAAGACAACTTCGACAAGAGCCACCTTGGTCACAAGAGGATGTGGACTGCCAGGTGACGATTCCACGGGTGCAAAGCAAGCGTTCCACACCCTCAGCAGAAATACTTTCTTTGGTACTTGAATATATTGAAGAAAAGTACGCTGATCATTTGAAAGTTTTCACCGATGGATCAGTCGACTTAGTGCGCGGAGCAAGCGCTGCAGCGTTTGTGATCCCATCTTTAAAGGTTTCCTGGGCAGCGAGACTCGAGTGCGTTGTTTCATCAACAGCATGTAAAAGCATGGCAATTCAGGCAGCCCTGAAAAAACTGAAGTTTTGTAGGCAGCAACAAGTCGTGCTGTTCTCGGACAGTAAGCCCGCTTTGCAGCGGCTGAAACATGAATTGCTTTTGGATCGATGCACTCATAGATCACTGCGAATCCTTAAAGACCTGCATGGCATGGGTATAAACATTACGTTTCAATGAATTCCATCACATGTGGGTATAGCGGGTAATGAGGCGGCTGACAGACTTGCCCGGAGTGCTCTGGAGCTTACACCAATGAAGAAGGCTCCCAAAGACATTTAGCGTATCTTACGAGAAGCTGTAAACAAGCATTTTCACTCGTTATGGCTGACGCCTCACCAGCCATGTGTGACACAAGGGCTATCAAGGGAAGAGGCATGCTTGCTTCATCGCATTCGAACGGGATCAGCGCGTACACCAGCATGGCTTCACAAGATCAGACTGTCCACGACGCCCTTGTGCCCGAAGTGCAAGGAAAACGGTGATATAGAACAGTATTTGCTTAAATGTTGTGCGCTTAAGGAGGAACGGCATGGTTTATTTGAAGAACTACAACAGTTAGGCTCACCATGCGACAGAGTGACTGATATTGTGTTTCCGCGAGGTTCCTCGATCTTCAGGAAACAAGTGTCGCGACTTCTCTTGAAATTTTTGATTGCTACAGACCTCGCATGTGACTGGTGATAAGTGACAATTATGTTTGGTGTACAGTTCAGTGAGATGAAGTACCGGCACAGTACTGCACGTGGAATAGCACAAAGGCCGCTGTCTTATGCAGGCTTACGTCGCGCTATGAACAATTTTTATTTTAAGAGCCTGCTTGTGATTAGTGCTCATGATTAGTTTAAAAACAAAAAAGGACACAGCTTCATTTAGCAAAGAGGAAACCGGGCGGGAGAATCGCCTGCAAATTATGCAAGGCTAGATCCACCGGTTACCTACAACATTCCTAACCTTAACCTTAACCTTACGACCTCGAGCTTATTATTATTAACTCTTGACAACGGCGTGTAATTGACAGGTTTGGGTACTTGGTCACGTTAGACAATTCAAAGCAAACACACTGGTTCGCGAGGTTAGCCGCACAGGCTGGTTCATTCATGCGTAACTGCTGTTCGCTTTTGTAGTTTAGTTACTTGCATTGTACTGTCAAAACACCTACTTGTGATGTAGGCTCAGAAACGAAACCAAACCTGCAAGACAAGAATGAAGACGCAATAGCGGCGAAAGCACGCGTGCCAGCGTTCGAAGCAGAGCAGTGATCGAGGCAGTTCTGGGCAGGATGTCTGATCCGGAGAACTCATGGACGTCCTCGGCGTGCTCTTCTGTCCCTGTAATCCGGTTGGGTGACTGACCCAGGGACCAGGTGGTGTGCTGTGGATCCAGCTACCATCCCTTATAGCTGGGCAACTGACGGACGAGGCCTGCAGTCAGGCTGGGTGACTAGCCCATGGTTCAAACAAAGTGCCGTGGTTACCGCCACCGTCCACAGTGACTGCGAGTTCTGGTCTGCTGTGGGAAACTGCTCCGGCTGCCGTTCCAGGTGGCTGGCATGACCCTGGGGAGCTGCCGGACGAGCGTGGTGGTTGGTAAGCTACTGCTACTGCTTGTGGAACACAGCCGTGCTGTGGACTGGGTTGATTCAGGCTGAGGCACACCGTCTAAGGGAGCGGTGACCGAGAAGCCACGGGCAAACACGGCGTGAGACTTTTAATTAAGGTGCGCATTTAGTAAGGACTGCAGAGGACAGCCTAGCTTTTGTTATGTGTCATTACCAATTAAACTAAATATATTTGTGTTTGAGCGTGTGCACTCGTGAATCGATCAGATTCCTTGGCTGGCGGTCCTGGGCCCAACAAAAACCCTGGCAATACATTACAACCTGGCGAGCCTGCCAGGATACCACTGCTAAAAGCCTCGAAGGAAATTATCGTACCTCGAGTGAACCCTCACAGTAGTCGGTCCGATTATAGATACCGAGAAGTTAGCCGCTGTTGTCATACAACCAAGGTGTCTCAGCTTTTCGGTAACAGGCTAATATCTCTGATTGTGGAGTTGAAAAGTCAGGAAACGAAGGAAAATAATCATTCGTGCATGGTACTCATGCGAGACAAAGCATAAACGGACTTGCGACTGCATGGTAGTCTGGTGTTTAAAATTGATGTTTTAGTGTGTAGCTGACATAATTGGTCATTACCATCCTAAACAAATATTTGTTTAATAAACCCAGGGAACGAGTTATGTTTAGTTTATAAATTTCTAGGTGCTTAATCAGAATGCAATATAATGCTAAGTCGTTCAATTATTGTCAACCCATGTCGTTTAAACCTAGTTTAGGCAAATTTATGTTCCAGGAAAGTTGATGGTCGTCTAATTTTAAATCTACTTCATTAAAATTGTCAAAGAATGCTGCAGATCAGTACTCGAGGCACCTGAGAACATATTATAACGGTATTATGTTTGGAATATAAACACATTTCAGAAAAATAACCAAGAACTCTTTGCTTGTTCCTTTTGTAAAACATGCAATATACCCGAAAAAGCTTCAATGTATCCTAATTCACGGCCATTGGCTAATTTGAGTATTTTGAGGTGCGTAGCTACTGTGGCCATCAAGGAAGGCCGCCACATGCCCATGGCCTCTCCGGCGATTGCTCTGAAAGTACGCCACACGTTCGAAAAAACAAAAAAAGAAAGCTCAAAGTGATGACGCATGCGTGACGTACCATATTTGCCGTTCATTTTCCTCACTGTTTCTTCACTATCACATTTGTAGAAACGAGAGAGGAAGGAAGACAATTACAGCGGGCGAAGAATATCTGTACCCGCCTTGTACCTAAGAAATCCCAAACTTTTTTTGCATCTGCCGATACGTGAGGCTGTAAACGTTTGTGATGAAGACATTCGATGCTCACTACAAAAGGTATTGCAGGACAGGAGCTAAGATTGATGCTATTTAAGTACATATAGCGATTGATTCTTGCACGCTGTTGTGACGCAAGAATCTCAAAGACGTTCTTTTTTTGTTTTGTGAGGGCTTAATTTTCTCTTTTTCTGTCTGAGTAAGGTGGGGTGAGAATTGTTTATAATGGCGCCTTTGACAATTGAATAGAACACACTAGGCATTTCATTATCTCTTTACATTTGCATGAATCGCATGTAAATGTTATGATAAGTCAAGGCATGTAAGTGTGCTATTTAGGGGTGAGGAAATTGTAATTTTTTTCAGGCGGAGCAATATTCTAATGAAATGGCACCGTATAATAGTGGGCTGAAGTACCCATTGCTGTCTCAAATGGCTTAGAACGACTTAACGTACTTTGCCATCACGACTGACTGCTGTGGGCAGCAAAGTACGTTCTACATTAGCCGGTCATAACAATGCACACCAACACTCATTTGCAGCAGTCAATACAGGGCCAGCTTTATTAAAATTTTCGGTCATACTGAATTATCTGCAAATATTTTTCAAACGTACAGTGGGGACCACCTACAGAATTTCCTGAATTCAAAAGTAGCTATGGGTTTGAAACGAGATGTGCTCACGTATAAAGCTGCATGTGGGAGCCCAGGGACGGCTTTCGCCCATACAGGGTTCTTTAGCGTATGAGTGAATGCAACCGCATGTTTTTTTTTGGTATACACTTAACTGCAATTATTACGCACGTGTTATGACAAGAAATGCAACGTGTGCTTTTGATCACTGGAGCCTAAAAATTTAGCTCAATTCAACATGGTATACTGGTGCTTAGTTAGAGTGAAGGCTGCTGGCGGCACGACTGCTTTTCAAAATAGTGGGGTGACCGAATAAAATGGACCACATTTCTAAGAAACAAAGGCGAATACCAATATAAATTAGCGCAATTATTGTAAATTCACAGCCACGAGGGTAAACGCTTTGTTGCCGACAACAAGCAAATAAAAAGAGAAATAAATGGTGCCCACGTGAGTGCAAGGGTACGTACGTATTAGGTTTCACATGCATGAAAATTATTAAGACACTCTGGAGCAAGATTGCATCCGAGTTTCAGTGGTCCTTGCGAAATGTTGTAAATATTGAATGTACGTGTGGAAGGGGGGGGGGGGATATTGTACGCAGGCGTAATTAGGTTCCTCAGTATACCACTGCTATTGCTACGGCCACTCGTTTTCAGACGAAACACGCCAGGATTTCAATTTCACCTCCACGTCGCGGGGAGAAGGGAAAAATCTTTAGAAACCACGTTCAGTTGGACGGAGAAAGATTTAATTAAAAACTGTCGCATCTGCGCACGCCAGCGTTGACTAATGAAACTCAATTTTCGCATACGCGTGTTTTACAGTGGCATTGCGACCATACCAATAAGCGTGATGAGGATATGTGCAAATGCTCAATGTTCGTGCATCAATATTCTAGAAGAGTGGAGCAAACGCGAAACAAATGGTTGTATTATGTATCTGGGTGTATTCGTGAGTAATGAGCTACCTAGTGAACGAATATATTTTATATAACCCTGCTTAGAAACTTCTAATCTTGCTTGACAGCTCTAGGCTACAGCGAAGACACGTCCATCCCTTTCATTCATCCTGTTATTTCCTCTTTATTGATACTTCACAGCTCGGCGTGCATTGGTCGTGATCAACTGCTCGCTTCGCCGAAGGCAGCGTGAATCAATGGAAACAGTACGCAGAATGTCCGAAAGCCCTGCGTGATAGGATTCGCTTCCCACGTCCACAACTCAACTTGGTAGGTTCTTTCGTTACTGCGGCCAGACACGAAGCAGGAACTTGTACGCCTTGTGTTGAAAATCCGTTTCCTCTGTTTCTTTTTCAAGATCTTGACGGATGTCGCCGATTCACACGATGAGCACGCTGCAATGTAGGGAAAGCAATCACGTTAATACGACCTATAAAACGTTTTAAAACAGCGAAAGAACAACCAGTCGTCGCACAATGCGAATGGCGTAACGAGTGGACCGTCCAATGCTTCAGCCCATTGCAAAAGCTTGTTCTTGTCCCCCTAATAACTGTGACGCATACCCACTTCAGCCACCGTAGCTGTGGCATTGCACGTACGCGTCCGCTTCAGCTACGGGAGGTGCGGGGTTCGATCCCCAGTGCCGGCCGGCCACCCACTGGTAGCTAAGCAGGGTACATTGATTGATTATGTGGGGTTTAACGTCCCAAGACCACCATATGATTATGAGAGACGCCGTAGTGGAGGGCTCCGGAAATTTTGACCAACTGAGGTTCTTTAACGTGCACCCAAATCTGAGCACACGGGCCTACAACATTTCCGCCTCCATCGGAAATGCAGCTGCCGCAGCCGTGATTCGAACCCGCGCCCTGCGGGTCAGTAGCCGAGTACCTTAGCCACTAGACCAACGCGGCGGGGCCTAAACAGGGTACAGGCGGGCTTCGAGGGGCTGTGACGCGTCGGCCCAGTGGTGAAGCTTACTCTACCTGGATACTCCCAAAACGCTGCGTGGGGACCCGGTACCCACTTCAGCCATAATTCCTCTCGTCGTCAGCCACTGCAAGGACAATTGGTACAAAATTCCTTGCAAGTGTTTAGCGGATACAACACTTCTAAGAAGAATGACGAGAAATAGCCTAGAAAATGCTGGTCTACTACCCAGAAAATATTCTTAATAATGCTGTAACGGGCACCCAGCAAGTCTGCTTGCAGCAGTTACCCAATGAGTGTTTTGAAAAGGCTCTGAAAGGCCGCTCTTCTAGCTTTCGCTGTGACTGTGCTGCGCCTTCCGCGCAGGCTTGGCGTTTTTGTACCTTTGACACAGTGTTCCGCTATGCCTATTGATAAAGTTTCAAAACTTTAAAAAATACTAAAACAATCAGACGACATTTATACGTCATACACTGCTCAATGACATCGCGAGTGTCAAGCCACATCAAGCTCAGTTGAACCTTCCTTTCTGTTGCATTCTGCTTCGGCTTAAACTGGTTTATTGATGGCATAATTAACAAAAAATAGCTGCGGACACTGAGACGCTCCTACGTCCTGGTACTTCACAGCTCTTGGTAATTAGTATTCTCGGCAGGTAAGGGGGAGGGTGACACATCAAAAAACTCAGCGGCTCCCTCCTCCGGAAAAAAATTACTCGCTGCTCCCCAGTTTTTGGAGCGATACTGCACTTCAGTCTATCTTCATATAGGCGAAGTTCAACAGGCACATTCACTGCCATAGTCAGTGCCCGTTAGAAAACCCGAGACTGTCGAGACTTTTGGAGCACTGTACTACACGGCGCGCCTCATAGTTATACTGTGCTTTTGAGACGTTAACCCTTACAAGGTAACAATAATATTACGAATAAGAATGGTAAACAACAAATCAATTGATCATTCATGTAACGTGCCCTGGAATACTATTGGAATTTTAGTGTAGGCGCTGAAAAAATAAAACAATAAAAATAAACAATACAACCTTAGACTCTTCAACATATTCATATAAAAAGAGTGAAATCACAGA